>JARYHS010013630.1:18938669-19114489 GCA_031002005.1 Vandiemenella viatica
TATTAAATCCAACAAAATTTATATCCAACCTTGACTTTCAATTGGTTGAAGTAATACTTATTTATTTATTTATGGTATGGCAATTAAAACACTTTAAGAACATTCATAAAATATTTACACTGCAACTTTACAAGATTAAAGACATATATCTAGTTTATTAATATAGTTTATCGATCCCTGAGTTGCCAGCAGATAGTCCATAGGATCACCACTGTGAGATCTTATAGGACATTCTTCAATAATTTTACCAATATTCTGAATCTCTCCGCATTCAGAAAAGGGGGATGGTTGCTTGCCCCACTTGTACAGGGAGTGTGCGCATCTGCTATGCCGAGTTCTGATTCTTTTAAGTGGGGACCAAATTTTACGAGATAAATCAAAATCTGGTGGCTTTTGTGTAATGAAAGGTAAGCTGCTGTTTTGGTGTACAGTCCACTCCTGGATCAAAGCTTTGGTGATGTTAAAATCTTCACAAATAGCATCCCTTGCTGATTTCTTTTTTTTTTTTTTTTTTAACGGTTTAACGTCCCTTTTTAACAACGTGGTCTTTAGAGACGGGAAAGGATGGGGGCAAGGAATGGGAAGGAATTCGGCCATGGCCTTTTTGAAGGAAGCATCCCGACATTCACCTGGAGTGATTTGGGGAAACCATGGAAAACCCAAATCTGGATGCCCGGACGGGGATTCGAACCGCCGTCCTCCCGAATGCGAGGCCAGAACGCTATCCGTTACACCACCACGCTCGGTTTGCTGATTTCATTGACGGTTTTCTAGATTGAAGCCTGTTGATGTTGGCATCCTTAATATCTTGGTGGATCGGTAAGTTATCTGTTGTCCATTATCCTCTAGTACTCACGTGTAAGAGTATTTATCCGTCACAGGTTAGGTGGTGGTATGTGGTTCAGTATCGAGAGCCATCTTGTGGGAGCTGTCTTGATCACTCCTGCAATCATACGCATAGCGTTATTAAGTTGGGTGTCCACTTTTCTAACGTGTGGGCTATTCAACCAGACCCAGGCACAGTACTCGGCAACCAAAAGACAAGACCCAGAGCAGAGGAGCGGAGAGTGGAGGCCGATGCACCCCAGGAGTACCCATAGTTTTGAATGATATTGTTTCTTGTTTTTAGCTTCTCAGTCATTTTCGTTAGATGTGCATTAAAGGATAATGTTCAGTCAAGGGTAACACCCAGGTACTTTGGTGTCTTATTGTGGGTAAGAATGGTTTGTTCGAACTGTATGTTAAGTTCCCTTCTAGCGAGTTTGCTATTTAGATGGAAGCAGTAACCTTGTTTTAGAAGCATTGGGTTGGAGTTGCCACCTATGGAAATATTTTACCATTGTTTCCAGATCTTCTGTTAGGATTTCTTCAGGTGTTTCGATTGACCTGCACCTCGTGGTGAGAACCCAGTCATCGGCACAACCAAACTTTTTTGGTCTTGTTTTCGCATGTCTGCGATATATAGGCTGAAAAGGAGTGGAGCAAGCACTGATCCCTGTGGTAGGCCATTCTTAAGTTTCCTCTGAGAGATAATCGGTGCCCATGACAACCTGGAACACACCGTCATTAAGCATGTTGTCTAAAGGTGTAATAAGTTGCAGGGAATTACATGAAGAAATGTATATATCATGCCCTCTCTCACACTATGTCTTAAGCCACCAAAATCGATAAATGCAGCTGAAGTTTTAGTTTCCTGTGGAATCGTGCTTCAATATAGGTAGTTAGTGAAAGAACTTGATCTACATAGCTTCGTCCTGGTCGGAAGCCTGCCTGTTCCACTGGAATCGCTTCAAACAGTCTCTGGCTGATTCTGTTACATATAAGTCTCTCCAGTACTTGTAGGTCACAGACAATAGAGCAATTGGTCTGTAGTTTTTTGGGCTGTCTGCATGCTTACCTGGTTTAGTATGGCTATTATCTTAGAGCGTTTAAATTCCTGTGGAATGTTGCCAGACTGCATGATGTTCGTAAAAATTGCGCCAGCCATTTTTTGGTGTACTTGCCACAATTTATTAGGAATTCAGGGTGATGTTGTCAAACCCTGCGGCTTCTTGGCGAGATTTTCTTAAGGGCCTTGAAATATCTTCGGTGGTAAAGGGGTGGGAGTATTCGTTTCTGTGGCTTCATTTTTTAAGATTTTCAGCTCTCGCTTCACTTGGATGGTATGTGCATTATCTTTTGGTGCCCTGGATGTAGTTACTATGTATGAGCCACTTCGTTTGGCTAATGGTTGTTTTTTGGCGTTGTATGGGGGCACCACTCCCTAGTTTCTTTAATAACGACCACGCTTTCCTGCTCGACGTCTGGAAGTTAGGCTTTCCACTGTTTCCGTCCACTTCTCCCTTCTTGCTGCATCCAGACTGTGTAGAAGCTTGTCTGCTATTTCCTGATCACCATTCAAGAAAGATCTGGTACAGTTCATCACTGTTTTGAGACCAGCCTGGAATGTACTCTTTACGGTACCTCTTGGTATGTGCTTTTTGGCAGTACTTAGAACGGCGCCAACAAATCGATGATAATTATCGCTAGTGGTGGTATCCAGCCAGGCACTTGTCTAAGTCTATGAGAACTTAGTCCAGTTGCTTTTGTAAAGTTCCATCTTGGGGGGGGGACAGAAGTGATTAGGGGAATTTGAGTCCCTACTTCTATTATTATTGGTCGATGTTGACTATGTGGGAAATCTGGAAGAACTTTTTGAGAGGCCGCTAGGGGCCGTCCTCTGCTATCAGATGAAACAAAACATAAGTTGGGGTAGTATTCCTGTCTCCAGGCTGCTGATCTAAATGTATATCGATCCTTGGCGTTGAACAAAAGATGCAGATGTTCGTCTTCTGCCCATTTTACCAGTGCATCCCTGTTCAAGTAATTGTTTCTGCACTTCAACTGTTCATGGTGGCTATTATAATCACCTACATAAACAGCAGGGTGATGCTGCGTTTGAATAACCTGGGCTGGCTAGGGTGTGGCAGGTGGCTTGTAAGTATTGGAAACGGTGATGCTGCCGATTTTTGAGACGACGCTAAGAACGTTATCATCAGTGGAGATGGAGAGACGTTTTCAATGTTGTGTTTTACATAGGTAGCTACGCCTTTTTATCGGTGGTATGTTGCTTCTAGCAGCTCATAACCTGGTATTTTTCGTCTATTTTGCAACTGTTCTTCTGTTTTGCAGTGGCATTCCTGTATGGCAACAAGATCAATGTTCTTGATAGATACTGGAATTTACTATGACTTATGTTTTCTATATTTATATGGCAGATTCAAACCAAGGGCCCGAGGGTTTTGGTCAAACGGTCCTTAGATGGACTGTTTGTTTTGTTTGGTATCTTGTTCATATCACAGGTGACAGTTGAGATGAATTAGTGTCTTAGTCAGGAGATCCTTCAGGATTGTCTGACTGCCAGTATGTGCTAGTTCATTTAGCATCACCCAGGGTGCACCACGAGGAGGCGAACTAGCTTTACACCCAGTAATACTTAAACTTTTGTGTGCTGAGATTGTAGGATTATTGTACTCAATAAAAGCTTATTATATATCGTTCAGTGCTGAAAACAGCTTATAGTTTTATTTATTTGATAGTGGAACAGGAAGCAGTGTCAGTTGGTGATATTAATATGGAAAATATGAAAAATAAATAAATAAACATCTTTGTATGCCATGGGTGGAAACTTTAACACAAAATGTCTTCTGATTTCAAGGTAGCCTTTTTCTACTCTGTATATATTGTTACTTTTTTTTTTTCCATTCTCATCCATCAGTCAGTGATTTTTTCCCCATTCAATGTGGCTTTCTTTACTCTCACATTTACTGGAAAGTGATGAGAGGATGTACAGAGAAGTTAAGGAGTTGGGTTACAAAACTTTAGTCAGACCAATGGTTGAATATGGTGGTGTAGTTTGGGATCCACATTTTGGTTATCAAATACAGGAGTTGGAGGGTGTGCAAAGAACAGCAGCTAGATTTGTTTGTGCAAATTATCACAGGACCCAGTCAGTAACTGATACGATAAAGGTGCTGGATTAAGTTCTTGGAGAAAAGGAGGAAGGTGAAGAGAGTGCCGAGAATGTACAGGGCATATATAGATGACGGGGCTTGTGGGGATATTGGTCAAAGAATTAGCAATAGTGCATGGAAAGGGAAAGACGACCATGACCACAAGCTGGGGTTTGATTTCATGCATAAGGGAGTGGGAAAATTTTCTTTTGTTGGTAAGGGTTGCAGGGATTGGAACAAATTACCTAGTGAAGTTATGAATAATTTACCAAAAATGCTCAAGGAATTTAAAATTAATATTTTTAAGTTTGGAAAGTGAATGGGAGAGGAATTTAACACTCCAACTAGAAAGAAAATTTAAAAAAAATAAACAAAATGGGGTAATTAGATGACATGGGGGATTGCAACCGGATTGTTAGCTCCATCGCAATTAAATTAATAGTAGTAATAATAATAATAATTTACTTATATTAAGCTCTAATCTTATCTTTTATTATCTTTTCAAATCAGGGGCGTGATGAAACTCTTCTTAAATGTCTGCTGCTTGGTCCTGTTTACAACCTTCTGTGTGGTGATGCATGCTTTTCTGTAATGTTATAAATTAAAATTTCACTATACCTTGATTTATTACTTAGTATTTCACTGATAACATGTTCAAAATAAGTAAATGTTATGGCCCATGTTCCTAAAACTGCAGTTAGTTATGTAAGTATAGTAGTACTGAACCAACTTTTTATTCAGTGATCAAATCTGTTTTGCTTCTTCCAGTAAATAGTAACAGAAATTTTATACTGAATGATACTTTAAAGGTAAAATCAGAGCTTAGTGGGCATTGATTGATCATGAGAGAACAATCCATATTTCAATTTTCCACGGTTTCTTGAAATCACTCCAAGTGAACACTGGGATGATTTCCTCCTGAAGACTGTGACAGACTTTGTTCCTTTCAACAATCCCAAGCTAATCTAAGACCTGATTGTCAACCAGTTGCAAAGTCATTTTTTTTAAAAAAAAATTGGTGTGAAATTTTATGTCAGTTTCATTATTACTCATTTATTTTTGCTAAGTTGTCTTTGTCCTTAGCATTTGTTTATTTTTCCAGTAATACATTGCACACATTTACCAACAACTCCTTTTATTAATTCCTATGCTGTTTCATCAAACATCATTAGGCTCGGTCACACGTACCGAGCCTAATGGTCCGTTTTTTCTACTAGTGAACAAGGCAGATGCCGAAATATTGTGTAGTAGTTTGTCAGCATAAGTGTTCCCTCTCATCGCAGCCGTCCACTTTGGTATGTGGTGGGTTAATTTCCCTTTCTTTTCTTATTTATATCGCCTAGAATCTGCTTCCATTTTCCTTAGTTGCATCATTTTTACCCTACATATGTATTCTTTCCATTTCAATTAATAGACAGTTTGCCCAAAATACTATATGCCTATAGATATTTAATAAAACTGCCATCAACTTTGATAAATGATAACTCTAAAGTAGCACTACTGTCAAGCTTCTTTTATTCCTGCCAAAACTTTAGAATTTATGAAAAATCACAATTGCAAATGAAATTGAAGAATCATAGTAAAATTTATCCTGAAACACTGTTCATGTTTATTTGTTTGTCATAGCCATTCTGCTTTCATCTGAGAAAAGTGATGGGTTTATTTTCCCTGTCCTTCTTCATTACATGTATTCATGAAGAGTATAACAGCAGAAATAAGCACTGTTGTATATAAAATTATTTTAACTGCAATTTAAAATACAGGTATCTGTTAAATATTTTCTTACTTATTTTCTGTATTCTTAATTAGGCCATATGGTCAACGGAGTGCGGAGGGGTTATAACTGGAGAGAGTGAAGGCACCATTGTCTCTCCTGGGTATCCAGAAGTTTACAAGCCAAACATCATTTGCAACTATACAATATCTGCTCCAGGACACTTTATTGAAGCCCAGTTTGTGGACTTCAATATTGAAAAAGGTACATAATTAAAGACTCACCAGTGTGATTGCATGCATTAGGGCACCATCACACTGGATCAGAGAAGGAGATGAGGGGGCACTGGGTCTAGGTTTGAGTACTGGCCCTTGCATACAGCTGTCATTTTGGGTATCAAATATAGCAGTTCTTGGGCATGCAGAGAAGGGTTGGTAGATTTGTCTCTAGAAATTATGAACTGATATGATAAATGAGCTGGAATGGGATTCATTGGAGAGTAAAAGGTGTGGGAAGATATTATTGGTGGAATAATTTGGGACGTGCATGGAAGGAAAAAGATATCCATGACCAACAGCTGGCACTCTATTTCAGGTATGAGGTAGTGGGAAGATTTTTTTTGTTAGGGAAGGGGGTCAGGGATTGGAATAAATTACCAACAGATACATTGAATAATTTATCAAGAATGCTGAAAGAATTTAAAGTTAAAAGTTTCTCAAGGCAAATGTAGGTGGGTACAGTAAAGGGAAAACTTAGGAAACTGCCACAGAAGTATGTTCTCCGTTGCAATTAAATTAAGAATTTAAAGTGATTTAGAGTGCAAACTTAGCTAGTGATTAAATAAATCAAAGTTTAAAGGTCAGCTCTTTACACTCAAATACAACGATTACACAGTCCAGTCTTTGATCATTTAATGTTGTTAGGTACCCTTTAGTTCACCAAAAGCACTCCCACTAGCTATCCCCAGCAGTAAAGTATTCTATAGATCAATTGTGAAGTCACTTATACTGGACTTAGAAATTTCGAGAAGAGTAATTGTCAATTTGTAGGAATTTCCCTGTATTCACTTCCACAGTTAAAACTCATCACTTGAATAATTTTAAAGTGTATTTATATATCAGGAAAAATTTGTTTTAAGAGATAATTCAGTTTGTTCACGTTTTGAAACATGCGATCAGAAAAGTAAAAATCTAAGATTTGAAATATCTTTAAATTGAGTAAAGCTACAGCTGAACTGTTATCACCAGCTATAGTCAGCATTGTTCCAGATATTTTGGTAGTAAAATTAACTAACTTGGCAAAGCTTAATTAGCAGTTTTAATTAAGAGAAAAATGAACTTTTTAACTAAAAGGAATAATAATTTGAAATTTATAGCAGTAGATAGTCCAAATTGAGACAATTACGAATATATAATGGTTTTGGTAAAAAGTTTAAGCATTCATCAGAATAATTATGTTTTTAAATATAGATTTTCGCGGATTGTTTCTGAAGCGCGTAAAAATTCCGCCAAATTGGTCACATTATGACTTCAATTTTAAGAGTATAAAAACCTTTTTGAATTTTAAATTAAATTAAAACAGATAGAACATGATAATAGAAAGTCCCTGTAAAAATTTCAAGTGAAACTATTTAGTACTTTTGGAGATATTAATTAACGAAAACATTGCTGATGTCATAGGCTCCGAGAAGTCTGTAATACCTTGCAGCAAGCTTAGATGGTCTCACTCCACGCTAGATTTTCAAAGAAGTAACTTCGTAATATGTAGTCTCGTAACTTCAAGCGGTAGTGGTTTCGGCAAATTCTAACATGCCATAGTACTCACTAATGCTATGGGGACTTTGTGATTTTTTGTCTTCTTGTGTGAATGTACTCAATCTGTAATCTTCAAAGAAACAGTTGTTTGATGCTTTATTCACGTATCTAGTACCGAGAATGTACAAGTGAACTATTATCAAGAATATAAGTATTGTGTTACCCTTAAACTGTGTCAAGTGACTTTATTTCAATTACCCTTCACATTTGGGGTTTAATACGAATGCGTGGTGGCCAATCTATTTAATATTAGAGGCACCAGAAGGCTACACATGGTCATGAACTTAATTGTTCACAGTTCAGGTAAAAGTGTTGTTAATCCCCCAACGAACCTTTTGGCCTGACAATGTCAAGAAAATGTTGCCTGTGGCTCATATAATGTAGCTACTAAGAAAAGTTCTGTATCTCCATGTCGGCAGCATCAAGGTAATGTCAACTAATGATTGTGACATTTCATGAGGAAATAACTACAGCATAACATTTTACAGCAATCAACTTATGTTTTATGCACTGTAATCAATATAATTTTACAAGGGTAACTAATAACGGATAAAATTTATTTTACATCTATTTCACTTTCCACTTAACCTCCACTTGTTAGAATATTATAAGCTACCTACTAAACAATTAACTTGATCTAACACAGATAAGTATACAAACTTTTGTAACATTATGTATGTTTCATTCACCAGGTGAACCAACATGCCGTTTTGACAATGTGACACTATTTGGGGGATTCAAGACATGGCGTTCAGAGTCAACAATGTTTGGTACCTACTGTGGCCAGTCTCCTCCATCTCCTATTATCTCCAGGAATATACTATCTGTTGTTTTAATGACAGACCGCTATATTGAAAGGACTGGCTTCATGCTGAAGTTTCAGATTTATCGTAAGTTAATTTTTTATTATTAATAGTGTTTTGTGGCAGTAAACTTAGAGGACTGGAAGCAATTGACAGGAAGTATTTCATTTATTATCTTTTATTGGAATTAGCCCAAAATTCACCGGGCATGGTTTGTGGGAGCTTTAGAAAACTGAAATTCTGATGCCCACACTAGAGATCAAACCATCTCCTCCAGAATGACAGGCCAAATAGTAAGCATCTACTCAGTATTTACATATTGCATAACAGAAGAGCCTTTGCATTTATCATTTCTTGTTCACGGGTGGAAGGGGGAAACAAAGATACAGGAAAAGTGTGAAATATTTTTGCAGATCATGTTAAACGTACATACAGGGTAAGGCATAATATCAAGTGATTTTAAAAAGTGCATGAATCAAGCTGCGTCAGAGAGAGGTGGAGGGTATAGTGTCAGTTAAGTTGGGCGTGAAATAGCATTCAGTTATAATGGAGCGCTGGAACCCACAGTATCGTGCGTACATGGTCAAAGAATATTACCAAAACGGCAGTTCTTACCAGCTAGTATGTCGAGCATTCTGCAACCACTTCAACATTAATCGGAATTGGTCGGTGCCATCTGCCTGTGTGATTAAAAAGTGGGTTGAGAACTTTGAACAGACGGCGTCAACAACAAAGAAGAATGCTGGAGACACAAAGTGTGCACACATCTGAAAAAATCGAACGTATAAGAGTTGTCATTGAGAAAAGCCCTAGTCGCTCAGCTCGCTACACTTGGGATTTCAAACAGATCGGTAAGAAGAATTCTACACCAAGATTTGCACTTTCACCCCCTACAAAATCCAAATGGTTCAGGCTCTTAAGGAAAAAAGATTATGTGAGCCGAAGCCGGTTCTGCTTAGAATTTTTGGACTTGATTAATCAAGACAAGGACATTGTAAACCATTTGCTGATGAGTGATCACTTTAATCTCTCTGGTTATGGAAACAAGCAAAACTTTCAATTTTGGAGCAACGTTAATCCTAGAGAACAGCATCAGCAACCATTGCACTCTACAAAAGTTACCGTGTGGCGAGCCATGTCTTCATTAGGGATCATAGGGCCATATTTTTTTGAAGATAGCTTTAGCAATGCTGTAACAGTGACTTCGCAGAGATATGCAGACATGTTGGAAAACGTTTTTATTCCACAACTTGAACAGTATGAAGTGAACAATGAGACGTTTTTCCAGCGGGATGGAGCAACTTCCCACATTGCTCGATTAAGTATGAATATTGTCAATCGTTTGTTTCTAAATCTGGTGATCTCCCAAAATGGGGATATTGCATGGCCCTCTCCTTCACCAGGCCTCATAACATGTGACTTTTTCTTGTGGGGTTATCTGAAAAGCAAAGTTTACCAACATAACCCTCCTCGAACAATTGAAGCCCTGAAAGAGTGGATTCAACAGGAAGTTGTTCAAATCCCACTGGCAATGCTGCACAATGTGATGAGTCACTTCAAAGTCCAGCTGGAGGAATGTGTGCATCTAAACGGATACCATTTTACCAGAGTTATCTTAAAAAAATAACCGATGTTTTACTATTGCAGAAAATGCTTTTTCAATTATTTTATGGTTATGATATTTTTTTTTTAAATGAAGTGCTTTTACTTAACTGCCTTTTAAAAATCACTCTTCATTATGCCTCACCCTGTATTAAACTACATCTCTGGCGAGGTGAATGTGATATGGCAATTATTGGTAACTAGTCGACCCGTGCGAAAATTTCGCGAATAAAATGCGATGAATAATGAGGTTGAATATAATGTCACCAAGTTCAGTCATTACTCTTCATACTCCTACTTCATTTATCGATTTTGGTTAGAAATCCAGGGAGATAAATGGCTCGAAACACAAAAAACGTATTTTAGAAATAATGACATTTTTTGCGCTTTATGGGTCGAATTACGAAAAATTCCTTTCTTAGAATATAATGATACCACGGCGGAAACATTAGTCTTTAATACGATATGTCATTTATCTATATCGATTAGATATGAAGGGAAATATAAGGCTCGTGACACAAAAATACGTTGTAGAACAATTTATACTTTCTCCCTTTAATAGTTGAATTCCTAACACTTCTTTCTTAAAATATGATGTCAGCAAAGCTGAGACATTATTCCTCACAATCGTACTTGATTTATCGATTTTGGATAGATATCAATGGAGATAAGTGGCTCGAGATACAAAAAACGCATTTTAGAAAAATTTACTTTTTTGCCTTTTATGGGTCGAATTACGAAAAATTCCTTTCTTAAAATATAATGTTACCACGGCGGAGACCTTATTCTTTAATATGATACCTCATTTATCTATATCGGTTAGATATCAAGGGAGATAAATCACTCGTGACACATAAATCGGTTATAGAAAAATTTATACTTTTTTCCTTTAAGGGTTGAATTCCAAACACATTCTTTCTTAAAATATGATGTCACAAAGCTGAGACATTACTCCTCATAATCCTACCTCATTTATCGATATTGGTTAGAGATCCAGGGAGATAAATGGCTCGAGATACAAAAAACGCATTTTAGAAAAAGTGACATTTTTGTCCTATAAGGGTCGAATTACGAGAAATTCCTTTCTTAAAATATAATGTTACCATGGCAGAGACCTTATTCTTTAATATGATACCTCATTTATCTATATCTGTTAGATATTAAGGGAGATAAATCGCTCGTGACACATAAACGCATTGCAAAAATATTGATCCTTTTGCCCTTTAAGGGTCGAATTCCGAAAACTGTCTGGCTTAACATATGACGTCACTAAAGCGGAGATCTTAATCTTTAAAACAATATTTCATAAAACGGTTTCAGATAGGTTTCCAGGGAGATAACTGACTCGTAACACAGAAAACAGCATTTTAGAAAAATTTACATTTTTGCCCTTTAAGGGTCGAATTCCGAAAACTTTCTTGCTTAAAATATGATTTATCCAAAGTGGAGACCATAAGCTTTAAAATGACACCTCATTCATTGATTTCGGTTAAGTATGAAGGAAGATATAGGCTTGTGACAAAAAAATACCTTATAGAAATAATATATATGATACTTTGTAAATGAATGCATGAATTTTATCTTTCCTTGCACTGAGTAAAAATATTTTGTTCAAGAATATATATATTGGTTTTGACAAGGCCTGCAGTTGGCTGATGTGGCATTCTGGTAGATGGGTGGAAGTAACATGACAGTGTGAACTTACATTAGCTGGGAAGATGGTTGGCCAAAGTCATGAGGGAGGTAGTACAGCCTCGGCCATAACAAAGACAACTCAAAAATGTTTGGTGCTTGTACAGAGAAGCTATTTGTTTAGTAATGGAGTAGAAGGAGTTGCCAATAAGATAATCTGTCAGTTTTTATTTAAATATAGTTTTATTATCTGAAAATTGTTTTATACTTTTGGGAAGTCTATTAAACAGATGTATCCCAGGATAATTAACTTCTCTATGCACTAATGACAGAGATGTTTGTGTTTTATGCAAGTTATTTCTGTTTCTCATATTGAAATTGTGTACCTGTTAGTTAGATGTAAACAGGTTAAATCATTTATGACAAAGCACATGAGAGAATATATAAACTAAGAACTCATTGTAAGTATATTGAGTTTTTAAAAAAGGTGTCTGCAAGAAGTTCTTGTTTTTACCCTAAATAGCATCCTAATAGCTCTTTTCTGTGCTACGAAAACTTTTTACTTTCTGAAGAGTTTCCCAAAAAATTATGCCATATGACATCACTGAATGAAAACATGAGGAGTACACCTGTTTCGTTAATAAGTTCTTCTTTTTGAGAAAGTGTTCATATTGCAGTGGTGGCACTACTTAACTTCTTCTGTTCTAGCCAACACAGTTTGCCATTTATTTTAATACCAAGGAATTTTATACTCTTTCTTTCTAAGATTGTGTTATTTTTATAGCTTACTTGTAAATCTGGCAGTGCATAATTTTTTGTTTTAAACCTAATATAATGTTTTTTTTTCTTCAAAATTTAATTTTAATGAATTTGCTTTAAACCAATTAGTTACTTCACTAAGTACTTCATTTATATTAAATTGTAGATTACTGTTTGGTGTTTTTCTCACAGTCAGGTTAGTGTCATCTGCAAATAAAACACTCTCAACTTTGTCAGATGAGCTTCCAGGAGGGTCACTGATGTATAACAAAAAGAGGAGAGGTATTAATACAGAGCCTTTTGGAATTTCTTGTTTTATTTTCTCCCAGTCTGATGAAGGATCCTTACTCATTTTAGGACAAAAAATTGAAACTTTTGGATTCAACTTTCCATGTATAATTTAAACCTTTTACCTGCAGTTCTATACATACCATAGCATTTCATTTTTCGAAAGTAATTCATGATTTACACAGTCAAATGCTTTTGCAAGATCACAAAATATTCCTACAGGGCTCATTTTATTATTCAGTTCCTAAAATGTGTTATTTAAAAATGAATGTATAGTCATTTCGATGGATGATCCTTTTTGGAACCCAAATTGTGAATTAGTGAGGATATTATATTGGGTAACATGTTTTGTTACTCTAAAGTACATGACTTTTTCAAAAATCTTTGAGAATCCTGAAAGTAATGAATTGGGACAACATTTATCTACACATGTTGCTCTTCCTTTTTTAAACAACGGTTTTACAACTGCGTATTTTAGTGTATTTGGAAACTCACAATGCATTAAGGATTCATTATAAATGTGGGCAAGTTCATGATTGATACAATCTGAACATCTTTTTAGTAATTTACTTGAAATATTGTCTTAGCTGAAAGAATGTTTAGGTTTTAATTTTTTCATGAGTTTATTTATTTCTAAGACTGTTACTGGTGGCAACTTCATCTCCACAAATCTATTTGGGAAAGCAGTCTGAAGAAGCCTTAGGGCACTATGTGGGGATTGCTTTTCTATGCCTAATTTCTCTACAACTGAAGTAAAATGTTTGTTAAATATTTCACTACTTTACTATGCACAGATCTATTTTTATTTCTTTAGAATTATTTACTGACTTTCCTATTTCAATTTCTATTATAGTCCATGTAGTTTCATCTTATTGACTGAATTATCTATTTTAAAAATAAGATAGGATAGGGAAAATAACAGTTACCCGTCACTTACCACAGATGAAGGCAGGAGGGTGAGACACGTAAAAACACAAAAACAAATGAGTTGCACAATATTTCGACTTTAGTCTTAGTCATGTGGGAGGCGAGACATATGGCAGGGGGAAAGATGTGGTCACATCCCAACCTGCCACATAACAAAAATATCATTATCCTTCCAGCAGACAGGGGCTCCACCACCGTGGTCATGGACTGCAGTGACTACGATGCAGAGGCCCTTAAACAGCTCTCTGATACCACCACCTATCGTCCACATGCCACAGATCCCACCTCTTCCATCTGCCTCAAAATTCGCTCCTTTCTGGACCTCCTAGGCCCCTTACAAGGTCTTTCTTCACAACCTTATCCCTTCTCACCCCTCAAAATCCCCGCACACCTACTTTGTACCTTCTCCCCAAGATACACAAGGCTGGCAATCCAGGACGACCTATAGTTGCGGCCTATGGTTCCCCCACTGAATGGATTTCACCCTTGGTGGATCAACACCCCCAACCTTTTGTGCAGAACCTTCCATCTTACATCAAAGATACACCACATTTTTTGGAGCGTCTGTCAAAAGTCCCCTGTATTCTACCACCAGACTCCCTCCTTGTTTCAATTGACATAACCTCCTTGTACACCAATATTCCCCACCTTGAAGGCCTCAGTTCCCTTCAGCACTTCTTGGATATGTGCCCTCCAGTCTTCCCAGAACATCCTTTCTCATATCCCTAGCCAACTTTATCCTCTCCAAAAACTATTTCTCCTTCAACTCCCAGATTTACCACCAGATACACGGCACTGCCATGGGTACCCGCATGGCCCCGTCCTATGCTAACCTTTTCCTGGGCCGTCTGGAAAATATTTTTCTGAAGAATTCCCCCCTCAGTCCCCTCGTGTGGTTCAGATACATAGATGATATATTTATGATCTGGACCCACGGGGAGGACCACCTCCTAGACTTCCTCAACTCACTCAATGATAATCACTCCATCAATTTCACATGGTCATATTCCCACACCTGTATCACCTTCCTTGACGTAGATATCACCCTACGACAGGGGACCCTCCATACCTCAGTACACATCAAACCAACCAATTTACAACAATACCTACGCTTTGACAGTTGTCACCCCTTCCACATTAAACGTTCCCTCCCATACAGCCTTGCAATCCGTGGCAGACACATCTGTTCTGATCATGAATGAATCTCCAGTTACTCCCAAAAACTATCCCAAGCCCTTGTTTCCCGCCAATACCCCCATGATCTTGTGGAAAAACAAATTTACCGTGCCATCACCCACAACCCTCGTTCTGCACTTCCTAAAGCTGACCGTGGACCAACACTTGTCACCCAGTTCTTACCTGGCCTGGAATCTGTCAACCAGATACTCCGCCGTGGGCATGATTTCTTACGTTCCTTCCCAGAAATGCGTCTCCTCCTTCCCAAAATCCTACCCACTGCTCCCCGCACTTGTTTCATCAGACCGCCCAATCTGTACAACATCTTGGTCCACAAGTATTTACCTGCCGACTCTCCTAGACCTCCACAGGGAGCTTTCCCGTGTAACAGACTCCGCTGTAAAACTTGCAGCATGCACCCTGCCACCACTACCTACTCTAATCCTGTCACAGGCGAATCTTTCCCTATAATTGGAAATGCCACATGTGCTACCATTCACCTTATTTACCAACTCACCTGCATCCACTGCACTGCCTCTTACATTGGTCTCACCACTCAACAACTTTCCTACAGAATGAATGGCCACAGGCAAACAGTTTATACTTCCAACCCAGAAAATCCCGTGGCAATTCATGCGAACTTCCATAATTCAAACAACCTCAACACCTGTTTCACAGTTAGAGCTATTAGAGTTTTTCCTAATACCACCACCCCTTCAGAACTCCGCAGATGGGAACTAGCCAACGAACATATCCTTGACACCAGACACACACCTGGCCTAAACCTATGTTAAACCTGTCACTTGCCATCCATCTCTCATTTCATTTTACAGTCGGTTATTTTTATATGTACATTACATCTATTCAGTTAAAAAATATATATATATATATATATTTAAATTCTTCTATCTCCCTTTATTTTCAATTACAACTTTTTGAATTATGCTACACAAAGAATATATTGATTTGTTTCACTTTTATCGCTGGTCAGGCCTATCCCCCCCTCCCCTCCCGGCAATTCTACCACTACCATGCGTTTTCTGCCTGTGCATCATTCATGTAGCGGGTTGGGATGTGACCACATCTTTCCTCCTGCCATATGTCTTGCCTCCCACATGACTAAGACTAAAGTCGAAATATTGTGCAATTCGTTTGTTTTTGTGTTTTACTTGTCTCGCCCTCCTGCCTTCATCCGTGGTAAGTGACGGGTAACTGTTTATTTTCCCTATCCAGTCTTATTTTCAGTGCCTCACGGCAGTTTCTTTGTTTCCATATTCCAATTATGATTTATACTCGCAGTTATATTATCATTGCTCCCCCACCACCTCTAATGGTGTATTTCATTCTATTGGTAGCTGCATAAAAGGCAAGCCAACTCAGCCAATTCTGTTTATTTGAAAAAGGGTTTTACCCAGAATATTGTATTTCCTTGTTTCTGTGTTGTTTTGTGTTGCTGCTGCCCTCCTCCCTTCAACTTTGATGAGTGTTGGGTGTATTTCATCTGTACTTTCCATATAAGTATATTTTTTCTATTACTTTAATTCTGATAAGTAACCATTTTTGTGTTCAGTGACACATTTCATCAATACCAACTTAGAAACTTAAAAAAACTATTATCTTCAATAGTGCGATGATCAGTTATATGAAAGTGTTGTGAAAGGTTATATGTATGGATTAGTTAATATGTGGTCATACCAGATACTCAGAATGTTTTTATTTTTTTTTTGAAATTTTATAAGCAGTTTGAGATTTACACTATTAAATATTTAATAAAACCATTTCAGTTTTTGTAAATAGCTTCATGGACTGTTAAAGAAATATATTCTTGATCATTCAAACATCGGTTAGTGTAGTAATATTCTACAATCATAATTGCAAACATTATTAGTATTTAAAAATTCAATTGCTTTAAATTACATCCTAACACTTACATATAAATCATAACAATAATGGTGAAAATGCTATTTAGCAATGAAATAAGGAAGAATAGGGAAACCAAACACATCACTCAACACCACACATCGTGTTTGAAGGCAGGTTTTTTGTTTAACAAACTTACCTTCATAGATGAACTTCAGGTAATACCTTTAATCAAAGGCTTTCAGTATGAAATGTTTCAGCAGATAACAAAATAAGAGGTGGAATTTTGTACTCTAAAAACAATGCTATTATCGTTTTTAGGTTGTGGAGGGCTTATAACTTCTCCAGGGATTATCAGATCTCCAGGAAGAACACAGTTCAGTGATGACTACACACTTATAAATTGTACATGGCAGATTGTGGCACCTTCTGACAAAACAGTTATTTTAAGGTACTGACTTCTCAGAGATTTCTCTGATCACTTATCTGTCACAAATCTTTCTAGCTATAATAATGATTTAAAAAACTTGTTTGAGTACAGGTTCTTAATATGTACATATTAAGGTTGTGTAATAAATAACAGTAACTATCACCCTTATTTAAACTATATAGTACTGGAGAGCAAAGAATTGATTTTGTTACTTTTCTGTTACAGATTCACTACGTTCAGTCTTGGTTTCACCAATCGCTGCTACTTCTCATCATCCAAGTAAAGTATCATTTAAAATTTATGTTAATTTTAGCAACTAATTACTCAATCACTGAGCATCCAATTGAAATGTTGTTCCTCACTTAAAGACACCAACAATGACATGTTATAATTTGTGTATCATTACTTGTATCGAGTAAAATAAATGGCACTTAAATAGTCACAAATACAAAGATTTTATAATCAGTAAAATATACAGTTATAGAAATTTATTTAAGGTGTGAGAAGTTTACATTTTTTATATATAACACCGTATCATTTTTAACTTTTAGAATTTTTAAATTTTAAACGTATGCTTCACAAAGTAACAAAACACATGAGACATTGTAATATTCTTACAACCACACAGATTGATCAGTCACCAACAGAGATGGCTATGATGGTCAGACCGTTAATTGTATGTGGTGGAGTAGTGTGGGACCTGCAATTTAAGTATCAAATAGTGTTGTTGGAGAGGGTAAAAAGGTGGATAAGAAGGCAACTTGATGACTCCAGAAAGCAATCAGTAACTTTTATGATAAAGAAGCTAGATTGGGATTCACTGGAAGATAGGAGAAGATTGAAGAGAGAGGTAATGGTACTAGGCATATGTTGGTGATGAGGCGAGGAAAGGTAATTGTGGAAGAACTGGTAATAGCACATGGAAGCTGGCACTTGATTTCAGGGATTCTTTTGTGGGTGACCAAATCTCAGACTGGAAGAAATTACAAATCTAAGTGGTGAATAATTTGCCAAGAAAGGTGAATGAATGTAAAATAAAAATTAAACAAGGGCGAAAGTAGGTGGGTAGAAAAATTACACTCAAAGAATTTAAAATAAATAAATAAACATGAAAGGAGAGAATGGGTGTGTAGAGAACTCAATTACATCGTAAATTCTTTGCTGTCATCAGTCTTTTGGTTTGATGCAATCCTCCATCCCTTCATATCTCACACCAACCTTTTCATCTCAACATACCCCTTACAACCCACGTCCTCAATTATCTGCTTCAAATATTCTTATCTCTATCTCCCTTTGCAATTCTCACTTTTTTAAAAAAATAATTTAATTTAATTGCGATGGAGCACATGCACCGGTGGCAGTTTCCCTACACATCCATTCCCCCCGTTCCTGTACACACCTATTCCTGCGTTATACAAATTTCAGCTCTAAATTCCACACACTAAAAAATTATACAATCCTGCATGCATTAAAATATGACTCTTCTTTCTCTAAGACTCTTCCACAAACTTTGTTCCTCACCTATCATTTCAATAAGTCATTCATTTCATATTTTATGTGTCCACCTTATTTTCAGCACCATATTTCTAATGCTTCAGTTTTCCTTCTTTCTGGTAATCCTAAGTCCATGCCAAAAAGAGCTGTGCTCCACATACAGAGTTTTAAAAAGTTATTTCTAAGTTCTAGATCAATATTTGAAACTAAAATATTTCTCATTTTCATGAAGGCTCTTTTTTTAGTGTTATTCTGCATTTGACATCAGTTCTGTTTCAGCCATTAGTTGTAATTTTATTCCCAGGTAGCAGAATTCACTTACTTCTCCTACCGCATCTAATCCTATTTTTATATTTAATCTACTATTATTGGTATCATTTCTGCTACATTTCATCACTTTTGTCTTGCTTCTGCTTATATTTAGTCCAAAATCTTCCTGCAGTATTTTGTTAATTACATTCAGTAACTTCTCAATATCCTCAGTCTGTTCTGATAACAAAACAATGTTATCACGTAATTCCAAATAAACAACTATTTTTTATTTATTGTTTTTATATATATATATAAAACAGGGCCAAAATTTATTATTTAGAAAATTTATGTATTTATTTTTATTGGTCACGATTATTAACCTCTGTCCCCCTCCCCTTTCCATTGCAGTCCCCACCCTTCCCACTTTGTTTATCTTTGACTAGTCATGTCATAGGCCTGGAGGTGTACACATGTTTCGGTTTGGAATATGTCTCACTTCTTACATGATTATGGGCTTCTTTTAAGGAAATATTGTAAAGTGTATTCATGCTTGTACTGACCTTTCTGTCTTCATCTGTGTTAAGTGTTGATTTATTTTCCAAGTCCAAATTAAGAGTAGTAGAATACATATGTATAAAACCTTAAGACTCTGTAGTTATTTCCAAAAAGCACAATTATAAATATACAGCAACATTCTTTCTGTCTTTTTGAGGAAAAATTCCTTTCTCATAAGTACAAATTATGTCCTATGGTTAAAAAAAATTCATGTATGTGTTTTTAATGCTATATCTATATTTACACTTTACACTGAGTGTGGTTGATGAGCACTAATAATCCGGTTTCACATTCGGAAGGATGTGGGTTTTAATCCCCATGCGGCCATAGGTTTTCCATGGTTTCCCCAAATCACTCTAGGCAAATACCAGGATGGTTGCTTGAAAGAGACTATGGATGAATCCCTTCTCATTCCTTTCTCTCAGTTTTCCCCTCAACATCAATGACGTGTTAAGCCCAAAGGAAGAAAGAAAGAAAAAAAATAGTGTTTTTTTGCATAGTAATTTTTAATCTGGCACTTTATTTCTAGGATTGAAGTATACAATGGAATGACTGTAAATGATAGTGCTCGCCTGGGTCTATTTTGCTCCAACCTAACAACAGCACCACCTGTTGTTGTTTCAAAAAATAACAGCATGACTGTCAGTTTTCTCTCATATCCATATCAAGTATCAGCAACTTTTACAGCTGTAGTAGTCTTCTCATATGGTAAGCAGATGTTGTCATTATCTATTCTTATAAATTCAAGATAATCTAGGAGATAATATTTCTGAAATTACATTTTTAATGAGTATGTTTAACTTTATTAGTTTTTCATTCACATTATTACAATTACTAATTATAATAATTAATTATAATGTAGCTCATGCACTGGAGCATTTTCCATATATACCTCTATCATTATCTTTAGGCATAATTTCTTCCAAGGGCTGTGCCTATTTTTAAAGTGAGAATCCATCTATTTCTGCCTTGTTATTTCTGATTGGGGGATGTTAAAGATTTCACCTGTGCATAATTAGTAGGAATAGTAAAAACATCTCAGCATATTTATGTTTTGTGTGTTTGTATGAATTTCTAACTATTTAGGTCCATCTCAAGGCTGTGGAGGAACTCTGAAGTTGACTGAAAATTCACAAACACTGCAGTCACCTGATGTAAATCATGATGGACTGTATGAACCATTCCTTGACTGTCAGTGGATATTGCTGGCTGGTCAAACTGATGTTGTGCACTTCGAGCTCCAATCACTGAATATCGAACCTTGTAGAAATGTGTCACAGGATCTTCGCTGCAAGTGTGACTTCCTTGAGGTAGGTTTATTGTACAGCTGTCATGTCTGAAACTATGATACTGCTTAAGGTAACCTAAATTTTGTTACTGCATAGCCAAATTTGCTTAGAGAACATTGAGTTCAATTCAGTAACATTTAAAATGAGACTTAAAGTCATTTATTTAGATATTTCAGGTCATATTTCAGGTCATATTTCAGAGTAAACAGTTATATAAAATCAGAACATAGTATTAGTATTGCCATATAATGGGATTTAAAATATTCCATAAAAGAAAACATTACCTTCACTTTCAGAGCTATTTCAGACTATAACTAATAAAATGAGAATGGAACCTTCTAGCTAGTAATTTGTCTTCTAGAGATACGAGACTTCGAAATTTGGAAAATTTTATAACACAATAACACATTTAAAATTCTAGAAGCCTCAATTTTAAAGATAAGAAAACAGTATATAGATTAAAATAAGGGTGATTACAGCTTACGTGTCATATTAAATTTTGAGAAAGGTAGCTGAAGTTTAAAGGATATTTGGAGCAGATTTGGAAAATTGGGTGTCAATAGGTTTAGGGATACAAAACCCGAGAAAATTTCATCTATATGCAACGCCTAGAAAGGCCCCACTCTTATATGTACAATAAGGTGTTTAGTTTCTTACAGCAGCGTTTCCCAGCCTTTTTCAATGGTTGACCCCTTATAGAGTAGCCACCGACCCCTTAATATAATAATAATTGGAACTTGAATATTCTAAAACTGTCATTTGATAGCTCGACTTGCATCTCACACATTGTGGCCAGAGGTCATGTGTTCTCACTCCTCTATTTAGGGTTTTGTAATTATTAATTTTATGGTACAGAATTTTTGGGAGAGAATATGTGAGACTCATCCAACTAAATGTCAACCTCTCCTTCACGTGGTGCACCCTATTTGCAAGGACACGACCCTAGTTTAAGGAATCACCCACTGCTTGCCATGGCCTCCAAAAGGAGGACAGAAGAACAGGGAATGGTCCACGGTATCCTCTTGCCCTTGGTGTTGGAAACATCTCCTAAAGGCAGATGAATCAGAAATGAACAGTGGCATGGTGAGGTATAAGGCAACAGGAAGCCATTTCATTAGAGACCCTAAGAGTATCCCAAGGCCATGGAATCCTCTCAAATTACATATAATATAATGGCTTCTTAATGGATAAAATATTCTAGAGGAAAAATACTCCCCCAATCAGATCTCTGTGTAGGGACTGCTCAGGGAGGAGTAATCAGAATGAATAGACACATTCTACAAGTCAGAGAATGGAATGTTAGAAGTCAGAATAGGACAGGTAGATAAGAACACTTAAAAAGGGTGATGGAATGATCTAAGTTAGATGTCACTGGTATTAGTCTGATTAAATGGAAGGACATACAGGATATCTGGTCTGGGGAATACAAGATAATTAGCACACAAGCTGTAAATGGAGTCACTGGTGTAGTATTTGTAATGAATAAGAGAGCAGCTAAATGGGTTAGTTATTATTGGCAGTTTGTGGCAGGATTATTTTGATGTGGTTAGAAGCTAAGCCCACCCCAACCAAGTAAGTAAAAGTGTTCATGCCAATGCAGCAGGAAGAAATATAAAAAATATATGCTGAATTAATCCAATATGTGAAGGGGGAGGAAAATATAATAATCATGGGTGATTGGAATGTGGTAGTGGGAGAAGGAAAAAAGAGGAATTTTGTAGGAAGCTTTAGCTTAGGAGAAAGAAATGAGCGAGGAAGCAGGTTGTTAGAATTTTGTGAAAGATATAAACTTTTTTGGTGAATACACTATTTAAGAATCATGCAAGAAGGAAATGAGACCTGTTAGAAAAGTACCCAACCTTATTTTTTTTTTTTCAAAACGTTAATGGATTTGAATGAAGCACTCTAACATTAGCCAACCTTGAATCTTCTTGAGCATGTGTGAATTTTTTTCCTTTGGTTGATAGCATCAGTTGCTGGTAAGCAGCAATTGAGCGGGGTTGTTTGTAGTGCTCTCATCAGTATTTAATTGTAAGGAAAATGACAGAATGACTGGAGCAGTGAAACTACATCAAATTTTACCAGAAACTGGTCAACAGCTAGGTGAAAACCATTTGGATAATGCTATGGATATTACACAGATTAAGGAGTGGTACAATCAGTTTAAAGATGGCCGCACATCGGTGGAGAGCAAGCCACGCTCTGGTCGGGTGTCAACATGCTGAAATGACCAGGTCATTGCCAAAATGTACGCTATGGTAATGCAGGATAATCTGAGAAATTGCAGAAGAAGTGGGCATCAGCATTTTTTGGCACTTTCCACTGTTACCAAAAATTTGGGCACAAAGTGAATGTCATCAAAATTTGTGCCTAAACTGCTGATGGCAGTGCGAAAGATACTTCGTTTTGAAGTCTCGCACAACATGCTGGACTTCACAAACAGTTAGCCCAGTTTCATGAACATCAAAATCACATGTGTTGAGTCCTGGATGTACTGGTACAAACTGGAAACCAACTACCAGTGGTTACAGTGGAAGCAATTTCCACATCACCAAGACCAAAGAAGGCCTGCCAAGTGCACAGCAACATCAAAGTGATGTTAACTGCTTTCTTTGACTCCTGCAGTGTGGCATATGATGAGTATGCAACACAGGGTCGAAGGAGGTCAAGGAGATAATAAGAAAGGGGGAAGAAAAATTTATTCCAAAACAGAAAATAAAGAGAAGTAGAGAACCTATGTACTATAATAGGGAAGTGAGGAGGTTAAAGAGGTTGGTAAGAAAAGAACATAACAGAGTTAAGAGACAGCAGGGTAGTAGGGAATATTTAAAACAACTAAACAAGGACTTAATAACAGCAAAGAAAATGGCTAAAGATGGGTTTATGAAGAGTATTGTCAGTGCTGGAGGACCATTGATTGATGCATCTAGAAATTTCTATGGCTATATCAGGAAACTGAGGGGAAGGGAGGGTGTAGAGACACTTATAGATAAGGATGGAGAAGAAGTTACTGATGATTTGAAAAAGGCAGAGATTTTAAATAACTGGTTCAGTGATAGCATTAGGGACAATGAATCAGAAACAGGAGGGTCTAATTCGGAGAATGAGCTTAACAACACAATTAGAAATGACGATAGTAAAAAATTTGATATCCATCCTGAGGAAATCATCAAGGAAATAAGAAAGCTGAAAAAAATAAAGGGGCTGGTGAAGATAATATTACTACAGATATCTTAAAGATTGCCGAATCTGACATTATACCTTATCTTGAAATATTATTTACATTGAGTCTAGACACGTGCTGCTTACCACAGGACTGGAAAAGTGCAATAGTAAGGGAGGGGTGAGAAATGGAGTTGAGAATTACAGGCCAATCAGTTTGACATCAGTGGTAGGTAAATTAATGGAAAGATTGATATGCAACCACATCAGAAATATATGTGAGGAACGTAAGTGGTTTTCAAGCAGGCAACATGGTTTCAGGCAAGGATATTCATGTGAATCTCAGTTGGTGGGATATATGCAAGATATTTCAGATGAAATGGACAAGGGAGGCCAAATTGATAGTGTAGCACTAAATCTGTCTAAGGCGTTTGACAGAGTAAGCCATAAAATGGTAGTAAATAAGGTAAAAACCATTGGAGTGGATAAGAAAGTCATTTGCTGAGTAGAAGAATTTTTAAAAGGTAGAAAACAGAAAGTTAGGGTAGGAAATGTAGTATCAAAAGAAGTGGAAGTAAAAATGGGTGTGCCACAGGGTAGCGTATTGGGACCATTGCTATTCACTATTCTAATGAATAATTGTGTTGATTGTTTACTATCTGAAATTAGATTGTTTGCAGATGACATAATGCTGTATAAAAGAATCAAAACGATAGAGGATTGTAAACAGTTGCAGGGTAATCTGGACAGGATATCTAATTGGGTTGGTAAATATGGAATGAAGATAAATGCAAAGAAGAGTCAGTTTATTAGAGACACAAATAAAAAACCAAAGGTTAATTATAAATATTAGGCGGGGAAAGAATTGCTTGCTGAAGACTTGAAATGTAAATATCTTGGAATTACTTTTGATAACAAACTTAACTGGGCAGGACACATACTACAGGTGGTAGGAAAAGGTTTCAAAGTTCTGCACTTGTTGGAGAGAGTGATGAGGGGATGTACGAGAGAAGTCAAGGAATTGGGTTACAAAACTTTGGTCAGACCATTGCTCGAATATGGTAGTGTAGTATGGGACCCTCATTTAAGTATCAAATACAGGAGTTGGAGAGGGTGCAAAAAAGGGCTGCTAGATTTTTTTCTGGAAATTATCGCAGAATGCAATCAGTGATGGATATGATAAAGGAGCTGGAGTGGGATTCATTGCAAGACAGGAGGAGGATGAGGAGGGTCATAGGAGTGTACAGGGTATATACTGGCGATGAGGCATGGAGAGATATTGCAATAGGTATGAAAAGTGGTGCATGGAAGGGAAAAGATGACCATGACAACAAGCTGGCACTCGATTTCAGGCACAAGGGTGTGGGAAGATTCTCTTTTTTAGGTAAGGGTATCAGGATTGGAATGAGTTACCAAGAGAAATGATGAATAATTTACCGAAAACTTTGAAAGAATTTAAAGATAAAATTTGTAGAGGGCAAATGTAGGTAGGTGCAGGATAGGGGGAAGATTGGTATGTAGGGAAATTGTCACCGGAGCCTGTGCTCCATTGTAATTAAAATAAATTAAATCACCAAAGGCTACTATAGGGAAGTCCTCCATCACCTACATGATGCTGTGTGGCTCAAGAGATTGGACTTTTGGTCAATAGAATATTGGTACCTCTATCACGACAATGCTCTGGCACTTTCCTCACACTAGATTGAGATTTTTTTTTTTTTGATGAAAAACAAGACTCCAGTGGTTCAACAGGCTCCTTACTCTCCTGATATGGCTCCCTGAGGCTTCTGGCTATTCTCAAAATTCCAGAGGTAATTGAAAAGAAAATGATTTCAGACAAGAGACGACATAATGGCAGTAATGACAGTAGAGATAAACTCCATTCCAAAGAGGCTTTCTCAGAATGCTTAAAAAATGGCAGCACCACTTGGACAAGTGAGTCCCAAAGAGACTACTTTGAGGGTGATCAGGTTTCCAGTGCACCAGGTATGCTAGTTTTTTCCTCCGGCCAAAGGTCAGAAGCTTTTTTTTACAGTCCTTTGTATACACCTGGAAATGTCTTGGAGATACAGGCAGATATCATATAGATTATATATATTGAACATTGGATAGGATAAAAAACCCACCGCTTACCAAAGAAGGGGATTCAGCGGCGTTGGTACACGAAAAAACACGAACACACAAAGAATAAATTTTCGAGCTGGTCTCTTCCTCAGTAGAAGTGAGATGGCTGCACGCAAGCGCTGCTGGCAGCCAACTGCGTGAGCCACAATTTCGGTGGCTCATGGTGGGGGAAAAACATCATGGCAGGAAGTGAGGTAGGGGGTAGAAGAGTACAGGCCGGAAAACGGAGATGAATGGCAAGTTAAAGCAAAACTGTACAAGGTTCTCATGCGGAAGGGTAGTATACCTCAGTTAATCAAGTAATGGACACAAGTGGGGCAAAAGAAAAAAAAAAAAAAAAAAAAAAAAAAAAAAAAAAAAAAAAAAAAAAAAACTAAAATTCGAAATCACAATCTATAAAGATAGGCTCTGGTGAGCGGTGGTTCTGTGAGGGAAGGTGGAAGTGAGGGGATGGGTGGGAGGAAAATTGGTGCTATCTTAAATTTAGACCTGGAGATTGTCTGGTCCCCAGTTGGTACTGATAGGCCAGTTCCCACCTTCTAAGTTCTGAAATACTGCTTTTATCAGGGAGGACTCTGATGGCGCGGACCGAGAAACAGGTATTAAAATCGTTGGTGCCATGTATAGTGGCATGATGAGATACAGGGTGGTCAGGGTTCTTGGTATGTACTGATTGTCGTTGTTAAGAAACAAAGGCGCTAAAAGCGGATATATTGAATGTTAGGATAGGATAAAAACCACTGCTTACCATAGAAGAGGATTCCTGCAGATGCTGCAGGAATCCTATTCTATGGTAAGTGGTGGTTTTTATCCTATCCTAATGTTCAATATATCAGATTATATATATTATTATATAGATTATAGATATATCATAGTCAAACAGAGATTCCGGAATCAAGTCCTAGACTGTAAAACATACCCAGAGCAGACATAGACTCTGACCATAAGCTGATAGTTATGAAGTGCAGGTTGAAATGAAGAGAGTAAAGAAGCAATACAAGCAGAACGGACTAGAAGAAATTAAAACAATCAAACACGAGGAGAACAATATTGCATAGATGGTAGACTTGGGTCTATGAAGTAATTCTGAAAGGAGCTCAAATGAAGACGAATGGAATACTCTAAAGACCAAAGCAACGAACGCTGGTAAAGAAATGTTAGGATTTAGGGAACAAGCTGATCAAAAACTGTGGATCACATAAGAAATTTTGGAGTTAATTGATCAGAGGAGAAGTCTCAAAAATGCTCAGGATCAAGCCAAAGGAGAGCAATACGGACAATACAGGAATCAAATTAACAGGAAATGCAGAAAAGAGAGATGGCTGCAAGAAATGTGTGAAGAAGTAGAAATTTGTGAAGAAGTAGAAAAGAAAACTATCATAGGTAAAGTAGATGTGGCATTATGAAGAATGGCTGGAAAAGTGCGATAGTAGTACCGGTCCATAAAGGAGGGGTGACAAGCAGGGTTGAAAACTATAGGCCAATCAGCTTGACATCAGTGGTAGGTAAATTAATGAAGAGATTAATATGCAACCATATTAGAGGTGTCTGTGATGAAAGTAAATGGTTTTCAAGTCGGCAACATGGCTTTAGACAATGATATTCCTGTGAATCTCAGTTAGTATGATATATGCAAGATATGTCTGATGAAATGGACAGGGCAGATCGAGTTGGTGAGTGTGGCATAAGATCTTTCAAAGGCCTTTGACCGAGTGAGCCATAAAATGGTGCTAAACTAAGGTAAAAACTGATGGAGCCGATAAATAGGTGATTTTCGGGTGGAAGAATTTCTAAAACATAGAGAGCAAAAAGTTAGGGTAGGAAATACAATATCAAAAGAAGTAGAAGTGAACCATGGGAGTCCCACAGGGTAGTGTATTGGGACCATTGTTATTCATTATTCTAATGAATGATTGTGTTAACGGTTTTACTATCAGAAGTTAGATTGTTTGCTGATGACATAATGTTAAATAAAAAGTTTGAAACAGTAGAAGACTGTAAACATCTGCAGGGTGACCTAAATAAGATAACTAGCTGTGTGAGTCAACATGGGATGAAGATACATCCAAAGAAGAGTCAGCTTATTAGGTACACAAATAAAATGCTAAAGGTTGATTATGATTATAAATTGGGGAAGGAGCTACTTATTGAAGACTTGAAATGTAAATACCTTGGCATTACTTTTGATAACAAACTTAACTGGGCAGGATACATTGGACAGGTGGTAAGGAAAGGGTTCAAAATCCTTCACTTGTTGGAAAGATTGATGAGGGGATGCACTAGAGAAGTAAGGGAATTGGGAGTACCAAACTTTTGTCAGGTCACTGCTGGAATATGGTGGTGTAGTTTGGGATCCACATTGTGGGAATCAAATACAGGAGTTGGAGGGGGTGCAGAGGAGGGCCTGCCAGGTTTGTCTCTGGAAATTACTGCAGAACACAATCGGTAACTAGTATGATAAAGGAGCTAGTGAGGGATTCATTGGAGGATAGAAGGAGGGTGAAGAGGGTCATGGGACTGTACAAAGCCTATACTGGTGATGAAGCTTGGAAAGATACAGAAGGTTGACCATGACCACAAGCTGGCACTTGATTTCAGGCATAAGGGTGTTGTAAAATTTTCTTTCGTAGGAAAGGGAGTGAGGGAATGGAATAAATTGCCAAGATAAGTGATGAATAACTTACCGGAAACACTGAAAGAGTTTAAAGTAAAAATTAGTAGAGAGCAAAAGTAAGTTGGAACTGGAAAGGGAGGGGGTGTAAGGAGATTGCCACCAGAGTGGGCACTTTATCACAATTTGTCAATTATTAACACTGCATGTCAACACGCCTCCCTGATACTTACACGCAACTCCCTGATCATTTTGCCCATCTCCCTCATCCTTTCATCCCTAATTCAAAGTGGACAAAACCATGGGAGTGCCTATTTTATTTCCACATTTCATCTTCCCTACTTGTCCAATTAAACCACCTCTCTACACCAACTTCAACCCAACCCTATCACAATGTACCTGCGACAGGCACCACACTTTCTAGTCATGATTGTCCCCAAATAATTCTATCACCTTCTATACGAACCTCAAATTTATACTATGATTTTAATATTTTTTTAAAAAAATTGGATAAGAGCATTTTTCCACGATTTCTGAGAATACAACGATATTTTCCTGAATTTTTTCCCGATTGTAGATATTAGGTTGGCAACCCATTTTGTTTATATTTTGCAGGGAATTATTCGATTGAATATGTGAAAGGTAGTTAGTTATCTTTTACAAAATGTTCCGTATATCTTTTGGGGACTACCTCTGTGTAATGAACTCTTCACAGGTTTGCTGCCGGATAGCGTTTGTAAACGACGAGCTTTCGGCGACCAACTCCGTCGCCATCTTCGGGTCTGATGTTAGCGCTGCGGCGACCAGAGCTGCAGTGGCAAGCCTGGCCCCGCAGTGGCCTTATATAGGCTAGCTCCCCTCCTCTTCCTCCCCGCCGCCGCGCTCCGAGTTCCACGCCGCCACCGGCTCCATATTGCGCCCGCAATGCTGGGTGGCCTCTCCCGACTTTCTGTTGAAAGGACGTTGTCTCAGCAAAGACCAGGCTGGCTTCCAGGCATCGCTAAGCCATATCCCCGAGTCTCTATTAAATAGGTCATTGTTCAGCCGTATTTCAATGGCTTCCCTAATGACCGAGTCCCAGTAGGAAGTACACTTCGCTAACACTTTTACTTGGCCAAAATCTATTTTGTGGCCGTTTTCGACTGCATGTTGTGCGACCGCAGATTTTTCTACCTGGAAGAGCCAGATGTTGCGCTCGTGTTCGGCCATGCGAGCCTCAATGGTGCGGATAGTCTGACCAATGTACGACTTGCCACACTGGCAAGGTATTTTGTAGATCCCTAGCGTTTTCAACCCCATATCATCCTTCACAGGTCGGAGCCAATCACGAATTTTGGCAGGAGGACGGAATATGGACTTTATTCCGTGTCTGGCCAGTATCCTGCCTATCTTGCCGGAGGTGCTGCCTGAATAGGGGATGAAGGCCAACGCCTTGGGCTTGCTTTCTGGCTCCACTGGACGTTTTTTCGGCCTACCCCGAAAGGCCCGTTCTATCAAACGGTCAGGATAACCGTTTTTCTTGAAGGTCAGGCGGAGATGTTCAAGTTCCGCCGGCAAACTGTCGGCATCGGAGATTTCCCTCGCTCTGTGTACCAACGTATGGAGCACGGTATTCCGCTGTGCCGGATGGTGGAAACTGCTGGCGTGTAGGTAGCGGTCGGTGTGCGTCGGTTTTCGGTATACACTGTGCGAGAGGGTTCCGTCCGGTCTCCCGTCTGACAAGAATGTCGAGAAAAGGCAGGCTTCCATTCTCCTCTAGTTCCATAGTGAACTGGATGTTGGGATGAATCCCGTTGAGGTGGTCCAGGAATTCGTATAGACTTTGAATACCATGTTGCCAGATCACGAACGAGTCGTCCACACAGCGGAAGAAACATCTCGGCTTGAGGATGGACTCTTCAATCGCCTTTTTCTCGAACTCCTCCATGAACAGGTCTGTCACCACAGGTGATAAGGGTGACCCCATGGCTACACCGTCGGTCTGTTCATAGAATTTCCCACCATAGGAGAAATAGGTGGAAGTTAGCACCAGCTCGAAGAGGTCTACGATGTTAGGTTCAAAAATGTGGCGTAGCAGATGTAAAGTGTCTCTTAAAGGAACCCTGGTGAATAACGAGACAACATCAAAGCTGACCATGATGTCATTGTCGGAGAGCCGCATCGTTTGGAGAATCTTGACAAATTGGGCCGAGTTCTTCACATGATGAGGGCTGTTTCCTACAAACGGTCTAAGCATACCCGTCAGGTGCTTAGCCACTCTGTATGTGGGACCTCCAATAGCACTTACTATCGGGCGCAGCGGTACATCTTCCTTCTGAATCTTGGGGAGGCCATAGCGTCTGGGGGGTCTAGCGGCGCGAGGTCGAAGACTTTTGGTGACGTCGGGAGCAAATCCAGCTCTTTTCAAGAGAGCCATCGTCTTCCTCTCGATCCTTGAAGTTGGATCCTCGTCAAGGGGTTTGTACGCGGTATCATCCAGAAGCCTTCTTATCTTCGAATCGTACAGATCGAATGTAAGAATAACGGTTGCATTCCCCTTATCCGCCGGCAACACTACGATCTCGTCGTTCTGCCGTAAGGTGCGGAGGGCGAGACGTCCTGATTTCGTAATGTTGGACTTGGGGGACTTGGCCCTTTCCAGAACTCTGCAGGTCTCCCTTCGAATCTCTTCTGCCGTGTCTTCCGGTAACCTGCGTGCAACTTGCTCGACGGCACAGATGATGTCCTTAACGGGAACCGCCCCTGGCACTGGGGCGAAGTTCAGGCCTTTGGATAAGACCGTTTCCGTGGCTTCGTCAAGCTGTATTCCCGTGAGGTTGACCACAGTGCGTTTGGAGTTCAGTTCTTCTTTTGGACGCTGTGCGTGGGACAGACGGTCAAATTTGGCCCTTTGTCTGGTGGCCGTTCTTTCATACTCCAGGTACCCTTGTGCTGATGTAGCCGCATCAACCCAATCCCACGATGTTGGAGACAGTGTGGCAGCGAGCTCCAGATGGCAATGCCACAATTCTCGTGCGTTGCGGTCGAGTGCAAATCGGGTGTAGCGTATGCGTTCCCGAAGGAGCGCCAAGCTAGCGCGGCGCAGAATGCGGTTGGCTTTCATGCTGTGAATGTCGTGACGGACCATACAGAAGCGAGGTAAGATATCGGAGTCCCGACATCTCTGAAGGAAGGCTAAGGAACGGAGAAGTCTAGCTTTCTTCCTGCGAAACTTCTCCAGCTGCCTTACTCGTTGGTTCATCTCCTCCCCGTAGAGGTATTTGATGTGCGAACGAAGACTTTCCCGGCGTGTCGATGCAATGAACTCTTCACAGGTTTGCTGCCGGATAGCGTTTGTAAACGACGAGCTTTCGGCGACCAACTCCGTTGCCATCTTCGGGTCTGATGTTAGCGCTGCGGCGACCAGAGCTGCAGTGGCAAGCCTGGCCCCACAGTGGCCTTATATAGGCTAGCTCCCTTCCTCTTCCTCCCCGCCGCTGCGCTCCGAGGTCCACGCCGCCACTGGCTCCATATTGCGCCCGCAACGCTGGGTGGCCTCTCCCGACTTTCTGTTGAAAGGATGTTGTCTCAGCAAAGACCAGGCTGGCTTCCAGGCATCGCTAAGCCATATCCCCGAGTCTCTATTAAATAGGTCATTGTTCAGCCGTATTTCAATGGCTTCCCTAATGACCGAGTCCCAGTAGGAAGTACACTTCGCTAACACTTTTACTTGGCCAAAATCTATTTTGTGGCCGTTTTCGACTGCATGTTGTGCGACCGCAGATTTTTCTATCTGGAAGAGCCGGATGTTGCGCTCGTGTTCGGCCATGCGAGCCTCAATGGTGCGGATAGTCTGACCAATGTACGACTTGCCACACTGGCAAGGTATTTTGTAGATCCCCGGCGTTTTCAACCCTATATCATCCTTCACGCCGGGGATCTACAAAATACCTTGCCAGTGTGGCAAGTCGTACATTGGTCAGACTATCCGCACCATTGAGGCTCGCATGGCCGAACACGAGTGCAACATCCGGCTCTTCCAGATAGAAAAATCTGCATTCGCACAACATGCAGTCGAAAACGGCCACAAAATAGATTTTGGCCAAGTAAAAGTGTTAGCGAAGTGTACTTCCTACTGGGACTCGGTCATTAGGGAAGCCACTGAAATACGGCTGAACAATGACCTATTTAATAGAGACTCGGGGATATGGCTTAGCGATGCCTGGAAGCCAGCCTGGTCTTTGCGAGACAACGTCCTTTCAACAGAAAGTCGGGAGAGGCCACCCAGCGTTGCGGGTGCAATATGGAGCCGGTGGCGGCGTGGACCTCGGAGGGCGGCGGCGGGGAGGAAGAGGAGGGGAGCTAGCCTATATAAGGCCACTGCGGGGCCAGGCTTGCCACTGCAGCTCTGGTCGCCGCAGCGTTACATCAGACCCGAAGATGGCGACGGAGTTGGTCGCCGAAAGCTCGTCGTTTACAAACGCTATCCGGCAGCAAACCTGTGAAGAGTTCATTGCATCGACACGCCGGGAAAGTCTTCGTTCGGACTACCTCTGTGTGTTTGTGCCCTATATTTTCGACGTTTATGGGGGATTCCCAAGCTAGTTCGCTTGTCAATATTCTATTGGTAAACGTTACCATAAACACATTTTGTTAATAAAATGTGCATATATGTTATTAAAGAAAATGTGATGGACATTGCAGTGAGAGGCAATGCGCCATATATGGTGAATTATTTGCATTCAACATGTGTCGACATATTCCCACTTGGTCAGGTCAATACCCCACAGCTAACGGAATATGCCTTCCTAGAGTTAATATGTTTGTGTTAAATAACTTAATAAACAAATTAAAAATTACTATGTCCATTGTTGTTGTTAGTTTGATTACGTTTTACTACTACTGACATGAAATAGTATTGATATTAAATTTTTACTAAAAAAATCTGATATTAGTTTTAAATTTATAATACTTCCCGTAATTTACCTTTGTTTAACAAAGATAAAAACATTTAAAATAAAATAGTGTAGTAATGTAATGGAGTTTTAAATAAACTTAAATAACTTATATTTCAAACTTTAACAAAAAAAACACACCCTCACTGCCATCTTCTGACTTCAATTTATACTATACAAAGCTAAAAAGGTAATATGAAAATTAAGCCCATCTTTGAATGCAAGTTGAAACCAAAATTTTCTTTCCAATTTTTGATGAATAATTTGTCGTCCAGTTGCGGCGGCATATTACCATCAATTTGCTGTACAGTTTGACATCAAATTGGTAGCAAGTCATGAAGTTCCAAGACTGGTAGTAAAATTGATGTCAAACTGATAGAAATTCTTTAACAGCGCATCTTGCATGGCAAAATATAGTTATTTGGGTGGTATTTTTTTTTTGTTTTGATATACCGATTCTGAGTATAAATATACTGATATTAGCAGGCACATCCACTGATTTGATATTCGAGACCACTGAGTGAGGCTGTGGTGCATTCAGTTAAAAAATGGCCACACCAATGATGAGCACTCAGCCGTCAGCCTAGCCATGTGACTGATGATGAAAATCAATGATTGAATTTGTAAAAACCGCCACTTTATGATTACAGAACTCACACTTCATTTCACCCAAATTTCGCGAAGTTTACTGCATGAAATTGTATCAAAGAAGCTTGTTTATCACAAGTTTTGTATAAGATGGGTGCAAGCATCTTGATGAAAGACGACAAAGAACAGTCTTCTCCTGCATTGCTTAATTTTCTTGAAGCTAAAAACAAGAATGGTAACATACTTCTTGATCGTGTCATAACAGATGATGAGACATGAGTAAAGGATGTCAATTGTGAGACAAAACAGCATTACTTGCAATGCACACCCATTTTAACAGAAAACCAGTAAAATATTTGCAAATATTGTCAGCTAGAAAATTATGGCAATGGTTGACAGAGTGATTACCACCTCTTTCCAGCAATGAAGACCTGGTTTGCAATATGACACATTGACAGTGACACAGAATTTCATGCCAGTGTAAACTGGTGGATGAAATCTAAGGTGGCAGATTTCTACAGAAATGGCATCGGAAACCTTGTGCATTGTTATGATAAGTGTCTCTATTTAAATCCCGACACAGAAAAATAGTTTGAGATTGCCATTTTCAAATATATATAATAATTTTTTTCTTGTTTTTTTTTTTTTTAATTATTTTTATTTTATTTTAAAGCATCTGTTACCATCCAAACATCGCACAATACATCTTTTTGCATTTTGGTATAAGTTTGTGATTAAAAAAATGCAAATACTGTAATCATCCTATATAGTAAAATTCTTATCTGAACTTCATTTTTTCGCTCCTTGTTGCTATGCAGTTACTTCCACCACAGGAAATGGGAGGTAAACAGAATACACAGTTACTCTGTAAGATAGTAAGAAAATGAATGTCACATCTCTGTATTACATTGTAATTTTCTATTTCGCTGCCCTACATTTTTGTGCTACTTACAGTTACTTCCAGAAACCCTGTTAAATTGACAAGAATTTTTATTGTTCTGGGAAAGCTTCTATGGAAAGTATTATTTTTAAATATGAATAATGTTTTAATAAACTTCCATCTTTCCTATTTTTATTAAAAAAATGTTTAGGTTATTTCTGACCGTGTTCTATTAACTACTACAAATAAATATTCTTCTCCTTGAATCAATTTGTGCATCTAAGTGTTACCATAAATATAAAAAAAAAAATCATCATGTAGCTTTTAACAAAAATACATGACTTTTCTTATGGGCAGAAAGTGAAAATATCTCCCACCATTGACAACCGATTAATCAAGACTTTGCATGTGATATCAAAGAGTTACTGAGGTAACATCCAGTCATCAGGCACAACAGCTTATATTAAAGTAAATATGTTAGCTAGGGCACTGAAGATTGTAATATAGCCTAAATTTTGGATGCACAAACTTCCGTGGTCATTGTCAATGTTATCTTGGTTGTCCGGGTTGAATTGCTTCAATTTATCAAAACCTTACATTTCGGCTATCATTTTGTGGCCATCATTTTGTGAGGACTGTCGTGGCTAGAACTGGTGCCACCTATATATACAGCACGTTAACCATTCGGAGTGACGTCACTCAAGGTACCGCTGCCAGCATGGTTGGTCCGATGGGGGACTGCATCACGCGCTTTCCAAATCAAGCATGACCACATTTAGTCAAGCTGTAGCCTCTAATGTGAGTGGAAAACACTTATGTGTATTAGTAACAGCTAGGGACCAAGAAATGCTAAATGATCTGGATTCAGAAAATCTATTTGAATCTTTGCCATTCTCCCATCTTAAGTATTAAGTGATGAATCCCAACTCTTTCCTGGTGTATGTATTTTAACCCTTAATGTTTTGCTATGTTATTAAACTGCTGCACTTTTTATTCTCAGATACGAGATGGTGCAGGACAGTATTCTGAATTACTAGGTCAGTTCTGTGGCAATCAGATACCTCAAAAAGTTGTTACTGCAACAAACCGTATGTGGGTGCGATTTGTCTCTGATGGAACATATAATGCAGCAGGATTTAGAGCTAGAGTTTTCCGTCGCCCTTGTAAGTATATTATTATTCCTTAATTTTTAGCTTAATTTATAAATAATATTTTGTTCTACTTACTGTTACATGAAATTTTTTTGGTTTATAGATAGGAACATATAAATAGATGTGGGAAGTCTAAATAATCATTTTATTGGTATGCATTTAGGTACTTTACGTTTCAGTAGCAATATTGATATTTTTTATTTTAGTGTTTGTTGTTTCAGTAACAAGTTTTAAAGTGGAAGATAGTCTGCACTTGAGGCATTTGGAAAGTATTAAACCAATAAACAATTTACTTTTAATATTTAGGTAGATTAAACAAAAAAAGAGAGAAGGCAGGTGAAGTGAGTGATATATATGTGTAGGATACACCCTGGTTATGAGAACTAAATTGGACAATTAACTTGGTGTAGTACGTGGTGGGAAAGAGTGGACCATTATCTCAATTAAGTAGTGACCAACCAAAGATTCAGTTTCGGCCAAAAAATCTAGTTTCGGCCACAGTCTCGCTTACGGCCAAAAATCGGAAGTAACTTCGGCCGTGCCGAAACTCAGTGTTCATGAATTATCGGTGTCGTTCATTTAACATCAGGTGAGTTCATGGCATGTGTGTGATCGCCGGCTGAGTTTGCCGAGATTGTGTTGAGTGAGTTTGTGTTGTTTCCCACATATTAATAAGTAGATAAGTATTTGTTTTTACTTCTGACACATTGTAATGTGTCAGGTATGTATTAAATTATGTAACTGCGTGACAAAATTTTACTCGCAAAACCATGAGTTAGATTGGATAATATTGTAGTTTATTTCTAAAGTCAGTTTCTATGATTATTGAAGCAAGAAATCAGGTTTTTGCAGTTGTTGAGATAGTATTTTCTATTGCATCATCCTTCAGCATTCGCATGGAATGATATTTCGAAAGTTCGTATCTAAATTATTTATTTTCGGCTAAACAGTTAAAGTTACGAAATTTTTCATAATAACCAAAGTTAATGTTTCCTATAATATCTAGTGATTAGTAATATTTCAGGGAGATGGGATTGGTTTTATTGTCAAGGTCAAAATTGGATGATGAAACCGTATTCGAAAATTATCAGTTATCTGATCAGTTCTAGCATGTTCTCGTGGGAAACAGGAAGTTTGGGAATTTCCCACAGTCCATGAGTACCAGAAATTTCCTTGTTCGCAACAGCAGCGAGTGCAGTCAGTCATTCAAAAACTGTGAGCGCATCAAGATATAAGCTCAGTATTCAAGAAGCTGCGAGTGTGATAACATGTAGCACATTCAGCCAGTCAGTTTTGCCTTAGAACACTACGGTCCTATCTTGTTGGTGAGATGTAGACATAGAAAAGTTTTAAAATTTCAGTCAGAGTAACAACTATGCAGTTTTGAAGTAGTATTACACCTTGTGGGGCCTCGGGATTGCTAAAATTCGGGCATTAACCAACCAATTGAACAATGGGAACATGTGACTAACTTTTATTCGATTTCTCCAACTGGAAAGTGGTTCTGTGAACCATGGGGTGTGGTTTGGCTCGAACGGTTAATCGAACTTGCAAACTTTACTTCTGTGACATTTTCTGATGCCTATTCAGTTATTGACTTTGTAAGATTTCAAGAATATAGTGATTTCAAAAACAAGGGACTTTTAAACATCATTTACCTATTACCTTTCCTTAGCTTTTGGTTAAAATAAAGCTAAGTGGCGACCTTGTATTTTTAGTAAAGCAATAGCTAGACTATCCAAGGCTACGTGCAGTCAAAGCTAAGACAAAGCATTTTGCCTCCACCCCAAGGCAAAGCTTTTCGTCTTACAAATGGCATTTATTGGGTATTGAAGTTCTTTCTGTTGAGTTACTCACTAGGATTTAAGCTGTGTTTACACGAGCAAAAAACTTACAACAATTATTGAAGAATTAGCTTGCACTGAGGCAATAACTTGGGCAAATTATTGAAAAACACTTTCTTCTGAGAGAAGTGTTACTTCTACTTTTAGAAAAACTGTCAGACATGTTTACATGCTGCCTTGTGCAGATGCCACAAGAATGGAGAACAAATACTAGGAAGTAAAACATGTCGATTAGAAGAAATTAGTTTTCTGTTGCTTTCCATTACTTCTGTTGAAACAATAAATGAGAAGGAATAGGAGGGTTTGGGGAAAAGAGTGTATATTATGAACAGGTGAGCTGGGTGCTCATCAGACCTTATTATCTGAGTTAAGGTTACAGGATTTTCAACAAATTGATGACTTGCTGCAAATGACTGCATAGGATTTTAACTACTTGCTGGCATTAGTAGGATCAATGATCTGGACAGAAACTAATATGCAACAGTCTATTATGGCAAGAGAAAAGCTTTGTATGAATCTGAGATTTATTGGTGGAGGTTAGACAAGATAGCGTGCAACAAAACGTGTATTTTTGTAAAAGTAAAACATTGCACCAATATTTAGTATTCACAATTCTTGCAGGGTGATTTGTATCACTCTCAAATGTACCTGTTTTGGAAATTAATGTGCAGGATAAAAATTACTGTAAAAGGTAGTAAAAATAAACAAATTATTTCAGTTAAAATTTTTATTCAAACCTCATAAACACTTACTACAGTATCCGTATTTAAAGGGTCTGAATCACAGCAGGACATAGACTTTACTGCATGGAAAAATTCTTATGTACTTTGATATGTATCATCTGCTTCATTACCACTTTTTTGGCTCTAACTTTCATTACTTCTGAATTAAACTGTGTTTTCAAGTTGTGCAATTTTCTGCTTACCCATTAACGTTGGTGTTAAATATGGCAGCCAATGCCTGTAGAGCACTTTGCTTTTTAATTCAGTTACAATACAATTTACTATTTACATCCCACAGGTTTTGTAAAACTTCCCTCTCCAAAATTAAAGCAAGTATTTCACTTTAAGCCAATGACTTTTTTCTTTTGACGTTTTCTATCTGGAAATGTCGAAAGAAGTTTCAGCAATCTGAATGTTTACACTGCACAAAAACCTAGTGTCTGATACATATGATGGAACAATTTAAAAGTGTCTATGGTTTGCTCTTACACAGACTTGCTCAAACAGTGAGATCAACTCGCATAATACGTGTCACAATTTTATTGTTCTTGTCTATGTGTATGTATGATGAAAAGTATGTAAAAGTTAATAGAAGTTGTTTTATTCACACAATACTTAACTACATTTGCTTTTAGGTAACTGTTGTTGGATTACTCTTTATACACTTACTAGCTGGTGCCCACGCTACGTTCATGTTTGTAAAGAATTTGGATTGACAGCTACCGACATCTAATCACCATAGTGCACGCTGGGAGACTCGATGCTATTACCACACACAAACAACAGTCATCTGCGCTATGTAGTTCAGGCAGCAAAGTAAAATATATGGACACACATGTCTTTGGTCAAAATACGAAAATATCCTTGATCGACCGATTTCAACCAGCATATCTCCCACACTCCCACAGTTACTGAAATTCGGCCAATGTTGTGATCGTTGGGTGACTCTGTTCTACTACCACACACAAACACCAGTGATCTGCACTAGATAGTTTTGGCTGAAAAGTGATACACCATGACACATACGTTTTTGGTAGAAATATGAAAGTGCCGCAGGTCGACCACTTTCAACAACCATATTTCCCACACCCCCATAGCTACTGACATCTAACCACCATAGTACATGATAGGAGACACGATACCACAACCACACACAAACACCAATAGTCTATGCTATGTTGTTGTGGCAGCAAAGTGACATATATGGAGCCACATGTCTTTGGTCGAAATACAAAAATACCCTTGGTCGGCTTCTTTCAACCACCATATCTCCCATACTCCCACAGTTACCGAAATTAGGCCAACGTTGTGATCGACGCTTGACTCTGTGCTGCTACCACACACAAACACCAGTGATCTGCACTAGATAGTTTTGGCTGAAAAGTGATACACCATGACACATACATTTTATATAGAAATGTAAAAGTGCCGCAGGTCGAACACTTTCAACCACCATATCTCCCATACCCCCATAGCTACCAACATCTAACCACCATAGTACATGATAGGAGACATCATACCACCACCACATACAAATACCAATGGTCTATGCTATGTAGTTGTGGCAGCAGAGTGACATATACGGAGACACATGTCTTTGGTCGAAATATGAAAATATCCTTGATCGGCAACTTTCAACCACCATATCTCCCACACTACCACAGTTACCGAAATTCGGCCAATGTTGTGATTGATGGGTGACTCTGTGCTACTAGCACACACAAACACCAGTGATCTGCGCTAGTTAGTTTTGGCTGAAAAGTGATACACCATGACATATGCGTTTTTGGTAGAAATATGAAAGTGCCGCAGGTCGACCACTTTCAACAACCATATCTCCCATGGCTACCAACATCTAACCACTATAGTACTGAATAGGAGACAGGATACCACTACCACACGCAAATACCATTGGTCTATGCTATGTAGTTGTGGCAGCAGAGTGACATATACGGAGACACATGTCTTTGGTCGAAATACGAAAATGCCCTGCATCAGCCACTTTTAACCGTCATATCTCCCACATCCCCACAGCTATCGGCATTCGGCCAACGTTGTGCATGACAGGAAACTCCATGCTACTTCCACACACAAACACCAGTGATCTGTGCTAGGTAGTGCTGGCTGAAAAGTGAAATATAGGAAAACACACATTTGTTTTTATATATATATAAGGTTTTAATTTTAATCACCCAAACAACTACCTGCTGTGATTTAACTGTGTGTGACCTTCACTCAATTGATTTTAATCATGGGAGAGTGCATATAGCTTGTGCGAATTAAATTTTCACCTCGACCCCTTCGCGGCCATTTACACGGGTAGTGCGTGTAAATTTTCTTTTCCAGATGGAATTTAAATTGATTTGAATGAATTTCATAATTACCTTATAACAGTAGTTTTACTTTATGTGATCTACTGTATGAAGTATTATTTATTTATCTCACACTATTTTCTTTTAGGTGACACAAAAAGTAAAAAAATCCGATTTGGCACTTTTTCGAAAAAAAAAAGCTCTACCGACTCATCTAAACCTATTTGCAAAATTTGTAATAAGTCTTATTCGTCGAAAAGCCACAATTCCCCCCCCCCCCCCCCCCAAAAAAAATTCTTGGAGTAAAGCAACATTTATCAAAGTTTCATAATGCAGAACACAGGCAGGTGTTAAAATGACAGTCAGCAATAGATGAACTGAAAAATGATTCAAATGAAGCTAAATTAAAGAGAACGGGTTCAAAGATCTCACTGGAAGTATTGAGTACTGATCAACCGAATCTTGTCCAATCAACGATCCTGAGTTTGACTTCTAAAACTAAAGTTGTACAGTTACCTGATGATCATGAAATTTCAAAAAGGACCGATAAAGCAATAGTGGACCTAATAATTGTGGACATGCTGCCTTAAGCTTTGGTCGAAGGCGAAGCATTCCAGTGACTCAATTTCACTGATCCACATGCAGTTCACAAATATCAGATGAAATCAAAAAATATTTTAGAACATCGCTGATGCTGCAAACTTATGAGAAAATTAGGTCTAAAATAAAGATTTTAATGGTAAAAAGTGAGTGGGTGAGTGCTACCATTGATATGTGGAACAATTAATGAAAAACCTATTCACTTCTCAGCTTTACAGCTCATTTCATCATAAATCATCATTGCCTAAAAGTTATATTGGCTGCGTGCGTACTAGAACAGGATCATACTAGTAAATACAAAAAAAAAAAAAAAAAAAAAAAAAAAAAAAAAAAAAAAAATTTACAGAGATGGTGAATGAATGGAGTTTAGATGGCAAAATTTTTCTGATCCTACATGACAGTGCAACAGACATGGTTTTCACCATGCATGGTCACTATGAATCTATAGGCTGTGTACGACACACACTTCAGTTGGTGATAAAACACCAACTATTTTCAGACAAAGAAATCAAAGAATTATTGAAAAAATGCAGAAAAATTGGAGGCCATTTCAACTATAGTGAACAAGCAACCAGAAAACTGACAGAATGTCAAAAACAATGCGGGCTGCCAGAACACACTTTGGTGGAAGATGTCGATGTGAGGCTTTTAGAACAAGAGAACACACTTAACTTGTACTGTGTTAATTATGGTAAAATAGGTACTCTTTTCTCTAATGAATGGGATGTTATAAAGAATCTCACAGCTATTTTGAAATTCTTTTATGAGGCCACACTTGATTTATCACTTGATGATGCATGCATATCAATAGTAATACCTTTGATATCATTATTAAACTGAAAACTGCAACTTCAGTCCCAAAACGAAGATGAGATTAACAAATATGAAAAACTCACTGTACAAGTCTTTGAACATCAAATTCTCTTTTATAAAAAGGCATCCTTCATTGATGGCTGTGACAATTCTGGTCCCAAGATTTAAATCGATGGTGCAATGACAGAAATAATATCTTTTTTGGTGGAGAGCAAAGACGACCAGTACTGTCTGGCAGCAGACAAAATATTCCTTCAGTTTCTGTAGAACTTATCTTGTGAGGCTCCAACATACAGCAAGAAAAGGAGAGCCTTTGGGATACGCATTATAATATATCTAATCAGATGGAGATAACTGAATCTGAAGATCAAAAAAGTGTTCTGATAGAAAGAATTCAGTCTTATCTGTCAGAGCCATTATTGCAACGCAGTGCTGGCATATATTGTTATTAGAACAACAGTCCATATCTTATCCTGAGAAAAGCTGTCTTAAAGCATCTTTCTGATCTGCCATGCAGTTTTCCAAACCAGCAGCCATTTAGTGCTGCTTGGACAAATATACGCAGATCACCGGAATAGCCTGGTAAAAATGTAGAAAAACTGCTTTTCGTAGTGTGTAACATAAGACTTTTTCATTACAAATACAAAAATTAATTAGTAATGTAATAATAATATTACTTTTTTTCTTTCAGTTTTATAAGTTTAAAAAAAAAAAAAATATTAAAATCAACTACTTGATTGTCATACTAATTAATTATTTTAATCTTTGTTGGTATTGATAGCTAGCTAATTCTATCTTTTTTTATTTGTTAAGATTGATAATGACATAATCATCATGTTGTAAGGAACAGGCTATACTGGCGTGAAGTATAGGTGCAGATACCTTAACTGAATGTTTACTTGAAGTGAAATGTTCTATAAATCTGTATCAATAATTTTAAATTGACCATGTGCCTGCCTTGAATATTTAACTGTAATGCATATCAGCCGCCACTAAGTTTATTTGACCCAAAACCTTAGAAAAGGGTTACTGTTCAAGGTTAAAAAATTTGAAGAGTCCACTTATTGAAAAATGTAAAGTTTATTTAAATCACAATTAGAAAAACGGCATTTAAAGTCAAATAGGCTATCGAATCAAACATTTCCAAAAATTGCAAGTTACGAAGAGGGAGAAGACTGACCAAAACCCCTTTTGAAAATTTAAAAGTTCAAATTCATTACATGTTCAAAGTGAAAGTGTTCTCCACGAGGTGTTTAAAATTTTATCTAAGCTATTTACACGACCTGAAAATACGGAATTTTAGTTAATTTAGCTTTCTTTTGAATTTATTATTATTATTAAATTACTTTACTGCATCAAAAAGTGTTGAGAATTGGTGGAATTATCACTTAACCAAACTCTATTGTTTACAAGTCGGATAGTAATGGATTACCTTATTCCAGGTTAATTTAAAAGTTCTTTACTATTAAAAAATGTTTATTTAGCTCTTGTATTATATGTTGAGTTACTTTACTGCTCTTAAATCGGTTTATCCGTTGAGTTGGTTTGTGGTATCAGCTTCTGCATGAAATGTTGCTCACTTCCTGTACTTGCAATGAAAATTATATGTTTGCTGGAAAGCTTACTCCCTCCCTTATGGTCTAAGCTAAGATAACTAGAATTTACCCAAATTCTAAGGTGCTTACAATATGCTACATACAAAATCTCAGTGAATGAATTATTTGTTGAAATCTTGTATGTTACACTTGGTGATTAATTTTTGTATTATTTAAAATAATAAATTAATGTTAAGAATATTGGGAACACAATTAAAATAATCAATTAATAATGAGTCTGTTTATCTAACTTAAGTGTTGATTTTTTACAAAGTTTTCTTACAAGAGTAAGTCTTTAACATGTTTATTATTTTTGTTGATGTTAAATTGTTAACATAACATAAGTAAAGAATAATTTTTGTCACATACTTCATTTATTGTTTCTTATTTCATTTAACATGAATTAACTGGGTGTATGTGTGTAAAAAATACACTTAATTCCAGCATACAATAGAAATTGTAACATGTCTAAATACGTTTCGGTTTCAGTCGAAATTGAGGTCGAATATTCGGTTTCTGTTGCAAATCCATTTTCGGTCGGACCTTACAATTAAGTGAATACTTGTTGCAATATGTGATTATCAAAGCTGCATTTAAGCATAGGCTACCTAGGCTGTAGCCTAGGGGCCCGCACCACAAAGAGGGGCCTGCACCACAAATATGGGGGCCCACACCACAGCTGGAGAGCCCCACCAAGGCCAGCAGTGCAGCCCTGGTGATCATGCCTGTGCTATCTGAGATTGTAACCAAATTTTGCAGTTTAAGGTAAAAAGTTTCTTATTTGGATTGTTAGGAAACAAAGGCGCTAAAAGCGGATATATTGAACATTGGATAGGATAAAAAACCACCGCTTACCAAAGAAGGGGATTCCAGCGGCGTTAGTACATGAAAGAAAACACGAACACACAAAGAATAAAATTTTCAAGCATGGCTCTTCCTCAGTAGAAGTGAGATGGCTGCACGCAAGCGCTGCTGGCAGCCAACTGCGTGAGCCACAATTTCGGTGGCTTATGGTGGGGGAAATACATCATGGCAGGAAGTGAGGGAGGGGGTAGAAGAGTACAGGCCGGAAAACGGAGATGAATGGCAAGTATAAAGCAAAACTGTACAAGGTCCTGACACGGAAGGGTAGTATACCTCAGTTAATCAAATAATGGACACAAGTGGGGGAAAAAAAAAAAAAAGTAGTTGAAACTGGAACTGTTTGTTATACAAACTGCTCCTATCATAGCCACCTATCCTAACTTGGTAATCCTACTCGGTATAGGAGACCTATAATTTAACATGGAACCTGAACCATGGAAGTGTCCTGGCGTACTTCACTTTTCCACAGTAAGCTGTGCCAGAGGTGAAGGTCAGGTTAAGAGTCAATGAATATCACTGTTGAGACAGGAATTTGAACTGGGGACATTTTGATCCTCAGATAGACACCTTAACCACTGAGCCACCAGACCTCTTGCAGCTTAAGTTGAAATTAAGTTCTTTCCTAGTAATGTGATCTCAAACTCCTTACATTTTTTCATTATTTACTTTAAACAGTAAGGAATAACAATTCAAAATATTCCACTCTCAAATGAAGTTCAAAATAAGTAAATTCCAAACTTCAAAGCTCTTATTACTGAATAAACCATACACTCTCTGGCATCAGATTTACAGCACAATTCTGAATCTGATTTGGCTTCGAATCTTTTTAGCTAAGATGCTGATTATTTTCCAGACATTCACTCATAGAACATCACTCGCTCACTTATTTGAAATAAATAAATTCCCTCAAAGTTTAGGTGTAGCTATTTTTTATGAATGAAAAACATTTATAACTCACTTTTAATTTTTTTTTTTTTTTTTTTTTTTTCTCCAAGCCCAATCCAAGATAGCAGTGTGTGGCAAATTAATATGGCTGCCAAAGACTACATTCCACATTTATACCACTCCTAGTGTCACTTTCTGCTCTCACCTCCTTGCTCACAATATGATGCGACGCATACACTTTCTCTTCTTGAAAAGCTCTGCTGTGATTTAGCACAAAATTCTAACAATGTTACTGACTTTCTCACTGCTTGATGAACATCAAAACTCTAAGGCTCAAGTTGTAGAAAGCTCAAATGTAGTACACAGATAAAGTTTTACACACAGACTATTTGAAAAGCCTAAAACTGGCAAGTTACCAATGTACCAACCACACCCAAAAACTGCTTTCTACTCTAATATCTTTATATGCTTCAGGTTTTTGTTATAGAGGAGCTCACTAGGTTCAACTAATGTGTTAAATTTAACTTTATTTCTCTCCTCACTTGGGAAGTTAGTAAAATTCAAAAAAAAAATTACGAGGCATGATATTCCATCATCATAATTCTAATGCACTTTCTGTGGTACTAGAAACAAGTAATTTAATAAACTCCTAAGGTTTCACACGAAATAATAAGGAAAGTCCAATATTGGTGATTTTCCTCATATTTATCCAACTGAAATCCCAGACATTAAACATTTCAGCACATATTTCTTGGTTAGTTGCTTTGCTCTGGATAAGGTTTATAGCTATGCCTCAAATTTCCATAATGCATCGAGATCAGCAAGCTTAACTAACCCATTAAATTTTACTTTTTTCCTATGGTTAGTTTGGAAGTTACTTGGAATTAACTTACGGTTACAGTTACTCGAATCAGTATTGCTCACCCAGGATGCACACCCATTGTTTGCAAACAGCTTGAACATTTGTAAGATACCTATTAGCTCACCAAAAGCATGTCTACTAACCATCCACAGTAGTAATATACTCTACAGTTTGATTTTGAAGTTGCTCATGTAGGAGATAGAAATTTCACTTACTTTTCAACTTGAATGGATTTTCTTGCATTCATTTCCAAAACTAGAGCTCACCATCAGAATAATTTTTAAGTGTACTCATTATGCCCAGAAAAATTTAGTTTAAGAGATAATTTGGTTTGTTTACATTTTAAGGAAGGCTATTATCTAAGATTTGAAATTACATTGAGTCAAGTAAAGTTACAGCTGATCCCTTATCACCAGCTATAAACATTTTTTAGCATAGTTTGAAAGTAAAATTAACTAATCAGGCAAAGTGTTATTAGTAGAGTAAAAAATAAAGATTTTAACTAAAAGAAATAAAATTGAGAATTTTATATCAGAAGATAGCCTAAATGGAGAGGATTGAAAATATGTATTGGTTTTTGTAAAAAGTTAAGCATCGGTAAGATAATTAAGATTTTGAAAATAGATTGTCATGAATTGTTGAGGAAGTGCGGCATGTCGTGGCAGGCTGATGACATAAGAGACTTGAAGGTTAATATTATAGAAACTCTTTTGAAGGTTGCATTAAATTTAGATAGATAGAATATGATATTGGAAAGTCCATGTATAAACTGCAAGTTAAACTATGTGGTAAATTGGGAGATATTAATTTTCAAAAGTCTTTGCTGACGTCATAGAAATTTGAAAATTAATAAAAGGACTGGCAGCCATCTTGAAAATGCTCAGTCTTTCAGTGATTTTCAATGAGGTAACTTTGTGTCGCTAAGTAGCCCAGTCGTCCAGTAGATTTTAAACAGTTAACTTCACTTTGGTTCCCAGAGCGAACTGCTCCACACTGGTAGTTGTTGCGGTATATCTTAACATGCCATAATCATTCTCTCACTTAAGTTAAGGGAACTTAGTGAGTGTTTGTCTTCTCAGGTGAATGTGCTTAAACTAATCTTCTATGCAACTGTGGTCCAATGCTTTATTCACAATTCTGGTACTGACATTATAAGAAAGGCTTTTTCAAGAATACAAGTACTTTGTGATCCTAAAGCTGTGTCATATGAACTTATTTAACTGTATTATTCATGTTTTGGGTGTATAATACGAATGTGTGGTGAACTCTTCAAATAAATCTTAAAGGTACCAGAAGGCTATACCAGTCATGAACTTAATTGGTCACAGTACAGATGAAAAGTGTTCTATCACTCGCATTTCCTTAGTGCCTAACACATTGCTGGCATTTGAAAAATTTATATTGATAATACTCAAATCTTGAAGTGCCATTATCCACATTTTTTTTCAAATGGTACCATTATATTTGAATGAAAACTGAAAATAAATGATCAACTTACAAAAAGACTTGAGGTCCCACAAAATTAATTCTTGCAAAAATAGGCCAAGACTTGAGGTTGTTTAGTGACAAAAGTTATGAAATCTTGTTATGAGGCAAAAGTGCAATCTACAGTGTGTATGCACATTGAAACAGAATGATTTATCTTTGTGTTATAGGTTTTTGATTTAAAAGAATAATAAAGAAAATTCTGTAGAATTTTAGTGTTATGGAGATGTTGTCAGAATACCAAGTGAGGGACTGTTGGTTAGAGCATATATGACTGCCACTAAAACCAAGGTTAGTTTGAGATAGAAAGAAATGGAGGATGGACTAAAAACCAGTTGACAGGCTGACTACAGTAGGGGTGGAGGCGGGGGAGGCAACAAATAAATAAAATAAAGATCTCTTATTTTAGACACTGACTTATGGCAGATTTAATATTGCAATATTTGAGTTAGCGTGATTTAATGTTCTGTTACTTTTGTAAGTTTTCAGCTCATTATTATTTTTTTCAGTTTTCTTAATTGAAGTTTTTTTTTCCAAATAGCTCCATGTGGTGCAGCAGTACTGAATGTGACGAACAGCAGGCAAGAACTAATATCTCCTGGTTATCCTGGGATGTATCCTGCAGAAATCCGTTGTCGCTGGTTAATGAAAGGATCTCAAGTTGGGTCACGTATTGATATCCACATTATTGATCTCCACATTGAAGGAGGAGGAAACAATTGTGAAAATGCTGGTCTTCGCATTACTGATACAAGGGTATTTATGTATTTAATTTTAATGCTGCTTGGCCACTGAAACTTCCTTTCACTTTATTTCAATTGTTGCAGATTTAAATTGTGGAATATTGTCTTTTTCCTGTGATCAGTCTCTTCACTGGTCTGATAAAGTTTCCTACCACTTCCTATCCTAAGCTAATTTCTACATCTAAACATGTCCTGTTATCTCCTCTTTCTTTTTAACCTCTCTGGCTCCTTTGTAATTCTTACCATTGACTGTTCCCACCCTCAAACAAATTAAATAGTGATGGTATTGTTATGAATTAATTATTTTGATATAAAAAGAGATGCAAAGTGCACCCTGTTACAGGGAAATGTTCATATCAAGAATGGTGATGAGTTTGGTAGGAAGTCCAAATGAAGATAATGGAATTGAGGGAATTGAGGAACTATAGGAGGCAATTTTCACATTGGATCTGTATCATAAATATATCCTCTATATATCTGAACTATACACAGGGTAGGTAAGAGAATGATGTTGTTCAGGAATTGTTCTTGAAGATGTTGGTGTTGGACCCTGAAAATACCTCAGAGTTGAAGGAAAGAAGCCAAGGATTTGAGGAAGATGTACTGGGAAGGCTGTGCAGGGTTAACATTTCTAGGAAGTGTTCCAGGCCATTGAGACCCTGATTGGTGGGGTTGTTTGTATTCTACCAAGTAACATTGATAGAGACAAAGAAGGGGTCTGTTGACAGATGCCAAAGAAAATATGTGACATTTTAGAAAGGTATCTGCACAAAAATGGTTGGAGATTTTGATCCACTATGGCCATAATCTATTCACTGAATCATCTAAATGACACAACTGTATGGCACCCAATATGCCAGTCTTGTGGATCTTGGGAACAGAGTACAGGGTGGAAGTATGGGGATTCTGAGTAGTGATGATTGAAATGGACTGTGATGAGAGGTGTTGTAAGGGAACTTGGAAGCCAAAAAAGTATTTATTTTCTGGTAAATAGGAGTAGTGGGATCTATAGAATGTGGATAATAGGCGTTTGCATCATAAAGCTGCCCAAGTCTCAGCCCTTTATGATAATATTTAATTAAATTGCAATGTAGTGCAAGCTCTACCCTCTACAAATTTAACTTTAAATTCTTTTAATGTTATTGGTAAATTTTTCATCATTTACCTTGGTAACTTATTCCAATCCTTGACACCCTAACCTCAAAAATAGGATCTTCCTATACCCTTGTGCCTGAAATCGAGTGCCAGCTTGTGGTCATGGTCACCTTTTCCCATCCATGCATTACTTTTAATTCTTACCCCAATGTCATTCTATGTCTCATCACCTGTAGATGCCTTGTACTCCCTCCTGTCTTGCAATGAATTCCATTCCAGTTCTTTTATCAAATCTCTTACTGATTGCATTCTGCGATAATTTCCAGAAACAAATCTAGATGTCATTTTTTTGCACCCTCTTCAACTCCTCTATTTGATACTCAAAATGTCGGTCCCATATTAAACTACTATATTCAAGCAATGGTTTGACCAAAGTTTTGTAACCCAATTCCTTCACTTCTCTCATACACTCTCTCCAATAATTGCAGAATTTTGAAACCTCTTCCTACTACCTGTCCAATGTGTACTGCCCAGTTAAGCTTGTTATCAAACATAATGCCAATATATTTACATTTCAAGTCTTCAACAAGCAATTCTTTCCCCACTTTACAATCATAATCAGCCTTCAGTTTTTTATTTGTGTATTTAATAAGCTGACTCTTCTTTGCGTTTATCTTCATGCAATGTTTACCAACCCAACTAGATATTCTGTCCAGATCACCCTGCAACTGTTTACAGTCCTCTACTGTTTTGGTACTTTTATATATGTCATCTGCAAACAATTTAATTTCTGATAGTAAACAATCAACACAATTATTCATTAGAATAATGAATAACAATGGTTCCAATACGCTACGATTTGGCACTCCCATTTTTATTTACACTTCTTTTGATACTGCATTTCGTACCCTAACTTTCTGTTTTCTACCTTTTAAAAATTCTTATACCCAGCAAATCACTTTCTCATCCACTCAAACAGTTTTTACCTAATTTACTACCATTTTATGGCTAACTCTGTCAAAAGCCTTTGAAATATCTAATGCTATACTATCAGTTTGGCCTCCCTTGTCCATTTCATCTGAAATAACTTGCATTTATCTCACCAACTGAGATTCGCATGAATATCCTTGCCTAAAGCCACATTGCCTACTAGAAAACTACTTATGCTCCTCACATATATTTCTGATGTGGCTGCATATCAATCTCTCCATTATTTTACCTACAACTGATGAGTCACTGCAGCCCATTATTATTATTGTTTACCACAGTTTGCAATGATTAAACTTTACCATTGCTATCAGCTGACTGTTCATATTATTGCCCACATAATCCACAACAACTAATCTATTTTTAATTCCAAGGTGATTACCAGTGTACACACATCTTGACCTTTGCTACAAGCTTAATATCTTTTTGAATAGAAAAGATTCATACGGAAATATTGTGAATTGTATTCATTACTGTCCTCCTCCATCCGTCAGTAGTAAGTGGTGTGTTTAGGTTTCCTATTCTTCATTGTTTTTATAATTAATCTATATTATTTATGCAAGTGCTATATTTCCAAATTTGGATTGTATCTTTATATATTCTATATGTAAACATATTTCACATTTAAGTCTGACTTGTAGCTAATGATCATTTTCGTTTGAATATTTAGTACAAAATGGCAATATATGGTTATGTTACTATTTCAGAATTCAGAGTACATAGCAGAGGGTCTTGGCCAGGAAATGGTGTACAGTGGCAGACAAAATGAAGTGTATTTATATGGAGTAAGTTCAATAAAACAAGTGTTTAATATTAGTCTATTCCATAAGTCATGCTATGATAGAATTAGACAGAGAATTAGCATTCTTTGGTGAACATTCTGTAGGAACTTCAGCTGGTCTTTTAACAAGAAAAATTTTGTACTTGATGATTAAAAGGGAATTGCTTCAATTGGTGATTTTTATAAACTAGCTGGCGTTCACGACTCTGTTCGTGTTTGTAAAGAATTTTAATTGACAGCTACTGACAAGTAAACACCTTAGTGATGATGGGAGACTCGAGGCTAAATACCACACACAAACATTGGTGATATGTGCAGGGTATTATGGCTGCAAAGTAAAATATAGGGACACACATGTTTTTGGTCAAAATATGAAAACGCGCTCCATTGACCAATTTCAACTGTCATATTGCCCACACTGCCATAACTACCGACATGACACCTCCATGGTGCACATTGAGAGACTTGAGGTTAATGACACACACAATCACCGGAAGACTTCACTATATAGTTTTGGCTGTGGAGTGAAATATAGTTATGCATGTCTACTTTTATATTAGGTCCACCACTTTCAACCACCAAATCTATCACATCCTCACAGCTACCGACATGCAATCACAATAGTGCATGGTGAAAGACTCCAGGCTACTACCACACACAAACGACCATGGTCTGTACTTGGCAGTTCTGGCTGCAAGTTGAAATATAGGGACACACTCGTCTTTGGGAGAAAAAGGAAAATGCAATATGTCGACTACTTTCAACCACTATATCTCCCACACCATCACAGCTACTGACATCTAACCACCATATTGCATGATGGGAGACTCAAGGTCACTACCACACACAAAAAGCAGTGGTCTGTGCTATGCAGTTGAAGCCTTTAAGTGAAATATACAGACACATATGTCTTTGGTCAAAATACAGGAATGTCCCTGATCGACCACTTTAAACCACCATATCTCCCACACCTCCACAGCTACCAAAATCTGGCTAACGTTGTACATGATAGGTGAATTTATGCTACTACCATACATGAACACCAGTGATCTACGCTAGAGAGTTTTGCCTAAAAACTGAAACATTGGAACAAAAAAGTCTGTGGTCAAAATATAAAAGTGCCCCAGGATGACCACTTTAAACCACCATATCTTCCACACCACCATAGCTGCTGACATCTAACCACAATAGTGCATGATGGGAGACTTGATACTACTAACACATACAAACACCAGTGATCTTCACTATGTAGTTGTGGCAGCAAAGTGAAATATACAGATACACATGTCTTTGGTCGACAATTTTCAACCACTATATCTGCCACACCCACACAGTTACCAAAATTCAGCCAACATTGTGCAAGATCGATGAATGTACACACACACAAACATCAGTGTTCTGCGCTATAAATTCTTGGCTTAAAAGTGTAACATAGGAAGATACACGTCTTTGGTCCTAATGCAAAAGTGCCCCAGATAACCACTTTAAACTACCATATCTCCAACTCCCCCGTAGCTATCAACATCCAACCACCATATCGCACAATTGCAGACTGAATGCTACTACCACACACAAACACCAATGGTCTGTGCTAAGTAGTTGTGGCAGGAAAGAGAAGTATATGGACAGCCAAGTCCATGGTTGATATATGAACATGCTATACGTTGACCAACTTTAACCACCATATCTCCCACAGCTATCGGCATTTGGCTAATGTTGTGTGCGATAGGAAACTCCGTGCTACTATCACATATAAACACCACTGATCTGTGCTAGATAGTGATGGCTGAAAAGTGAAATATGGGGACACACGCACATATATATATATATATATAGTCAAATTAGGATAGGGAAATGAGCCACCACTTACCTTTAGATGATGGATGTGGGGTGTAAACACACAGAAAAGACAAAAACACAATTGATGAAGAAATTTCTTGGATGAGCCCTTTATCAACAGGAGAACATTATGGGAGGTGGGTGATGTTGGAGACTGTCTCACAGAAAGACTGTTGGCCAGGAAAATGGTGGGGGTAAATTCAAACAGAGGAAAGGTAGGGGCAGTGATTCAGAGCTAATACCTGAGCATAGATAAATAACCAAAATGTTCTCTGGTCGGTGGGAAGATCAAAATATAATTTAAATATGAAAAATTAAAAAATTTATATATATATATATATATATATATTTTAAAAATACAATAATAATATTTGTTTAAAAAATTAAAGACTCCATGAAGTAAACATCACCTAAGGTTAGTGGTGGTTCAATATAGGTAGTGGGAATGGAGTCAAAGGGAGGATTATAAGAGGGTTGTTTTTTAAGTTAGGGCCGTTTTTATTTTTTTAAAAAGATACAAATACTTTTGTAAAAAAACTTTTATTTTCTGACTCTACACACTTTTAACTATTTTTCTACATAGTTGCCTTGTTTATTTAAGCACTTGTCATACCGTACAACTAAGTTTTTAATTCCCTCTTCAAAGAATTCGGCCGCCTGCTCCGACAGCCAAGAGTTCTCGCCTGCTTTCACTTCATCGTCATCATTGAAGCGCTGCCCGCCAAGATGGTGTTTCAGGTACCGGAAAAGGTGAAAAACGCTAGGAGCAAGGTCGGGGCTGTATGGTCGATGGTCCAAAACTTCCCAGCCAAAAGAATCAATCAAATCCCGAGTCTTTTGAGAGGTGTGAGGCCTAGCGTTATCGTGCAGGAGCAAAACTCCTTTTGTCAGCATGCCGCGCCTTTTGTTTTGAATTGCTCTGCGGAGCTTCTTTAGAGTTGCACAGTAGGCATCTGAGTTGATTGTCGTTCCTTGTGGCATAAAATCCACTAGCAAAACACTGCGTCGGTCCCAGAACACAGTTGTCATAATCTTGCGCTTTGACAGCGTCTGTTTGGCTTTGACCTTGCGGGTGAGGTTGTGTGTCACCATTCCATTGATTTTCGCTTGCTTTCGGGAGTGATATGGGATACCCATGTTTCATCTCCAGTGACAATTTGACTCAACATGTCATCCCCTTCTTCCTCGTAACGAATCAAAAAGTCCAATGAAGTGGCAAATCTCTTCCCTTTGTGGTCCTCTGTGAGGAGTGTGGGTACCCACCGAGAACACAGTTTCTTAAACTCTAGGTTTTCAGACACAATTTTGTACAAAACCGATCTTGAAACTTGTGGAAATTCCAAAGAAAGAGTGGAAATTGTGAATCTTCTGTCCTCACGAATCTTTGTTTCGACTGCAGCCACCAAATCATCAGTGATCACAGAGGGCCGTCCTGAGCGTTCTTCGTCACGGACGTTTTGACGGCCATTTTTAAACTCTCTAACCCATTGACGCACTTTACCTTCACTCATTGCATTCAAGCCATAAACTTCTGTTAACTGACGATGAATTTCTGCAGCTGATAGGCTTCCCGCGGTCAAAAAACGTATCACTGACCGTATCTCACACGCGGCGGGCGATTCAACACTCGTAAACGTTATAAAGTAGCACAGCGATGCGTACACGTCAGCTACAGAGCTGCAACTGGCATCAGTGTGAACGGGAAGGATGCCGGCAAGTGGCGCGGTGGATTGTTGCGGCGTCCGCGTGAACTACGGGACTATACGCGCGAACGGCCCTTACTTAAAAAACAACCCTCGTAAAATGTAATCATGAGTAATAATAATAATAATAATGATCGGGTATTATCTGTAGTTGAGACTAGGTGGTTGCCTTGTGCCCAGTTTTTCTGGTAGGCAAGTTCCCACCTTCTGAGTTCAGAGGAGCTGCTGCTATTAGCGGCGACTCTGATAGCCCAGACCATGAAACAAGAGTTGAAATTATTTGAGTCATGGGTGATGGCATGGGCAGCAACTAGATACTTTGAGTTCTGTGTGAACACAGTCTGTTGATGGCAATTTATTCTTATGGAAAGTGGATTTGTGATCAAACCTATATATGAAGCCAGGCAGTGGTTGCATGTTAACTGGTAAATTACATGGGAGGTTTCAAAGGTGGTGTGTCCTATGAAAGGGAAGCTTTCCCCTATGACAGGGTTGATGAAAAAGTGGGGGAGGCATGGTGTATGTCACACATCTTGCTTCAGGATCTATTGGGAAAGAGTCTTGAGACTCACTGTTGGGATGAGGAAGACTATGTTTGTGGACTAGAAGTTCGCTGAGGATAGGAGGTCTGCTGAAACAAGTTGTAAGAGGGGCAGTGAGGTTCTTAGGAAGAATGTAACGCATATCAGAGCAGTTTTGCAGGAAATCATAGCCCTGCTGGAGGATTCTTTTTATGAATTCAAGGCCTGGGTAGTAGCGTGTGACCAAGACTGGATCGTGGTTGGTTTTTGCAGGTTTCACATTACTAATGGGCTGAGTAGGTTGTAATGTTGCCTGTGAAGCCGTTTGTTCACCAAAGCTGGAGGGTAGTTGTGAGAAATTAATGCTTGTGAAATACTGTTTGAATAATCCATGAGGGACTGTTGGCTGGAGCATATACGACTACCTTGAATGCCAAACTGTAGGGGAGGGAACGTTTGGTATGGTACAGGTCGCAACTGTCGAAATGGAGATATTGTAATAGCTTGGTGGGTTTGATGTTAACTGAAGAGTTGAGGAAGCCATGGGAGAAGGATAAATCCACATCCAGAAATGTGGCCTGGGTGTGGGAATAGGGCCAGATGAATTTCAGGATGCTAAAGGTATTGAGATGGTTCTGGAAATTTTGTACTTCATTTTCTCCATGCATCCAAATCATAAAGATATCATCAAAGAATCGAAGCCATATGTGGGGTTTGAGATGGACTACCTCCAGAAATGTCTGTTCCAGATGGCCCATTAACAGAGTAGCATAAGAGGGGGCCATGCGGGTGCCCATGGCATTGTCACAGGTTTGCCGATATATGTTGCCTTCGAAGGAGAAGTAGTTGTTATTGAGAATCAGGTGCGCTAATTTTATGAGGAAGGATTTCATAGGGAGGCTGGTCCAGAAAATGTTCTATGGCTCTGAGGCCATGCCAGTGTGGAATGTTTGTGTACAAGGACTTGACGTTAATTGTAACCAGTATGGAATTGGAAGGAAGAGGGGTGGGTATGGTAGAAAGCTAGAAGAGAAAGTGTTGGGTGTCCTTTATAAGAGAAGGGAGCTGACTAACTTCAGGTTGTAGGTACCAGTCGACCAAGGCAGATATGCGCTCAATTGGTGATCCATATGCTGCAACAATAGGGCATCCTGGATGTAATTTTTTAATATATATATATTTTAAAATTATATATGTGTATATATATTTTTTAATTTTTCATATTTAAATTATATTTTGCTCTTCCCACTGACCAGAGATCATTTTGGATATTTATATATGCTCGGGTATTAGCTTTGAATCACTTCCCCTACCTATCCTCTGTTTGAATTTACGCCCACTATTTTTCTGGTCAATAGTCTTCCTGTGAGAAAGTCTCCAACTTCACCCTCCTCCCATAATGTTCTCCCGTTGATAAAGAGCTCATTCCAAAATATTCATTGTTTTTCATGTTATTGTGCATTTTTATGTGTTATGCATCATGAAACCAATCTTTTTTTTGTATATATATATATATCGTCCCAGCCGCCTTCATCTGTGGTAAGTGCTGGGTCATATTTCCCTATCCTTCCTTAATTTTATTGCCTTAAAGCTTTTTCCTGCTCATTGTTATTATATATATATATATATATATATACATATACATATAAGGTTTATGATTACTTATGTACCCATGATTTAAATGTTGGGTTAATAGGGTTGCATACTGAATATGGATCAGTAATATGTAAACTTATTACAAGCTTAGGAAAGTATATTTTTTTATGATTTTGTTTAACAACAGTGGATAATTAATTAATAGCTAAACCACTTATTAACTGTAAAAGTGAGAGTTTTGGGCTGTGATTTTATGAACTTGACATTGATTTCACATTTAGAAAGGAATTATCAACATAATGAATGTCATTTATGTTAGTGAAGTTTCCAGAATAAATCTGAAAAGCAAAAAGACTGAACCAGGATTTGAAACTACATGTTCTTCAACTTTGCCAACTTATGAACTTTTTAACCAATGATCAACATTATAAATGTTATCAGGGCTAATCTCCAATACCTTTCTGTATAAATAATAAAAAGTTGAAAGAATGAAGGTTTTCCTTGTGTGTCAACTGTATAAAGCATCTCAAGCCTCTCAATGGGGGAGTGTATCATTTAGATGCGACATTTTTGAGCCATTCTTTGACTCCATCTTTTAGCAAAGTGTCAGGTTCCTTGAGCGTTTGCTCTTGTATAGCCTCCGCTGGTCGATGATTTGTACCAACATAATAGTCATGTGCACAAAGAAAAGCTAAGATGGTGAGGCCAGCAGTCTGGCAGAGAGGTATGGGGATTAGGGTGAGGTACATGGTGAGGATACACATGATGGAGGAAGTTGGTTGTAATTCTGAGTTAATTCTCACAATTTCTCAACAGCTCTGTTTCATTAAACTTAGTTGGCTAATCAGTGGGCTCTGAGTTGTGCTGAGTTGTTAGCCAGTATCTCTGTTTACCATCCCATTTGCAAGATGAATTTCACACTGCCCTAGTATCTATTTATGTGTACTAATATTTGTGTCCCATCAAAGTCAAAACTGTGTGTCTCCTCTTTGCTGCTTAGTGCCACAGCTGACTTTGTTGTTTGTACCAGGTATATGCATCCCACATGTTCCAAGCAATACTGAAACACAGAGCACACTACCTGCCCGATATGCTTCTGCCCACACTTGCAAGGAATGGAATAAATACCAGATTGCCCGAGACCCAAACCATGCTTTGCACTATATAATAAGTCCTTTTTCTTTGTGGGTGGATGAAGGAAAATCTTCACACCAGCTTTGGCTAACTCTCTGACTATTTTGGGTAAAGTTGCTCCAGTGTAAGGTAAAAAGGCCTATTGTTCAACGCCTTGTCTTGCTTTCCTCTTCTCTTTTGTGTGGAAGGTTCTGTTGATCTGGGTATCATATCCCACGATGTGGAAAGTGCATCCCAGATAGTCTAGAAAGTATTCCAGCAGAGTTAGAACATCTGCGATGGAGGGAAAGAGATGGCCATTACACAAATTTTCTAGTGAAATCTCAAAATCATCCAATTCCATCAGATAGTTTGATTTGGCAAATACCGCACTTCCATACATCTCATTGGACTGTTCTATTATTAAAACCATTCCTTCAATGTGGGGTCTATTATCTTTAATTCCTCAGTGTGTTTCCTCCATGGCTAAGATGTCACACTTGTTTTCTCTGCAGAGTTCAGCCAATAGAATTTCCTCATCTTTACTAAGTCCTTCCACATTTATAGAAGTTATCTTGAAAAAGATTGATTTTGATTTTGGTTTCTTATTTTCTCTGGGAAAAAAAGGAACAATAGTCTGGTGGTAGAAGGATTGACCACTTAGTGTTGCCCAGAGTGTGCCCAATTGCTAGAAAATCGAGGGCACTCTAAAATGATCTTTGGGGAGGATCCTTGTTTGCATCCCACAATGATAGTGAAAGTGGTGGTGGCATATTGAATGTTACACATCTTGCAGTGGGGTCTGTTGCATGGGAAAGAGTATAGGGGCTGTATGTTGGAAACAAGGAAGATTATGTTTGTGGGCAAGGTGTTTGCTGAGGATAGGAAGCCTGCTGAAGCAAGTTCCTGAAGGGTAGGGAGGATTTTGTGAAGAAGAATAGTACCATTTCTGGACAGGCTTATAGATTTTCAGTTTAATTTGTTAGTTCTTATTTATTTTTACTTATTTATATTTGACTTTATTGTATTATTTTGTTCTTTTCACCCACTAGACATCATTTTTTATATTTAACAATGATCGGGTATTAGCTTTAAATTACTGGCCCAATACCTATCGCACCATGTTCTTGGCCAACATTTACTTTGTGAGGCAGTCGCCTACAACACATGCCCTCCATAATGTTCTCTTGTTTATAAAGAGCTAAGACCCAAAAAATAGCATGCGTTTTTCATCTGTTATTTGTGTTCAAGCCCCTCAAACATTATCTTAGGTAAATGGTGACTGATTTCCCTATCCTAATTTGAAATTCCTTTTCACTACTAAGCTTCTATTATTTCATTATATATATATTTGATGGTTCACATGTTTTACCTCATAGTTTGAGGGCGATCCTGCATCATCTGCTGCTTTCTGTGGAACTGTTCAGCCAATTGACTTTTATTCAGGCACAAATGAGATTGAAATTTCCTTCAAAACTTCTTCAGAAGTGGCACATGGCTTCAAACTTCAGTATTCCTATACAGGTATGTATCATGGCTATCAATAATTTTAAATTTGGAAGTTTATCACTTTGCTTTTAATTTTATCATTAAAAGTTCAAACAATATAGACATGTATTTTCTGGAGTGATTATTTATAAACCATTCACCAAATCAAAATACATTTGGAAGCGGATCAATGAGGGTGGTTTGAAAAGTATTCAGAATGTTTTACCACAAATCAAAATCTTTTACAGTGTTCTTTCAAATTTTCCATTGTCAGCTTTTGAGATGAGTAATTTTCATCTTAACACTTGATTCAGAAACTTTTTTGTTTAAGAGTTGAAGCAACTATCATTTTAAAAAATATTTTTTTCCCTACACCATTTTGTCTAGCAATGTATAATCTATCTTTTAAAAGTCATGCTGATACATTAATTATTATTATTATTTTTATTTTTTTTTTTGTATTTAAGAAATGTGACAAAAAATGGAGGATTCTCTGGTTTACAATAAGGAGTATCAGTAAGTATAGTTCCTTTAATTTTTAAAACTGCTGATTAGTTTCTCTACAGGATCCATTACAATAATAATGGGGAAGAAAGATATGTTATATAGCAACATAACTTAAAAAAAAAAAAATGCAGGAAAGAAACCATTAGTTATGGAAGCTGATGAAAGAAGTGAACTTCCAGCCACTCATCCAGAAGATCATCAGCCCTGTTCCCATCAAAGAAGTCCCATTAAAAAGTCCTTGCATCAAATGAAACATTTTTTTTACATCAGCCAGATCCATTTCAGAAGAGTTTATTTAGATTTCTGTAAAGCTACAATAATTATCTCACCTTATTGGCATTAGTGGATTAAAAATACTATAAATTTGGCAGAGTATATTAGTTTTGCTAACAACCAAAATTTTCTTGAGCCAAGTAGGGTGAAAACACAACTTAGGAACAAATGTTGTTATATTTGTGGTGCAAAACAAATTAAGTGGTGAATCTTGGTGTTTACGAATCCGATCCTTTTGTCATATAACCTTTTCTAGTAATGATTAAGGTATTTGTGTTCATCAGGACCTTCCTAACTTCATCTCAGGTGAGTGATGAGTTTATTTTTCCTATCCTTCCTTATAATTGTTGCTTAGCAGAATTTCATTGTCACTGTTACCAGAAAAATTATCCATGATATATGCAATGGCCTGTGGAAATGATAATGTGTCTAACGGTGTTACCTATTATTAAATTGTGTAGATACCAAACAGCCTGCTTCGAAATTTTTCTTTGTCTTATATTAGCACTTCAGAATTAGATTTGAAGATATATTTCAGGGAAAGGTTTAGTATGTGGAAAGAAAGCAAGAGTGCAGTATAACACCTCAAATTGATACAAAATATAGAGTAATAAATGTGTGTTTCAAAACAATAAATAAAGAAAACCATTCTACAATATGAAGGCAGAAAGGATAAAGAGCTTGTTAAGAAGAGAATGTAAGGTAACCTAAAAATTTTGTAACAGCGTGATAAATTTGTTCTCAAAACACGAGATAAATTGAATGGCATTGCATATCATTTTTAAAGTCAGTTACTAAGTTAGTTCAATCTGTAAAATCAGATTTTTACAGTTTTCTTTGCACTATCCTCAAGCATTCACTTGAAGGAGTTTACAAAAAATTAATAATTAATCGAGAAAAGCAGTTAGAAACTTTAAATTTGCTCAGTAGTCGTTTTTGAATTTGTAGAATTGTTTAAAGCTACTTTTAGATCAATAGCTTTGATAGCTTGTGAAATAATAATTAGTTAGATTGTTTTCGGTTGACAAATTTTATTTCACTCTTTTGGAAATAGTAAACACGCCTTCCTTGTATGATATAAAAAAGAGCAGTCCATTAGGAATCAAATAAAAGTTATTTTGAGTTCGTAGATGCAAAATTGTATAAGTTATTAATAGGTTTTTGGAATATTAGAAAATTTTTTTTTTTGGTGAAACTATTGAACCTACAAAAATTTTTTTATAAGGATTAAATTTAACACTTTCTAGAAGATCTAGCAACTGTCAAAATTTCGGAGTGATAGGAATATTTTAAGTCATCAAGGTCATGAATATTTAACAACCCTTAAGCTTGAGAAACTGATATCTGATCAGTTTATGAGAATACTTTGGTGAGAACATGAAAGTCTTGGCATTCTCATGGACGTTTCTATTTATAGCAGCCCAGCTTTCTCCTCGCCCTCATTCTGCCAGTCAGATTAAGTGAGTGCGCAACTATGTGACAACGTGTCGTGATGTAGATTCGCTTCAGTTGCTCAGTCGGCCAGGTTCAGTTAGAACATTACTATGTATTTTAGAAGCTGCGTTTTACTCCATGTGGTGCGTCGGCATAACTTAAGTGTTGGTCGATGGCAGACAAGTTTAACTTTAGAAGCAGGTGATGAATTTCTACATGCTTTCATGTCTGATGTTGGATTTTGACCAATGGTGTTTGGTCTGGCTTGATTGATTAATCCAGTTTGCAGTTTCGTCTTTGGAAACATTGTCTGATGCCAATTTTAGTTTTGTGACTTTGCTTAAAATTGAAGACTATAGAGACAATCTACCAGCATATCTTTGTGACTGTTATTATTTGTAGCCTTTCTTATTTTTGAGTTTTATCAAGCTAAGTGGCGACCTCATTAATGTAGCAAAGCACGAACTGAAGCTATCCACGCTTATCCACAGTCATAGTTTAGACAGAAGTTTATGTACCAGCAGAACTTTGTTTCTCATAAGGAAAAAAAAAAAACTGACAGCAGTCCTATTGGGAATATAAAAAACAACTAAACAAGAATGATTAAGAATATAGAGAAAAGCCAAACATGCTTTCATGAAGAATATTATTCTATCTGTTTTAATTTAATTTATTATTCAAAAGGGTTTCTATAATGTAATCGTAGGCTTCCGCGGCCAGAGTCACCTCCCGACCTCCCGCCAGACCGCGCAAGCCCCCTCCAGGCCGACTAAACACGTGACGGCTCAGACCTTTTGATTGGCCGGGCAAATCGAAACATCCAGATGGGCGCTGGCCTCGCCTATAAAACAAAACCACTCACTGATCGAAGACGCAGTTCTGCCCTGGAAGAAGACCCCAGAATGAGGGTCGAAACGTCGGCTACGATGAACATGACGCGGCGCCACCCGGACAGCTAAGAATTAACGGTTTCTATAATCTTAAAATTAAAGTCATCACATGCTCAACTTGGAGGAATTTTTACGCACTTCAAAACAATCAGCGACAATATATTTTCAAAAACTTAATTACCAGACGAATGCTTATACTTTTCACCGAAACCATTATATATTTGTGATCATCTTAATTTGGGCTATCTACTGATATAACTTTCAAATTAATATTCCTTTTAATTAAAAAGTTCATTTTTTCTCTTAATTAAAACTGCTAATTACACTTTGCCAAATTCTTTAATTTTACTACCAAAATATCGGGGACAAAGCTGACTACAGCTGGTGATAATAGATCAGTTGTAGCTCTACTCGGTTTGAAGATATCTCGAATCTTAGATTTTTAGTTTTCCAATCGCGTGTTTCAAAACGTGAACAGACCGGAAAGTCTCTTAAAATAAATGTTTCCCGACATATTAAATACACTTTAAAATGATTTTTATGGCGAATTGTCACTGTGGGAAAGATTACAGGAAAATTCCTTAAAGTTGACAACTACTTTATTCGAAATTTCTAAGTCCAGCATAAGCAACTTTACAATCGATCTATAGAATATTTTACTGCTAGGGAAACTAGAATTTGCCAAAATTCTGAGGTGCTTACAATATGTTTTTCACTCGTCATATCTTTCAACTTTGGTGATTGATGAGATAATGGAATTAATTGCAAGGGAGCTTCTTCTATGGTGGCATTAATTTTGTTTTTTACTGAATTTGGAATTATAACTTTTTCGACATTGGAGGTAACTGTTTACTACATGGAATGATAGTTTATCACAGTCCTTGATTTCTTTACCCACAAAAGATAATTTCCCATTTCCTCAAACCATAAACCAATAATCAATTTATGATCATGGTTATCTCTCTCCTTCCATGTCTTTTTCATCTTTGCACTCTGCTTTTTCAGGATGCAATGTGTTTGGGATATTGCCAGCTTGTTGCTGAGCATTATGCCTTGTGAGAAGGAAATTTGAGTTTCCATCTGTGAAAAATGTGTAGAAGTCCGATTATCCGAGGTAAACGGGACCGGGACCACCTTGGCTAATGAAAAACTCGGATAACCAGAGGTCAAGGAAAGAGGTTACAATGAATCCAAAAAAAAAATTGAAACTGAAATAATACAATTTATTTATAGTGTTAAACTAATTTGTGAACCAATAAAGTTATTTTTTGTAAATTAATTACGATCACTAGCCAAAAAAGTCTTTAATTGTCTTCTGTGTCATAATTTTGTTTCTCTTCTTAGCGGAAGTATAGCGCCAATGCTGTAGCATCATTATGTTGGCTGCTGTGCTTTCTTCGTGTTGCTCAATATACTCAAGTGCTGCTTCTATTCTTTTTAAACCTTCAGCATGAGAAATCAAGGGGTTGTATCAGTGACATAACATTTGGTGTTAGGAACATACAATTGATATCACCACTTTCCACTTCACCGAGGTCTGGGTGGGATGGAGCATTGTCTATTAATAAAAGGGGCTTTTTGGGGAGATTCATCTTTTTAAGATATGCTTCCACCACTGCATCAGCAAAGGCTCGACCTAACAACAGCCAGTAGACGTGACTCATACTTGACACAGCAACAGGCGATACACACAAGCGCTACAGTATCATGCTTAGTATCGTACACACTCTAGTTTGAAAAATATTCCATATCTTCATAGAAGCTCCCTATCATATTTCAAAAATTTGCCTCTGTTAACCTGGCGGCCCGGATAATCGGAACTCGGATAACCGGACTTATACTGTACTTTGTTCAGTGTGTGCTAAGAGTATTTTTGTTTGTTTAATGTGTAGTTAATGAGGCAAAGATTGGGACCATTGAATGTAGCAAGGCTTTCAGCATAGGTTTCTACAGAATGATACATGCATTAAAGTCTGATCAATATCAGGTAATGGAGGCTTGGGCACAGCAAGAGTGATGTGCTTGCCACCCTGCCTCCCTCCGTCAAGTAGTTAAGCAAAAAATGTATGAAAATAAAAATTCCCAATCTTAATATTGAAATATTAATTTTGTCAAAATTTAGCTGGAACCCTTGCAGATCGTCACTATTAGTAATTATTCTTTTTCCACACGAAACCATTTTCAACAATTATTTTTATTATGTTTTCTTATTTTTACCCCACTCTGAAGCTAATGTTGGCTATACCATTGTTTGCAGGAATAACAAAAATTTGATTCTGATTATAGGTAAAGCTTCCACAATACATTCATACATACATACAATAATTTTTATATGCGGTTTATTAAGAGAGAAGATTCATTAATTGAATGAAATGTGTATATAAACTTTAAGTTAGGAATCTGATGTCTTTACGATGTCTGTTGATAATGTGAACAATGGCGCACAGAGAGATTTGAAAAACATAACAAAACAACCTTTATTCATTAAATACTGAAAAAATATAAAGTACACAATGTTTTTCAAACTTCAGAACGAAGTTTCAGCACTAAACGTAAACTATTTATAAATATTTTATCGGTGGGAAAAAAATTCTAACAGTTAGATCCTAAAATTTAACACAACTCTTTAGTAATAACACAAAATGAGATATGTTTTTCTTGTGAATAAAGATAACAATTCATAGAACTATGAAGTCCTGACAGTTAAAAGGTTTCATAAAAGTTTTCATAAAGAAATTATGAGCTTAAGAATTTTTAATTTAATTGTGATGAGAGTGCATGTTTCTCTCCTTTCATATGCATTTTGCATTTTAAAAATTTCAACTTTCAACATTTTTGGTAAATTTTTTATCATTTCTCTTGGTAATTTATTTCAATCCCTGATACCCTTACCTGTGAAAGAGAATTTTCCCACATACTTATGCCTGAAATTGAGTGCCAGCTTGTGGCCACGGTCATCTCTTCCCTTCCATGCACTTCTCTTAATTTTTCCACCAATATCTGCCCACATCTCATCACAAATATGCTCCCACATGTCTCTTTAGACTCCTCCTATTTTCCAACCGATTGTGGTGGGTGAACGATTAACATTCTGGCCTCATATTTGGGAAGACATGGGTTCGAATCCCTGTGCAGGCATCTAGATTTCAGTTTTCCATGGTTTCCCCAAATCAATCAAGGTGAATGGTGGGATGCTTCCTTCAAAAAGGCCATGGTCGAATTCCTTCCCATTCCTTGTCCCCAATCCCATCCCTCCTCTAATGACCTTAGCCGACGACAAAGTGTAAAAAAAAAAAAAAAAAAAAAACTATTTTCCAATGGCTGCCATTCCAGTTTATTTATTATAGCAGTTACAGATTGTGTTTCCAGCCAATCCTTATACCCCCTCTAACTTCTGTATTTTATACACTAATTTTTTTGTCCCATACAACACCACCATATTCAAGCAAGGGTCTGACCAGTGTTTTGTAATCCAATTACCATATTTCTCTTGTACATTGTAATGATTAAAAGTCTCTTGGTGTATAGTGATTCTCTATTAGCTATAACCAAGAAATCAATCCATCATTTGATACCTATTAAAGTCTCTGTTTGGTTTATAACCTGAATTCAGTCGTCAATCAGCTTGTATTATTACACTTGGATAGTGGAAACAAAGAAACTTCTGTGAGGCACTGAAAATAAGATAGGTGGTAAAAAAAAGAGATACATGTCACTTACCACAGATGAAAGGAGGAGGGTGAGACAAACAGGTAAAAACACAAAAACATAAACACAAATGCACAATATTATTCCCAGACTTTTTTATTTACCTCGTTTTGTGAGATGTGAGTTCCATAAGTTGTTAACAATGTGTCCCCCTCCCCTGCAATTTCTGATCATATGAATAAAAAACCTGAAAAAATCAAAATGATGTCAATAAGTAATGACTTTCAGCAAAAATTGTTTGGTATAAGACATACAGTGACAATTTTTTGATTTCCATGTTATTATGTTACCAACAGTCACCCCCTCCTTCTACCTTGTTGTTCATCATGATATTTTACTAACTGAAAAACAGATCAGTACACAAATACTCTGAATATAAATGTTTGATGGTGTCTGCATGCATGTAGAGGGATGAATGTTTTTAAAATGACAATTTCTATGATGCCATTTGGATTTAGGTATGAACTGGCTGTTGTGCTCACATTGGTATTATCATGCTATGGTGACATGAAATTATGCATTGTGCATACAAAGACATGTAATTCTATATTCTACCATATAGTCGACCTCAGTTAAACCCCCTCATATCCCCACACCTTCATTTGTTTTTCTGTTTTTAAATATATTGGAAATTGATTCTGTTCGTGAGACAGGTTTGACGGTAGAATGGTATGGCTTTCCTGTCATATTATACCGACTCCGTGTTGTTTGGGACAGATCTTATGTTACTAACAGCTTTCTACATTCAATTCTGGCAATGAAATTTTAAGTTCGTGTGTACAAAGTCGTGGGTAACAGCTATTAGATCTATATATCACAGGTGGTGATAAAATTTTTGGATCTACAAAAGGGTATGGAGTGTTTATAAATAAATAAAAAATCACATGAGTAAGGTGTAAAACTGAAATATTGTATATGTTTTAGTTCGTCATGTATGGTTTTCACTGGTTGTGGCTTCAACTTAAATGAGTGATGAGTCACTTTCCCTATTCTTTGTTATTTATATTACAATAAAATTTTGAGAATCTATAATTAATGGATGCGGTAAAACAATAAATTTCACTTTTGTTGCAGGTTGTAATCGAAACTATTCACATACTCAAGGACGTATCAGGCAACATAACTATGCTGCCTCCTGTACAATCTTCATTTCAGCTCCACCAAATAATACAGTCTCTCTCTATGTATCCGAATTCTACATTGGAAGCTGTGAGAATAACTATTTGAAGGTTTGTCATGAATCTTACTTCAAATTTCTCTCAGTGTTCCAGTGGTTATTTTGACCACATCCACATGTTTCATATAAAACTTTTGGCACCCTTGCAACTTGTTAGTCAATTATTTGTAACCTAATTCAGTATTGTCATAACATTATCATTATTAATCAAATGTTATAAATTTTATTAATCAAAAGTTTATTCTCACATTTTTTATTACGAGGGGGGATCAAATATAAACGGGATTGTTGTTCCTGAACATCAACAATTGGCAGTACTGGGCCCGCACTTCTGCTATGCTTAGGCGGGACCATTAGGAGTGGGGAGAGAGTGTTGTTAGATATTTCCCACCATTTAGTCAGTAACGCTCACAGTGTCGGAGCAACAGGTGCACCCCTCCACTGCGCAACGCATTATTATAAAATTTCTTGCTCTTGAAGGAGTTACAGCGGCGGAAATTTTCCAGAGATTGACTGCACAGTTCGGTGATCAAACATTGTCAAGGACGCGTGTGTTTTTCTGGCTTAAAAAGTTCAAGGAAGGACGAGAAAGTGTGGGAAATCAGCAACACGGTCGCCGTCTCCGGACCAGCGTTACAGACGAAAACATTCGTGCGGTTAAAGACATTATTAACGTCGATCGACGGGCGAGAGTATCAGAAATTGCAGAACAAGTCTGAATCAGTTATGGGAGCTGTCAAGCAATCATCACAAAACACCCACAGTTCCGTAAAGTGTGTTTCAGATGGGTCCCTCACCTTTTGACCGAAAATCTGAAGTTGAGACGTTTGGAAGTCTGTCAGAGGCTTACAGCAAGGTTTGCGGAAGAAGGTGATGCATTTTTGAGTCGGATCGTCAGCTGCGATGAAACGTGGGTTCACCACTACACTCCAGAATTCAAAGAAGCCAGTAAGGAGTGGCGGAGGAAAGGGGAGGCAGCACCAGTGAAAGCCAAGACTCGACTGTCAGCTGGCAAGGTTCTTTCAACTGTTTTTTTTTTCGATCGGCGCATTTTGCTGATTGATTTTTTGCATGAGCGACGCACAATTAATGCTGCTTACTACTGCGAGCTGTTGAACGAGGCGAGAGTTGCATATCGCCGCAAAAGAAGAGACCAACCGATTCGACAGGTCATTCTCCTCCACGACAATGTGCGACCCCATAGTGCATCTCTAACTGTCTCTAAGCTACAGGAAATGCACTGACTACACTTGATCACCCTCCTTACAGTCCGGACTTATCGCCCTGCGATTTCCATTTGTTCGGACCTCTTAAAGAAGCTCTAGGAGGGCAACGATTCGAACATGACGAGAGTGTGGGACCTCGTGCGCAACTGGATGGTGACACGACCCTGTTCTTTTTATGATGAGGGCATCAAAAAGCTGCGTATACGCTGGGAAAAATGTATTTCCAAAGCAGGAAACTATGTGGAAAAAGAAATTGTAATTAACTTGTGTTTTTCAATAAATGAATTTAAATAAAAAATAAAATCCCGTTTATATTTGATCCCCCCTCGTATGTACCAGAGATTGCTTACAGATGGAACCAAAAATAACATATTTACTGAAGATGATTGAGAACATGGAAGTGAATGAATGGTGGCATTTCCATTCTGTACAATGTTCTTAGGTCTCCCATCAAGGGAGAATGTCAATTTAATTCAATGTTTTAAAGTCGCTTGCCGACTTCATGTTCTGGAAAAGTGTCTGGAGTGACTGGCCCCCATCAGGTAACACTTGACTGTGATGTCATGGTCATGGCTTAGTGTGACCCTAGGGTCCCTCTGGATGATACACTGCAGTTTTGAACTGCCAATAATGGACCTTTTCTGACACACCCTGACTTCTATTTATTTTCTCTTTTAAGGTAATTATTTCTAAAAGCATGGCAGTATTTCTATGGTTTCACCACTTTCTCCAGTGATAGTCAATATGTTCAGTATGCCTCAATAATATACTCATCCTAGTAAGGGGATTTGTCTCCAAGTGAATGTATTTTGTCGAAGTACAGCACTTCCATATGATCATTCAATCTTTGCTTAGCCATATAGTAGGAGAGCTGGTAAATGTTTTTGGGTAGGCACCATGAAAATTTGTATAACACTTCTTTTGTAATGTCTAAGTACAAAATTGAAGACCTTGCTAATGGGATTGGAAGCATAGCCGACCTATTAACTTTTGAAATTTTATTTTCTTTCAAAATTGTATTTCCTAAATATCAAAAAATTATATTTGAGGTATGGAGAGTGTACAGGGCATATACTGGCGATGAGGCATGGAAAGATATTGCAGTAGGTATGAAAAGTAGTTCATGGAAGGGAAAATATGACCATGACCACAAGCTGGCACTCGATTTCAGGCACAAGGGTGTGGGAAGATTTTCTTAGTTAGGTAAGGATGTCAGGGATTGAATGAGTTACCAAGGGGAATGATGAATAACTTACCAAAAGTGATAAAAGAATTTAAAGTTGAAATTTGTAGAGGGCAAATATAGGTGGGTGCAGGATAGGGGGAATTTAAAGTTGAAATTTGTAGAGGGCAAATGTAGGTGGATGCAGGATAGGGGGAAGTTGGGTGTGTAGGGAAATTGCCACTGGAGTGTGTGCTCCATTGCAATTAAATTAAATTAAATATTTACACCTAGAAAAAAATATTTTTGGAAAGACATATCATTTTGGTAGGAATTTTTACCTACCAGGTGATCTGGAATGTTATACCAGAACACGAATGAGCAGTATATTGACAGCTGGCTCAGAGCTTATTCACACTCAGGTATAACATTCCCAATTCACATTGCAGGTAAAAAGTCCCACCAAAATGACCTGTCTCTTCAAAAATATTTTTTCCTGGGTGTAAATATTATTTTGTGCAAACCTCAGTATGCCTCAGATATATTTTTTTGATATTTATGAAACACAATTTTGAAAGAAAAGAAAAGTTTGAAAAGTTAATAATTCGGTTATGCCCCCATTTCTATTGGTCAGGTCTTCGAATTTATTTTGAGACATTACAAAAGAAGTTCTAAACAAATTTTCTTGGTGCCTCAAATACCTATCCAAAAATGTTTACCAGCTCTCTGACTATAGTAGCTTCTTTTTTTTTTTGCTGTCATCAGTTTTTCGACTGGTTAGATGCAATCCTCCATCCCATCTTATCCTGTGCTAACCTCTTCATTTCTAAATACCCCTTACAGCTTATGTCTTCAGTTATTGGCTTCATATATTCCAATCTCTGTCTTCCTCTACAGTTCTTACCTTCGACTGTTCCCTCCACTAACGAATTAACCAATCCTGCATGTCTCAAAATATGACCTACCAGCCTGTCTCTTCTTTTTGTAAGCTTCTTCCACAAACTTCTTTTCTCACCCGTCATTTCCAAAACTCGTTCATTTCTTACTTTGTCTGTCCACTTAATTTTTAGCATTATTCTGTAACACCACATTTCAAATGCTTCAATTTACTTTATTTCCGGTATTCCTAAAGTCCGTGTTTCGCTACCATAAAGTGCTGTGCTCCACACAAAGAGTTTTTAAAAGTTCTTTCTAATTCCTAGATCAATATTTGAAACTAAAAGATTTCTCTTTTTCATGAAGACTCTTTTTGCTAGTGCTATTCTGCTTTTAACATCATTCCTGCTTCAGCCATTGGTTGTAATTTTACTTCCCAAGTAACAGAATTCTCTTACTTCTCCTATTGCATCGGATCCTATTTTTATATTTAATCTACTAGTATTGGTATCATTTCTGCTATATTTCATCACTTTTGTCTTGCTTTGATTTATATTCAGTCGAAAATATTCCTTCAGTATTTTCTTCATGCCATTCAGTAATTTCTCAGTATCCTCAGCCCTCTCTGCTAACAAGACAATGTCATCAGCAAATCGTAGCATACTGATTTTTTCTCCCTGAAAACTTATGCCAAATGGAAATTTTTCTTTGACTTTATTCATTGCTTCTTCTACATACAAGTTGAATATTAACCACAGCCTTGTCTCACGCCCTTTTTAACTGATGCATGTGTGGCGGTAACGTCAAGCGGGGATCCTTAGTTTACTAAAGTTCTTTGTCCTTCACCTCAACTGTCCCGCCACTACGACTGTGTGGCGCTTACCTGTTGTCGTATTCCTGGTGTTTGCAGCATTCGCCTCTTGGTCGCCACCCAGGGAATTCCACCCTGGAATCCTATGCCTCTAAGCACTAAAATCACTTTAAAAATGTTTGGATGATTGATCGAACACCAGGTTTTAAAAATACTTCCAACTTTAATGACATAGAAAATTCTCGCCAACACAGCCTTTTAAGATTCAAATCGAACTTCGTTTTATCCTCCGATCGCAGGTTCTAATTTGGGGCACACGTGGGTTGGTCACACACACAAACAACTTACTCACATGAACTAGATGCACTTCTCGCCGCGATTACCGAAAAGGTGACACACATTTTTCACTACTGATGTTCACACTTTCCTTTTATGTTCATCCAGGCAAGGGCACTCCACGATTCACATCACTATTCTCTTTTTTTAAGTTACATATCGCGAGCAAACTCACTACACGACCGGCTACTACAAGAACTCGCGCCAGACTCCCCGACCTCCTGAGTCGGCCTATCGGCTCTCTCCTCGGGGTCACGTGACTTGTCTCCGCCAATCACTGGCTTTCTCCCCCCTACTGGAGCTAGTCCACAATATGCCCTCGTTTCAATCCTCTTAAACCTCGTAAGTGCCAATCTTGGCCCGTTACACATGTCTCTTGTGATTCTCTACTTTTATTAGAGCCACCTGATTCTTATATAGTTTATAAAGTATTCGTCTATCTCAATACTTTAGACCTGACTTCTTTAAAATTTTGAACATCTTGTCCCACCTAACATTATCAAAAGATTTTTCTAAATCAACAAATGCCATAAAAGTATCTTTCTTTTTCTTGATCCGCCCTTCAAGTATTAATCTTAAAGACAGAATTGCTTCCCTTGTACCGTGATTTTTCCTAAACCCAAACTGATCTTCACCTACTATCTCTTCTACTACCCTTTCCATCCTTCTGTATATTATTCTGGTCAATAATTTTGAAGCATGTGTTGTTAGACTAATGGTGCGATAATTCTCACATTTGTCGGCTTGTGCTTTCTTTGGAGGTAGCCTACTACTTAAAGAAGTTTTTATTCTCCGTAATGCTGGAAATGATGATGTTCGGGTTGTATGGGTCGATAATGTAGTGATTAAAAAAAATTTTTTTGACAATTTGATGACTTAGATTTAGGTACCAAATCTTTAGTATGTATTCACAATGACAAATTATAAAAGAAACAATGTATTCCACATCATTCAGTCTGACATTTGTTGTTCCTGCTATATCTAAAAGTAAGTTACAATGAAGAACCAAACGATCCACATCAAAGTCATCTCTTTCACATATCTGCTGCTTGTATAATTTTTTCACTAAGAAATTGTTGCATGTTACTCAAATGTGTCAAAGCATTTTTAAGTAAAGCGTGAAATCTTCTGTAAAGTTACTTGTAGCAATCATCCGGAATTTATATCAGGAATTTAATAATAAAAAGAGATTCAAAACAGTGAAAACTTTTTAAAAACACTTTTACTTTCAGGCGGGAATCATCTTTCTGATTTCTTATGTCGTTTAAAAAACATATAATTGCAATTTAATTGTATAGAATACTTTTCAAGGAAGATATGCGACCTTTTAGGCCAAAAAAATCTCAGACAAAGGTTTTTGCATCACCAGCTGCCTGTGGTGGCTCAAAACAAGCTTGCCATTTCTGAGAACCACATATGAAGACAATAAGCTCTCATATTAATACCAAAAAATCTTTTTTTTCAGGTACAGGTTTCATTATTGAGCAACCAGGTTTAATGAGTGAGTGATGCAATGCACAAGATTTTCCCTTGCTTCAGTTGCTATAAGATGCAATTGAAAGCCCATATGCACTCAACTAAAAGAAGCAGCGCCATCTATATGCAGAACCAAACACATCTTGATACATATGTCGAATCTTCATACAAATTCTCAGATGTTGTTGATGCAATTTTATAGAGGCCGATAAAAGATTCATATACTTATATGAAGTTTAGAGTCCATGCAATGAAAGCAGAAAGTGACTTGTTCGTTATTGGAAATACCCTATTTTCATCAACCATAATTGAGTAATAGACTGAATTTTGTACTGCTTTGATTTTTATGTAGTACTTCTTCATTCAAAATTGCTTATAACTCTTTAGTGATATCGTGTGACAATGGCCTATATCTGTCGTGCTGAAGCCACCAATTTAAGTCGGGAATATCCTGTGATCGCAGCTTCAACAATGCAATGTAATTTGAATGGTTGTCTTTGTGGCACCTTATAGCTAGAACTTCGGTCATATAAATTTTTGTTAACTCCTGCTATGTGGCTAATCTGGTACTGCTTTTAGATAACATGCAGTATATCTTGACGTCACATTTTAAATTGGCTTCATGCAATAAACTTTTCATACTATTTCTAAAGTTTTGTTCCATGATGAAGAACCCCTTTCAGTGAATGCGTTGATGGACTAATCATCTCTTGATGATTTTTTTGGCGCAGAAACTCCATTAGACATTGTTTCTTTACAGATTTTAAGACAGTTCCTGTATATCTCCGTTATCATCTGCCACTAATTTTTAAAATTGCGCTTTTTCTTCTTTTCAAATGAATTTAGAGAAACAACATTTTCTGGTTGGATCTGGTGAGCTGCACTAAGCTGAGCTACCAGTACTTCAGGTTTGGGTACCTTACAATTTTGAACGACAAATTTATCCCTAACAATTTCCCAAAATACACGATAACAATATGTGTTGCGCAATCTCAAAGCACAAGCTTTTACCAGCTTGACTGACTGAATGAGACACTTGAGACAGAGCCACAGCTGTGAAAGCGCTGGTGGTGCTGCGGACGGGTGAGGTGCCACATATGACAGGCTAGTACTTGAGTGCAGGGTGAGTTGTTTCGCTTGCTTCTGTGCATACTCTTCACAAATCCAACCAATATTTACTTATCACACACTAGATAGTGTTATGTATGACATAACATACTGTTTATGTTATCCATGGACACACAGTCGCACACAATCACTTCATAAGCAATTACGATCTCGTCGAGACATCTTGCCTTGCCACGCGGCGTTGGAGGTAGGTAACACTGGTTCCACTCAAAGTCGATTACTGATTAGTTTTGATGCCTATGCTAATGGGCGCTCCATACCCCCCTGTATACCTCTTGTGGGTGCTGAAGCCCCCGAGCACCCACATATTTGGCGCCCCTGACTGATAGTCTGATTGTCTTATTTAAATTTTTAATACAGTTACCAAATTTTCTAAAAGAACTTTTAACAGAATATAAATTTTCATTGAACTTTAAAACTTGTGGACAGTGTATATCATTGTTAATATCTTTCACTGCAGAGGTACTAATTGACCTGTGGAGACAGAGAAAATAAATATTATAGGCACCAGAGGCACTGGTCATAATTATGTTAAGTTCGAACAGTGTAGAGGCAGCCTGAAGACACAGCATTTGTTCGACATTTATTGATGGTAGTATGGGAATTAGATTACAAATTCTTGGTCAGATCATTTTTTGAGTTTGGTGAAGTAGTATGGGACATACATTTATGGTATCAAATACATAAGTTGGAGGGATACAATGGAATTACAAAATTAATGTAGAACGGAATCAGCGATTGATGTTATGATGGAATTGGATTTGGAGTCACTGGTAGACAGGAGTAGTTGAAGAGAGTGTGCTGGGAATGTATAATTGCAAAGAGGCTTGGACAGATATTATCAAAATCATCAGGAGTAATCAGAGGAAGGGAAGATGTGGCCATGGCCTTAAGCTGACACTTGATTTCAGTCACAAGGGAGAGGAATTTTTGTTTTATATAGGTAGGGATTAGAATAAATTGTCAAGGGATATGATGAATAATTTACCAGAAACATAGAAACATTGTAAAATTAAAATTTATAAAGGGAAAAATTAGTTGATTGGTGAAATAACACTCAAAAGAATTTATGACAGAAAAAAAGTGTCATGAAATAGAGAAATTGGTGTATCGGGAATTTACCACCAGTTTGTAAGCACCATCAGAATTAAATTACATCAGATATGAGTTAAAGGGGAGAGAGAGGAGAGAGGAAGATAAAGTTCAAGAACTAAATGATTTTAAAAAAAATGAAGCTGTAATGAAGTAATGGGTACCACAGTATGAAAGAATTGGATTTCATAACATTAGTGAAGTACAGAAATATGATATTTCAGATAAGGTATTGGATTCTACAGTCAACACACACACACAGGTACATATAGTATCAATAAAGTATAGAGGTAGGATGTGGGAGGTATGTAACCAGGTAAAAGGAAAGTATAGGTTTAATTACAAAAGAGGCTATATGTAGGTAAGAATAAATGGAAAGTGAATGTAGCGGAAAGTAGGTGGAAGCTTATGAGAAAGAATAAATGATTTTTTTCTAGTTTTGAGTTGTGAAGATGGTATAGATTAGTAATTTGGAAGTCATGAAGAGGGTTAAAATAATAATAGACTGATGAGATAAAATGAGGATAAGAGTTAAAATACTTAGAAAAATTGCTTCCTTAATTGGACCTTAACTAAAAATGTGACTGATAATTTATGAAATTATAATGGGAAAACAATGATTATTTTAACAAACTAGAAGTCATAAGATATATTTATGATTGATAAAGTAAGATAAAAGTTAAGAGATTTTTTGAAATGAATTCATGGCGGGAGGGTAGAGAAACCCTTGTAAACATTTCGTGGAAAGATTCAGATGTAAGAAAAAGTAACTGCCTCAGAGTAATAAGTGGTATTTATTGTTTTTGGAACAATAAGAATTAAAACTTAAGTGATTGATAAATATTGACTGCCTGCAGAAAATCTGAATTCATGTTAATGGTTTCTATTGCATATAATGTCAGCAGTTGTAGTTACTGTTTTGGGGTGAGCAGGCACTCAGTAAAACTGTGTGGAGTGGCCATGCTGCATCAGATGCCAAGCATTTTTACTAGAGAGACGTCAAGTTAGTTTGTTTGGTAAAATACTATAATAGTGAAAATTTACAGTGCTGTTCATGACCTTCTGGCAATAATAATGTATTCCTAACTTATACAGTGATCATGAAAAGTGTCAGTTCAACTTTGTTTTATTTATTGAGCTAAGGCAATAATTTTGGAATTAGTATAGGAATGTTTATTTAATTAAGAGCCTTTCAGTTTTGAGTGGATGAGATGATTTTGTGAGACATTCTTGAGAACACAACCTCTATTTGATATTCTGATTGAAGTTCACAGTCAGAAAAACTATAATGGTATTGTTTGGGACTTACAACATTATACAGTGATTTTCAGTATTTGAAGCATTTATTTTTGGTAATTAGAAACCTTCATCTTGAACAGCTAAAATTATTAATATTTTCAACTCTTAGCTGAATAGCAACTAATCATACAATGAAGCAGACATATAATCTATCAAGAGAAACTCTTTCATCAACCATTCTTTAACCACTGTACTCACCAACTACTGTATTGACTCAAAGTAAATAACTACAGAATTCTCAAACAATGAACCATAAGCAAAATCACAACAAGACCTGAACAACTGTTTATTAAATAATATGATAGAATGATTAGTGGTGAGACTGAGTAATAAAGGGAACTACTACAGATCTAGAATCCAGAAACCAGTTTCAACCTGCAAAGATCATATCTTTCTACATAAAAATATGACACCTCTAACTGTCAATAATTATTGAAGGGGAGAACTTTCCTTCATTTTTAAAGTATATCACAAGATTTGTGGCACTGTCATGGTTATCCACATACCCCCATCCTATGCAAAAATTATTTCCTGCTGTGTGGTTCAAATACACAGACAATGTATTTATGGTTTGGTCCCTCAGTGACAACCAGCTCCTAGAATTCCTAAATTCCACCACTAAAAACCATTCCATTAACTTCACATGGACTTACTCCCATACACACCTCATATTCCTCAGTGAAGACATTGCTCTACAGCAGGATGCTCTTCACACCTCTGTCCACACCAAACTGACTAATTTGCATTAATATAAACACTTTGACAGTGACATCTGTTCTGATGAATCCCTCTCCTAACACTCCCAAAACTTATCTCAAGCCTTCATTTCCCTCTGTTACCCTATTAATCTATTACAAAAGCAAATATTTTGCACTGCCACCAAACCTCAGTGTAACTACTCTCACACTGCACCTACAAAAACCAACCATAGCCCTGTACTCATTACCCAGTTCTCTGCAGGTCTTGAGTTCATGGATGTGGATATAATTTCCTTCATCCTTTCCCCAAAATTCCACCCACTGTCCCCCCACATGTTTTAGCAGATGACCCAATCATAAGAACTTCTTGGTCCACAAATATTCACCTTCATATTCTCGAGATACCACCACATTTTTCCTTGACACACAACTCATTGTAAAACCTGGAGCATGCGTCCACCTATAGTGACTTATGCCAATCCTACCACAGCAGAAACCTCCCCCATCATTGGAAATGCTACTTGTTACACAACACACCTATTATACCAACTAACCTGCCATCATTGCATAGTTCATACATAGACCTCAGTACTATACTACTCTCAGCAGAATAAATAGCTACAGACAAACAGTCAACTCCTGTAACCTATACCTTCTAGTAGCAGAACATGGCAATACCCACAAATCTAAAAACATCAATGACTACTTTACAGAATTTTTCCAGAAACCACCACCATTTCTGAAAGTCAGAGAGGGTATCTTACATACCAAAACATCCTGGATACCAGTAATCCTCCTGGCCTAAATTATTGATAAGACCATACCAATATCACATCTTTTATTATTTATGAATTAACAATGTTAACAAAATTCTTCTAATTTTTTTTTTCTCTATTCATGCAATTTTACTTTCATGCATATCTGATTTGTCATGTACCGCAACCTGTGAGAAATGTGTATAATATTTTACTCTTTCCCCAAGAATTATTGCTAGATTCATAAAATTTTATAAATCACTTTCAGAATGAAAAACATGGGAAATAATAAATCAAATATCCATATTCTGTAAATCAATATAAATGATTTGACTGAGGATAAATTTGATCTATTGACTTGATGATGATACCATTGTCATCATGGCTCTTCAAGAAAACGAATTGAATGATTACAAAATACAAGAAGATAGCAAGTGTATTGATCTACTGCATATCTAAAGCAAGATCTTCATTAATTTCAGGATGTAATTTCTGCATCTACCTGCAACTCGGAATTCTTGAATTTATTTAGGATATTACAGCAGTCATTACATGTAATAGACTCAAGCTGCTAATGATGAAAATGGAGAGATACTAGCTAAATGGATTCAAGATCTATATGTATATAACCCTTACAGGAAAATTTTTAAAAACATTTCTCATGAAGCAAAAAAAACATCCTACAATAGTTAACACTGGGCTGAAAATCCCAGCTATAAGATTCATAAGTAACTCCGTATTGTAATTTCTAAAGGCAAACTAGACACAGAACTGACAGGCAGATACCACATTGAGTACCACAAGAAGCAGGAAATTACAAGATATTCATTAAAGATTTTATTGGTGTGCCAAAACGAAACGCTCATCGGAGGCTTAAGAAACTCTACATTCCATCTCATGATGACTTTATCTTAGTTTTATAGAAAGCATGTCAAGTTACTTGCTACTCTGAAGTTTGTAATCATATAATACAAGAACTAAGGATGTGAAGAAGGCAAAAATTAATAGAAATAATCTCCCTTATAAACTTCATACATTCAAGCAAGAAGGTGATGATTCTCCTATGAAAACTCAGCACTGCATCTTATGTTTAAATAAATTAAAAATAGTTGGTACTCTGTCTGAATGCAAAGCAGTCTGAAGTATGTGCATTCAAAAAAAAGTATAAAAGCAACAATCAAATATACAATTTTTCGAGCAAAGGAGAAGACACAATTTCCAACTTAAGGATCAAAGTGTCACATTAGATTAATCCTTAGCTTACAAAAAGCACCTGTGCAATATAAATCAGAATAAGAAAAGTTAGAAATTGGCTAGCACTTCTTCAGGAGTTCAAGCAGCTCATTACATACTGTCATTTTAACACATGGACATCCAGTAGTCAAATATGGTGCCGATACTTGGATTGTCTTCTTCTTCCTTTGACAATGCCATCCCAACACTTTGCACCTTGTTCATCTGAGGCTACAGTTATGTCATCATCCAATCCCCTGGTCATATGTCTCACCTCTATGAATCGTATGTTAAGTCCCGATGTGTACACATCTTTCTCCTGCCATATGTTTTGCTTATTGCATAATTAAGGTTGCTGATCAAGTTATTGTGAAGTGTGTGTGTTTTCTTGTGTTCGTCTGGCCGTCATGGCTTCATCTGTGGAGAGTGATGAGTTGTTTTTTGCTATCCTATCTTATTTTCAGTGCTTAGGGAGCATGCACAAACTATGTGGCTCGGTCCGGAGGGGGGGGGGGGGAGGGGTTGGCTAGAAGGCTATGGTGGGCTACGTGGGGGGGGGGGGGTTTCCGAGCCAAGCCATGTAGCTTTCTTTTCATAACATTTTTCACAGTTAAAATGAGGAACAGAACACACAACAGCATGTGATTATTTATTTCCCTCAGTTAATTATCTCTTTATGTAATTTACAATAGTCTGACTGGAGAAAACGGTACAAAATGTCTTCTGGAATCAAAAGGGTAAAAAAATATGTGATACATGGGGGAAGGGGGGGGAAGGTAGAGGCAAAAGTCACGTAGCGCTACGTAGGGGGATTCACCGGAGGCCAAAATGGAGCTACATGGTTTTTGGATGCTCCCTTAACATTGTCACCATTATCCCTTAACTAATATATTAATAACTAGCCCGTACCCGCGACTTCGTATGCGTGGATTAAGAATCTTTTTGCCAGAATTAAATATAGAAAGCTGTTGGTAATGAAGGATTGGTCCCAAACAATATCGAGTCGGAATAATATGACAGGAAAGCTATCACTATATAATTGTACCGTCAAACCTGTCTCTTGAACAGAATCAATTTCCAATATATTTCTGTCACCATTCGATAAGGTCTCAAAATTTCGTGACTACAACTCTTAATCATACTGGAAAAAAATATTATGTGCCCTTCATACAGATTTTTTTATCGAATTCCATCAATATCGATATAGCCATTTAGTCGTCAAAACGTAACAAAAAGACAAGAGACTTACTTCCGTATTTATAATAATATTACTGTGGTTCACACTCACACACTGACTGTGAACAACACCTGAGGGATCATTATAACGTAAAAAACCTACAACATTGCAAGACTACCTACGATTTTCCTCGCATTGCACCCCTAACTTTCTAATATCTACAGTTTAACATTCAATCCGAATAACCTACGGCCCAGGCCTGACTCTTACGATGAAAAACAATTTTTAAAAATCTTAGCCTCCACAGAGACTTGAACTGGAGACCACGACGTTTGTAAGCTTGTGCTTTAACCATTGAGCTGCCAGTCCACTACACGGAAACAAGGTACGGACACGTCCATATCCAACGTGTCTGTCTATCGCCGTATTTCGAAGTTATGAGACAACATGTGTTATTTATACAGATAATTTATAAACCAAATGTAGACAGTATTTTTCTCCTTGTTTCAAAGGATAAGTGTGCAAAGTTTCATCGAGATCTGATGAAAACTGTGGATTTGTATGAAGAACAAACAAACAAACAAACATACATTCATCTTTATATATAAAGATGTACCTATATTTATGATTTGAAAAAATATACATATTAGGTCATGTTACATGCTAACTTCAATCATGTTACTGAACTATTTTTTTCCAATTATTATGATTAGTCATTATTATTTATTTGCATTTTTCATTACAAAACCACCATTATGACTGCACCCATAAGGCACTGCTACACTAGATGGTGGAGTTACAACGGACCTGGTTCAAATCTCAGTTCCTGACTGTGGTTTTTAGGCAGTTTTCTGCAATCCTGTATACCAGCATTTCTCAACCTTTTCCATCCAGAGAAATATTAAAATGTCGAAAATTATAGTACGAACCACTAACTTGTATGGGCTTAATTTCTTAACTCTGTGTACTGTATTAACTAACCCTCCCATTTGTTACATACCAGACCAGCACCTACAATAAGGCCAGCATAAGACAACTATTAACTTTTTCCTTAAAGATATAGTGCACATTGGAAACATATTTAGTGAATAGACTTTTATGCTGTCATACCCTTTTATCCTGGAAGTACCATATTTTTGTTGATCATTGAAATATTGTTGACTTTTAGAAAGTTTGGCTTATTTCATCCACTACTGTATAACCTTGTGCAGTATGAGTATGTTATCTATTTTGTGTAATTTTTTTACTATTTTTTTTTTATATTATATATTTAATTCAGTTAGAATCAAATTTTAAAATTCTGCCTTTGGACTACCTGTCCCATCTTCGTGAACCACAGGTTGAGAACACTGACATAGACAATAACCTATATATTTCTCAGATGGATGGCAATACAATTGCTCCTCAGTCAAAACTGTGACAGCTCTAGTAATCCACTAGAAGACAGACCCTTGCTTTAAAAATAAGCACAGCATCAAGTATAGGATATACTGGATGACCAGTGAAATTGAATACATTCAAAGGATAATGAATGAATTTTCCATTATGAACAATATTATCATCTCATTTCATGGTACCCCACAATGCCCCTTCTTTGAACGAAATGGTTGACAATTTACTCACTTTATCCACATGACAAAGGGTACCATAGACAGACATATTTACATAGCCACCTGTTCCATTCTTCTTATATGGTGAATAGATCACCAAAAATATTGCTTTTATTCTTTCTTTTTTTTTTTTGCAATTGGTTTGGTAAGTGATAGGTTCACTTCTCTATACTTTCCATATTTATATGACCTCATAGCATTGGTTCAAATTCAATTATTATATGAAGTTATGTAAGCTAACCTATAATTTTATAACCATGTATCAAAATTTGTTCTTAGAAGGTGCAATTTCATTTAAATAACCTAGTAACCAAATTTTTTTAAGCCTTTTCTGAAGTATTTTAAGTGATAGATTTAGGGCCACATTCAAGCATAAAAAAAACTGGGGATTTTTATTACAGGACATACAAAATTTTCACAGATGTAGATAAAAGTTAAGTACTGTTTACAGGGGTTTAAGTGAAAATTAACTAAATGACACAATAAGTAGAAATAGTTATAGTCAGGTGATAAATAAATTCATAAGAGGGATCATATTTAAATTCAAGAAGAATTTTGTCTTAGAAATAAATCTTGAGTGGTTTTTAAATGCATGCATTAGTTTGACAGATATCGGCGAAAGAAGAAATTAGTATTTAAACCATGATGGCGTTCCCACCAGCCACCTTGCAAGAATTCAAATTATTAGGCAGATAAGTATAAAATTAGGAACAAAGGAAAAAACTACAAAGACTTGTTATTACAGTGGAATCCAGTCATTACGTTATTGGAAATTGCTCGTAGAAAAATTTAAAGCCACTTTCAGATCGATAACTTTAATAGCTTAGGAAATATTAATTAGTTAAATTCTATTTTGGTTGATGAGTTTTATTTCACCCTTTTGAAATAGAAAACATGGCTTGTTTAGTATCAAATGAATGAACAGTCAATTAGAAGTAAAATAAAAGTCACCCTTTTGAAATAGAAAACATGGCTTGTTTAGTATCAAATGAATGAACAGTCAATTAGAAGTAAAATAAAAGTAATTTCAGCTTCATAGAAGTAAAATTATAAAAGTTATTAACAAGTTTCGGAATCTCAGAAAATAATTTTTTACGGCCAAACTATGGAAGCTACAAATTTTTTCATAAGGATCAAAATTAACACTTTTTAATCAACCTAACTACTGCCAACATTTCAGATTAATGGGAATATTTTAAGTCAACAAAGTCATAAAGATGACGAAATCTTCGAGCTTTAAGGTCAACATTTGATCAAATCAAGGGACTGCTCTCATGTGAACAGGAAAAACGTAGTGTTCCCATGGGTTTTTCTATATATAGCAGCCCTAGGATTTCCTCGTGGCCAGTCTTTCACAAGTCAATCGAGCGAGCACAACGCTACTCCGAGGTGGAATTTTATGCCATGTGGCACAATGGTGTAACTTAAGTAACGGGCATTGCCAGACAAGTTGAATTTTCGAGGTGTGTGACAAAATTTTATCATCTTCTATGCATTAGTGAGTTTTATTTTGAAAAATGGGGTTTGGTCTGGCTCAATCTTGTTAATCGTTCCTAAATTTTAATATCTTTGGAAACTTTGTCCAATTCCAATTTAGTTTTGTGACTTTGTTTAAAATTGAAGAATATAGTGATCATCTATCAGCATATACCAGTGATTTTTATTAACTGTTACCTTTCCTAATTTGGGGTTTAATAAAATTAGGTGGCAGCCGAGATATTGTTGCAAAGCACAGACTAAAATTATCCAAGGCACAATCACGGTTTTACAGATGATATCAGAAAGTTTTGCACCAACCCCACTGAACGTTTACACCTCACAGTCACTGTATATAACATTTTATTTATCAAACATTTACCTATATATCACTAAAAGTACAGTTTTATCTTTTCTTTGTCATTAAAATGCTCCATATTTTCACTGTTCTGCAGGTATATGATGGTCTTTCAACTTCAAGTCAGCTGCTGTCCACCATGTGTGGCCATGAGACTCCAAACCCTGTGTTTTCAAGTGGGCCTGCTTTGTTGCTGCAAATGACTCGCAAAGGCAGAACAACAATCACTAACGTTGACCTTACATACACTACTACTGATAAAGGTAAACTGGCTGTGTTACAGACCATCCATTTGACACACCCTCAAACAGACTGAGAGAGAATAAGTTTTAGACTCTTTCTCTGCCAGAACAACAATCACTAAAGTTGACCTTACATACACTACTACTGATAAAGGTAAACTGGCTGTGTTACAGACCAGCCATTTGACGCACCCTCACACAGACTGAGAGAGAATAAGTTTTAGACTCTCTCTCTCTCTGCCTCCATATTATCCTACTAAAACTACTAATTTCAGTATTAGATTTCATTAGTTACAAAAATTGAAAAGAAAATAACCCCTTCTTCAAAGTTTTATTCCCAGGTTCTTATTCAAAGTTCTTATGATAATGGCAAAGAATCATATATTTAATTTAATAGTGATGGAGTGCATGCTCTGATTGCAATTTTCCTAGATACCCATTTTCCCCTTCCTTGTTCCTGTCTACTTTTACCCTTTAAATATTTTAATTCTAAATTCTTTCAGCATTTTTTTAAAAAATAATCATTACTCCTATTTATAATTTATTCCAAACGCTGACCTACAAAATAAAATTTTCTTACTACTTATGCCTTAAATTAAATGCCAGCTTTTGTTCACAGTCATCTTTTGCTTTCCATGCACCATTCTTAATTCCTGTTGTTTACCTTGTTAATCATAGGATAAATAAATAATTTCTTCAAGCAATATCTATCCAAGCCCTGTGACCAGTATACATCATGTACACTTCCAGCACTCTCTTCGCCATCCTCCTGTCTTTGTATGAATCTGAAACCAGCTCCTTTATCAGTTACTGATTGCGTTCTGCAGTAATTTCCACATGCAAATCTAACTGCTCTCCTTTGCACCCCCTCCAGCTCCTATACTTGACACCCAGAAAGTGGATCCCACATTACACCACCACATTGAAGCAGTGATCTGACCAAAGTTCCGTAACCCAATTCCCTCACTTCTCTGGTACATCTTCACATCACTCTCTTAACTAAATAAAGGATTTTGAAACCTTCCCTGCCCAGTTGAGTTTATTTTCCAAAGTGCATAATGCAACACATATGCATGCTAAACATATTAACACCTGGAACAAAATCTAAGGCACTTAGATGAGAAGATACTTAAGCACAAAGACAATTAATGGTGGGGCCACTGTAAATAAAAATTTATCTAAATTACTTCTTTTATATAATTATTTTCTGTGTTTGTTCTGTAGATTCCAACACATTTTTTGTGGTACTAATTAGCAAATTACTATTTGAATTAATTTAGAATTAAAATTGCTAAAGGGTAAAAGTATACAGGAACAAGAAAGAGGAAAATGAGTATCTAGGAAAGTTTCCACCAGGGCATGCACTCCATCACAATTAAATTAAATATATGATTCTTTGCCACAGAAAATTCTCATAGAAAATGGTTTATTTTTGCCTCTAATATATAGTGTGATATGATATAAGACAATCCTGAAAAGCATAGTGACAAAGATTTTAAGTTTATTCAGTCACTAACCTTAAGGTCTCTTAAACACTGCTCTATCAAATAATTCAGAACAGATAGTTTTCTACATCTTTCTATTACCTTTCCCACAAGGAATTCTGTAATTGCATATTTTGAAACAATGTGAATCTGATACTGAAAAAATAATTTTACACCTTTAATTAAGGCAACTTTGCATAAAAACTACCTATTCGTCTACTCAAAATTCTTTCCAAACTTAGATAGAAAATGAAAGAATTTGTGTGATTATACAGTTGTAAAGAGTTTTGAGTTCCTTACTGGAATAATTAACTCTTTAATGGGGAGTGATTAATGCTTTCTTTATCTGCAGTATTGATATAAATTAACCAGTCACCAACCCTGATGATTTAAAAGTAGGATAATCTCATGAGGAGTAAGTATGAAATGATAGTCCCAAAGTTAATTTTAAAGTTCAGGGTTTTATTGTCAAAATACTAAGTCATCTCTGCCCTGGAAACAGAAATAGTTCCAAAGGTTGCAGGTCGAGAAAGTCGTCCACGTGCCTATCACGCTCTATAAAAATTTTCTTCCACTGAGGTCCCCTTCCCCAGACAAAGTTCTTACAACTGAGACGTGAAATTCCAGAAATTAAATTCGATTTCAAAGGTTGCTTTCCTAAACTAAAATTACTCCAATATTAATCTTCAAAGTTTAATTTCCCATAATTTGCCAACAACTTGTCGCGTCATCTAGTTGTTACGTCCGTTATACAAGTGTTCTCGTCAAGGCACCCACCAAAAAATAAAGTGAGAGAGGGTTGTCTTCATGACCCTTATGTAGGGGTCGCCTATCTTCCACTGGGTCTCACTTGCCATATGTCACTGTCTGTTCAACCTCTCTGTCTGTCTCACTTGTGTTTTGAAAGATTTACCCAAAAATGTCCTGATCTCCCTGAAACTTTGTAAAAATGTAGCACTTTTTGTTTTAAGTACTTTATGTCCTAGTAAAGTTTATGATATCTGCTTTCATTATAATGCTATTAATTTTTAAAGTCTGAAAACCCATCTTCTATATTTACTGCCCAAACTATTTGTTGTATCGTGTTAGTTCTAACGTCAAAAAATTCTACATTTTAAAATTAGTTTAATATGATATGCAAACTCTTATGACACCATCCGGCTGGACACCTGTGAAACTTTCATTGTAGTTTAATGTGTTTTACTCCTAACGGTATCCCTTTATTTAAAGTGATATAACGTCTCAAAACTTTTTGCTTCTTTTGGCTGCCATTATTAAAGTCCAATCTGATTTTTCAAAATTAAATCCCAAATATTACCAGTGGACTGTATTGATTGAAACTTATGTCAAACTTACTTTGAAAAACTTACTTTTGAGTCATTAGGTAACGTTCGGTGTGCGCACACGTTCCGAGCCTAATGGCCCGTTTTTCTATTTGTGAGCAAGGCAGATGCCGAAATATTGTGTAGTTGTTTGTCCGCATTAGTGTTCTCTCATCGCATCCGTCCACTTTGGTATGTGGTGGGTTAATTTCCCTTTCTTTTCTTATTTATATCGCCTAGAAGCCGCTTCCATTTTCCTTAGTTGCATCATTGTTGCCCAACGGCCACCTTACATGTGTGTCCCGCTTGTTCCTTTTTTCGTGTTCTATTACTTTTTCCTTCCTTCTTTCTCTTATTTGTATGTTTGTTTCACGAATTGAATTCGCTACGCTCGGTTCCTCCCAAAGTTCCTGCCATTCTGTTTGTTTTCTCTGGCTCCAGATCACTTCTCGACAATTGATCCATGTTCCCATGTTTATATTTTTAGCTCTGTTTAGCCTCCTAATTGGGTATTTTTCCATTATTAGCTTTCAAATATTTTTCCAAAACTGTTTTTCTGTGGCCATTTAAATTTAATTTCGTTTATGCCGATTTTCTTGTTTTCAATACAGGTCGACCATATTGACGTTTTTGTTTGGAGTTTCCTCCTGTTTACTTTCAGGACGAGAATGTTCGAATACTCCCCACGTGTCTTCCATTGAATGTTACATTTTTTGTTTTTGTTTCTCCTGATTAGTGGTTATTCTCAATTTAACCTATAAACAATTGGGTTTTATTAGATCTTACAGGTTTTCGTTTGTGGTCCAAGATATTATTAGCATCGCGATCTCAAATAAAACATACTTCCACCTTAGCCAGTGCAAATTTTCTGGTTGTTTTTACAAAGTTTTATTCCACGTTTTTGACGTTGTGAGAAGAATTTTTTTTTTTTTAATTTAATTTTTAGCCCCCCCGCTAGATATTATTAGCATTACGACTTCATAAAAACCAACAAACATTTCTGTTTGGACGTTTATACTCGGCCTTTTAGGCGTTGGAAGATTTTTTTTTTTTTTTTTTTTTTTTTTTTTTTTTTTTTTTTTTTTTTTCTCCTTAGTTATACATAGGCTATTGGTAGAATTGTAATTACTTTTTCTTTTTGTGACTTTTTACTGACCTTTATCTTTTTAACCCAATATGCTACTTTCAGAAATCTATCTGTCCGGTTACCATTTCCACGCCTCACATTTGGCCAAACTAAATTCTCACATTCTGTTTCTTCTGTCTTGCCTCTCTCTAAATATTCCGCCAAATGGTTTAACTATTAAACTTCCAGTTTCTGGCTGCCATCCAAAAATTCACCCATCACTTCATGCTTTCCGTTTCAGACAATCCCTTTCTCTCACCCAGCTGGTTCTTCAACAGTATATTCACATGGCGTATCAACATTCCTCTCAACTTGTCTCACTCCACAAAATCCTCTGCCTTTCATTCCCTCACCTCATTCATCATATGCAACAGATCCTGTCAGAGTGCAGACAATTGCAGGCCCATAATGCACAAAAACATCTTCAAAAGCTTTCAGCTCTTGTTAGGAACTATTTATCTCTAGGCCTGTCCCTCCCCTATCAACATTCCACTGCTGTAAATCACGCACCAACTCCACCCCTAGTTGCAGAGACTCCATGCTTGGCTCACCTCCTCAACCTACCCTATCCAAACCCTTTACCACCTGCTCAAAAAACCCCCACCTCTCCTCCAGTTAAACCTAAACAGTCAGTGATTAATCTCTCCTCCACCCCCCTGACTGAACCTCAAATATCGGTCTTATCCAAAGGACTCACTTTTTCTCCGACCCCCAAGTTCGACCATGCTGCTTTGGTCTGGGACTCATTGGCGTTCTGCCGCTCTCTTCTCTGGCGGTACCATTTTACCGACACAGGAGAACACACCAGTCGACAGAGCGAGATTGAGCTCAGTCTACAACAGTTTAAACCTGCATCTTCTCTGGATCCTCCCCGGCTCCCACAAAAACCATCCCCTAATTCTATTCCAGGAATTCCTCACATCCTCTCTTTCCTCACCTTCTTTCCTAAACTCCATCCCACACTCTAAAAACCTCAGCAATATGGAGACTCGGGCTATGAGAGAACTGTCCATAGTCATTAGGTAACGTTCGGTGTGCGCACACGTTCCGAGCCTAATGGCCCGTTTTTCTATTTGTGAGCAAGGCAGATGCCGAAATATTGTGTAGTTGTTTGTCCGCATTAGTGTTCTCTCATCGCATCCGTCCACTTTGGTATGTGGTGGGTTAATTTCCCTTTCTTTTCTTATTTACTTTGAAAAATTGTGATTTCATTAAAATACGGTGCCTCCCAGAAATCCAGCATAATTTATATTTTAATTTTCTCGTTTCTTCTTCTTTAACAGTTTGATGCCGTCTTGTAGTTCCATGCCACACCGATGGTTTCAAACCGTTTGCTTTGATATTATTTTTTAAATACTTCCATTCAACCAAGCAATCTCAAATTATTGTAATATTATTTCCAATAAAATATCTTTGATTTTTTCAATTACCTGTTTTATTCACAAATTGTTATTTTTTTATTTAATGCAAATCTACCTTGAAACTCATCATCTTTGCTTGGAATTCCATTTATAATTGTCTTTTTTACTTCAAAATTATGATACATTACTTTCAACCCTGTATCTGAATTCGTTGACTAACTTTCTTTCATACCTATGTATGTCCATTTCCTAATGTTTCATACGAAGCTATGAGGCTACTTTGATCAAATTCTAAGATGTTGTACAACTCCCCTTAGAAAATTCATTTGGCTTTTAGATTATCACAATTGTGATTATTAGTTTACCTTCTACTACAGATACTGTTATATTTTAGGGTCAAATGGGAAACAAAACTTTGATCAAGCCATAACTTAACCATGTGGGATCTGCATTATGGATATTAAAAACATTAGTTGGAATGGATGCATAATGGGGAAACTACATTTGTAAATTAGAATGCTGAAATTATTAAACACTATGCACACCATAAAGCGAAAGTGTCCTTCTGATGTTGAGCAAAAGCAAATCTCTCAATTTGATGCCAACCATTACCACAACTCCTTTTATGCACCAATGTAATTATTACATTCCCTTCTACTGCCACTGTAGCCCAATTTTCATTACTCAGTTCTCTTCTGGTATGAAGGACATTAACCAGATCCTTCAACAAGGGTATGACTTTCTACATTTTTCCCCCAAAATGTGGATCCTCCTTCCCAAAATCTTATCTGCTTCCCAATGCACACACTTCAGCAGACCTCCTAATCTGAAGAACATCTTGGTCCACAGATACTCACCTCATAACTCTCACAGACTACTATGTGAATCTTTTCTATGCAATAGACCTCACTGCAAAACTTGCAGCATGCATCCACCCACCACTATATGTTGGAATCCTGTCAGAGGGGAATCTTTTTCATGTTATTGGACATGCCACGTGATGTATTATTCATATAATTTACCTGCCTTCATTACATTGCTTCTTAGATCAGCCTCATCACAAAAACGACTGTCCATCAGGATGAACTGCCACAGCAAACAGATCATATTGCCAACCTGTACTGTCCAGTGGCAGCTCATGCTGTTTTAAACCATTCTAACAATCTCAACACCTATTTTACAATTAAAGCTGTCAGAGTTTTTCCTGACAATATTATCCCTTCAGGATTCTATAGATTGGAACTGACCTACCAATCCTAGACTCCAAGCATCCCCCTGCATCTCAGCATCCATTAACATCCCCTAATAAACCTTCCCCTTTCATAATATATAACATTTTTTACTATTTTTATATTTTTTTAAATTATTTTTGTTTTTCAACCTATCTAAAACACATTATTATTAATTTTTTTTAAAAAAAAACTTATACATTTTATTTTACTTGGAGTGGTCATTGCAGAGCTTATACTTTATCATAATTATTGTTGGTAACGTCCTCCTCCCCCCACCCTTGCCACTGGGTTCATCTTTGGCTCAATCATATGGTAGATCTGTGTGTGCGCCCATCTTTTCATTTTTCAAAATACCTCAGCTCTTATACGATTAAGGTTTTTCACTGAAATATTACAAAGTGTATTCATGTTTTTTCATGGTCGTTCATTCTTGATCTTTGGTTCGTGATGATATATTTTCCCTATCAATCCTATAATACAGTAGTATTCTATCTGAAAACAGCCTTCTTCTGATTATAAACTATCAAAACAGTCATTCATTAGTATAATTAACTACAATAACTGCAATACACAGACCTGTGGCAATCCTGTTTGCACTTCTAGCTCTTTGGATATTGCATTTTGTAATATAATTCTTTGTTTTTTACCTCATCCACCAAACCAGTAACTTTTTCACCCAACAAAAAGGTTTTTTCTTTATTTACTTCAGTTTTAAGGCTCACCCTGTAAAATTCTTTGCAGAAATTCAATGTTACACTGTCGATTTGGCTTTCCTTTTCCGTATTACCCAGAATATCTTGCAAAGATCACTGATATTCATACCTGATCTCTTGTTCCTGATTTAAAAATAATTTTCTTTCCTTACAAATATTTTTGATGTGGTTGTGTATGAAACTCTACATTAACATACCTATCACAGAAATCATACTAATTACCCTGTAATTTTCAACCCTGTCTCTTCCATTTTGTGAACTGGTACTAGTGTGAAACTTTTCCAGTCCTTTGATGTTCAGCAAGTTACCAGACTCAATATAAATAACATTACAATATCCACCCATCTATTGCAATACTATCTATACATGCACATTTACACTTTTTTAACTTGCCTTTCTCCAAAAGCTTTTGACACTATAGGATAAAATATAAAATACTGGATATTACAAAAATATGAAAAGACAGATATTTTGTTGGTTGTGAGGAAAGGTACTAGTATTTAACTTTTCCTTGCCAACTAATTTTCTTCTCTCCACTTTTTCAGTTACTTAGTGTCTTGTAACATTATTTGTAAGTTTTCAAAGAAAAACTAGGCATTTATTGAACTTACACCTTATTTCTTGCATAATATTTTGATGTCTCTGAGTTACTAATGTAAATATTTATATACCATAAGTAGTTAACAATGTGTTCTTGCTACCATAGGTCGTGGATGTGGTGGCAAGCTCTTCAACACAGCAGGGACTATCACTAGCCCCATGTTCCCGGCTAATTACCGGAATGCAACCAGCTGTCGTTGGGAGATCACTGTGCCGCATAACTCTCACCCATACCTCACATTCACACGTAAGTATGCTTCTATTTATACATTTTTTTAAAAAAAATGTTATCAGTTGTTTGTTAAAGGTTCTGACTGATATTCAGCTACTTATAGCAATTGTTCATAAACCTGTAATGGGTTAATGGCATTTCCCCATTACTTTGGAAGATAATTTGAGAAGTTTTAAATGGTGGCAGTTGGCATAGACATCTGGTGATGTCAGCATCTGCCAAGTCCATGGGTATAGAAAGGTAGAACCCAGTTTTAAAGCATGGGTTGGAACTGGTCGTCATCTAGCGACGTCAGCATCTGCCGAGTCCATGGGCTCAAGAGTGTAAACCCAAAATTCTGGAGCATGGTGCACTAGGAAGAAAGATGCACCTAGGCTTCTGGGCGGTCAGTCTGTCATTGACTGTGGAGTCGGTGATTCTGTCGTGAAAGTGAACAGTCAGTTTAGTCGACGAGATCACTTGTTCGCGCTCAGTCATTATGATAAAGCATTAATTTCATAAAAGGTGATTTCTTAGGTAATATGAAGGATCTTTAGTAATGAAAAAAGTATTTACAGAATTTTATATGAATTTTTTTCATGGTGAGTCATAGATATAGTAAGAGAACTAGTAACGGTGTTTATCTATGAATAGAAGCGTGTATGTTATTCAGCGTAAATTTATCGGAGATACGAGGTATGTCCACAAAGTAAGTTCCATTTCGTTATATAAAACAAACGTGTACAGATACAGAAAAAATATTTATTGTACAAAAATCTACAACTGTTAAACTACTTTTCTACATAGCTTCCGAAATTTTGTAGGCACTTGTCATAGTGTGGCACAAGTTTTTGTATGCCTTCTTCATAGAAGGTTGCCGCATGTGTATTCAACCATGTGGTAACATGTTCTTTCAGCTCATCATCATCGTTGAAGTGTTGACCACCAAGAACAGAATTTAGGTGTAAGAAGAGATGAAAGTTGCTAGGAGCGAGGTCCGGGCTGTACGGAGGATGATCAAATACGTCCCAGTAAAATTCCCATAAGGGTTGTTTGGTCACATTCGCCGTGTGAGGTCGGGCATTATCGTGGAAAAAAACAACACCTTTTGACAGTAATTCTCGGCACTTGTTCTGTAGTGCGCGGCGCAATTTCTTAATGGTCTCACAGTAACCATGTGCGTTGATTGTTTGGCCTCGTGGTAAGAAATCAATCAGCAAAATGCCTTTTGTGTCCCATAAAACGGTGCGCATGACTTTTCGAGGTGTCAAGATTTGCTTAGGCTTAACCTTCTTTGGGGATGAAGTGTTCCTCCATTCCATTGATTGCTGTTTTGTTTCAGATGTATCGTACAATGCCCAAGTTTCATCCCCCGTGACTATCCAAGACAGAAAACCATTACCTTTTTCATTGTAGTGTGTCAAAAACTGAAGTTCACTGCCCATCTATTGTTTTTTGTGTTGTTCAGTAAGAATTTTGGGTACCCAATGTGAACAAACTTTCGAAATTTCAGTTTTTCAGTAACAATTTCATGAATTAGTGATCGTGAGATTTGCGGAACTTCCGTAGCAAGGGCACTAAGTGTAAACTTACGGTTGTGCTTAATCTTCTCTTCAATTGAGTGAACCAGTTCATCAGTAACCACAGATGGGTGTCCGCCTCGTTCTTCACCATGCACTTGAACATCTCCTTCATTGAACAGTCTGACCCATCTTCTAACCATTGAATCACTCATAGCATTTTGTCCGTATACCTCACAGATTTGTCGATGAATTTCCTTTGGTTTAACACTCTTTGCATTTGGAAAACGAATCATAGATCTGATTTCACACGCGGCGGCATTTTCAACTACGGCTGACATTATAAAGAAGCATTACAAAGCACACGTCGGCAATAGCGATCTAAAAATGGCATACATGTCTTCTCCTCGAGTCAGAGTAACTGTTGCGCATGCTCGGAACTACGAACGTAGCACTGCTGCGGATAGAAATAGAAACGGAACTTACTTTGTGGATGACCGTCGTATTACCTGTAAGGATCGAACTATAATTAAGGTTGGGAGTTGGAGCATGATTATCCTATTAACTATTAAGTGCATGTGTTTCAAATAAGAAGGTGCATTTTCATTTCATTTACTAACTTAACATTGGTTGGTGACCATCAGAGAAAGAATCAGAACACGGGAGTGCGCAGAAACTTTAAAGTTTCACAGTAAGTATTGTAACCGGACCACTAGCATAACCACAACAAACCAAATTCAAAAAAAAATTATTATTGTTAGCTATAAATGTGAGGATAGTCTCAGGGTTGTAAACCAGTACATACAATTAATAACAAACTGATAATATTGCCAGTTACTAATAATTGGTTGTTTACTTTAACACACCATTAGTACAACCAATTTCCATCAACTACAAATACATAACATCCCTTGACGGTTACTATATATGAATGCAATTTCTGGAATCTAATTGCTGCATTTCTAAACAGTTTCAACAAATAGACAATCATACATAATTTTCTTCCTCTACCACACATAGCATTTCCTCAATCATCTTTAGTTACACAATTTCAAGGATAATATTCTTATTCAGATTAAATGGGTACTGAAGTAAAAACTCTTCCATTCTGGAATTAAAGTTGCTACGTTTTTTTTATAGAGAACACTGAGAAAAAAAGCTCCAGTGAATGTTATCCCCTTCTGTATATTTGGCAATGACTTGTAATCCTTGAGAATGCTATATTTATTCATAGCATTATAATAGTAACATTGAGCAGGAAAATGCTTTGAGGTGATAAAACTAAGGCGGGATAGGGAAATATGACCAAACATTTAACACAGATGAGGGCAGATGGAAATGATGAACATAAAAGAGATGTCTCTTTTATGTTCTTCATTCCCAGCCACCTTAATCTGTGGTAAGTGTTGGGTCATATTTTGCCATCCTTCCTTAGTGTCATAGCATTATAGCTATATATGTTAGCATTATGATTCAAGTGTTCAGGATTTTCTGATACAAATGACTGTAGAGAGTATATGAACTGTAGTGACATTGTAAGTGCACCTAGATTTCTAAACACATTTATGCATGTTGTCTGTGGACTTATCCCACAAATAAATCTTTTATGACTTGAATGTCTTCTGTGCTTTGTAACGACAATTTTCTTGCCCGGAGTTATAGCTTAAAGCAATTAGCCTTAACTGTGATTGTGTCTAGTACCTTAACGGAATCTGATTGCTGGTTGCCAATCCCTCTTAATTTCCCCAAGGGATAGAGGTATGTTCTCAAAAACTCTAGACTTCATGATAAATTATATACTGTTCAAAAGTTCTCATATAAAAACTCGGTACTAGCATAGGCCTAATAGAAAAGCATCAGACTTCTATCTGTAATAAATTATTACAGGTTAAACCATCCTCTTACAGTAAGCAACTTCCACCTAACCCCTAGATGAAAGTTAAAAGTTCATCTTGAAGGAAGAGTGAACCCACTCCACTGTTGCGTCACTACTATAATTTTCTACAACTCCGCATCCAACCAACACGCTGCGCTGGCCTTTGAATTACTGCTGGATTACTGCTGCCCCCATGACTTACTTGGTCTCCTTATTGGGCCAGCTGACTCAGCATACGCATGATTCAACAAAGGGAAACCTTATTTTTATTCCGATAATTATAAAATTTTGATATATTTTAAATGTCAATTTTAGTTATGAGAGTTTTTCTCCTATGTGTTATGGATTTTGAGCTAAAGTTGTAAAAGCTTTAATCTGTCATCATTCCTACTATTCTTCAGTCTGTGAAATGATTCTTCTATCAAAATATTCTATAAAAATTTCCTCAACTTTTGACATATAACATGTGTAGATTCCAAATGTATTTGATAATGAAAATCTACTCTAAATCTAAGTGCTAAATCAGCTAAAAACTTTGATGTCGATTAATTTAATTTTAATTTTTTTTCTTAAGCACAGGCTCCAGTGGCAATTTCCCTATACCCTCATTTTCCCCCTATCCTGCACCCACCTACATTTGCCCTCAACAAATTTTAAATTCTTTCAATGTTTTCGGTAAATTATTCATCATTTCTCTTGGTAACTCATTCCAATCCCTGACCCCCTTACCTAAAAAAGAGAATCTTCCCACACCCTTGTGCCTGAAATCGAGTGCCAGCTTGTGGTCATGGTCATCTTTTCCCTTCCATGCACTACTTTTCATACCTATTGCAATATCTTTCCATGCCTCATCACCAGTATATGCCCTGTATGCTCCCATGACCCTCCTCATCCTCCTCCTGTCTTGCAATGAATCCCATTCCAGCTCCTTTATCGTTCTGTCAGTGATTGCATTCTGCGATAATTTCCAGAAACAAATCTAGCAGCCCTTTCTTGCACCCTCTCCAACTCCTGTATTTGATACGTAATATCTCCAAATAAATGAGTGCTACCGATCTGTAATATATCTGAAACGTTGCTAAATTTTACTCTCTATCTGATGGTAATATTATTTCCTCATTGTCTATTTCCCTTAATGCTAATGCTTTGCTTCCAAACTCATGATTCGTAGCAGCCATTATGTTTAAACCTAAATTTCCCTTTTACGGCTTATATATTGTCGGAATCTTTACAAAAATCACTCCATGTGTTCAGTGAAAACTTCTATTCATTCTAAATGTCATTTCTATGCCCTCAGACCCATATGTCCGCAGAAATGCTGGATTGTAAAGTCAGCGAAATCTCTTATTTTGTCTAAAAAAACATTTTTTCCTGTTAGTTATTGACTCTATCTTTTCATATATTGCGTATTATTTTGTGCCGAACATTTTTTGCTATGAATCTTAACTTTATCTTGAAAATTAAGTGAAAATTTCTTGCACAATATTTTCTATGTGCTTGCTAGATAACCAAGTTCATGCTAGCTCTTTAATACAATTTTCTAAGATGCAAGTGTTAGACCTAATTTGATTTGTCATCTCATTTTACACCTCTGAAAATGAATGTGGCCAAAAGGCTTCTAAAAAATTTTAACTTTCTTTATAGTACTTTCAAAAACTTGTAAAATAGCTCAAACTGTCCTTACTAACATGTTTTCTGACTCTCAAACTACTGGAAAATGCTTCTAAAACAATTTGCTGTTGGTTTTAAGTGTTTTAAGGACCCCTTAAACTGATATAAGTAAGGTTATGTGACAGCTTGTTAGGAGCTCGCCCAGAAGGAGATGCCATAAGTGAGCAGGGAGTAAAAATATGCAAAATAAACCAACTTCCTTGTTTCTATCAGAGCAGATCATAAAATAAAGTTCCCTTTTTTCTTAAAAATATATAACATTTATTTTCAAAACCAACTACCTTATTTGAAAGCTTAAACATCATTCAATTTGTAAACTTAATCACCATTTCATTAGAAGCATTTTTGTAAGTGTTCCTCCAGCTTTTGTATGCTTCGCTAATGACCCCGCTGTCGACGCGCCCTAAAGCAACAACAACAACAAATTTTGTATGCTTGTATCATAAAATTCTGCCACCAACCTGTTGAGAGACAAATATACTTCTCCTTTAATTTTGTCGTCAGTGTTGAAGCATTGTACACTGAAGTGCTCCTTCAATTTTGGAAATAAGATGTAATCGCTAGGTGCCAAGACTGAACTGTAGGGGGGATGGGGTAATACGGTCCATTAAACTGTTTCCGCAGGATCTGGGCATGATGAGAGACGTAGTATCGAGCATTATTATGAAGCAGCATGACACTTCAGCCCAGCATTCCTCTCCAATGGTTCTGAATTGCTCATTTGAGTATTCTTACTATGTTACGATACTGGTCTGAGTTTATTGTCTTCCCAGGAGGCATGAAATCAATCATCAAAATCCCTTTTCATTCCCAATAGACAAGTGTCATAACTTTGCAGCAGTCTGTGTTTGTTTAAACTTTATAGGGTTTGGCAGATTTGAATGGCGCCAATTGCATGAATGTTGTTTTTCATCTGAAGTGAAATGCCCAGACATCAGTAACTATGGAATTCAAGAATTCCTCCTCTTTTTTTCCCAATATTGTTTAAGAAAAAGGGGGGAATGGTTGATACATTGATGTTTCTTATTTTCTGTGAGTGTTTGTGGGAGCCACTGTGCACACACCTTCTCATTCCCAACTTTTCAGTTAATATCTTCTGAATTGTGGTAGGAGAAACCTCAGGAACCAAAAGAGAAAGCTCACAGATAGTTATCCTGCAGAATTCCAACAATATTCCCTCAACGTTTTCGATTTTCTTGCCTGAAATCAAAGGTCTTGCACTCTGTACAACCACCTGTAAACTCCCTTCATCATTTGCAGATGTCAACTCTCAATGAATGAATTACTGCTCAAATTTCACATTTGTCAGTAGCAGCAATTGGTACCTCCATTGTAAATGGTTGCTGAAAGAATGCCATTTGACATAGCGGTACCAGGCAGGATGGGATCAAGAAAGGGAGAACTATAGCAAACAGCAGTGTTGCTGGACTTCGCTTAGAACCTCTCCCTGAGGCCCTGTATACTAGCTATTATACTCAATGGAAATGTTGTAGTATTACGGTGTTTTTGGGCGAATATGTTGCTTCATGTTCAACTTCTTATGTATACATCCAGGAATTTCTCACTGAATGCTTTTCCTTAGAACAGGGCTAGGTAGGTAATTAGGTCTCTCATTTAATTACTCCCCATTCTGAGTTTATAACCTCTTTTGTATTCATATTCAAGGATACTCATTGCTTTCCCTATTGTCATCATCATCTTCAGGGTTTAAACCATTGCTGGTTTTTCCCGCCTTCACACATTTTGTTGTGTCCACCTCTTCTTAGGACAACTTATCCTCCTTCTTTCCTGTTTTGGCTTGTAATTTAGCAGCACCTTTGGGGATCTGGTGTCCTCCATATGTGTTAAATGCTCCATCAATTTCTTCCTATATCTAATTATTTCCTCATTCAGATAAAAAAAAAAAATTCTTTCCTTATCTCTTCACTTCTTTTTCTAGTAAAGTATACCGAGCCACGGCTCTAAAAAAATCTCATCTCAGCTGCTTCTATCTCCTTTATTTTTTGCTTAGTCAATGTTCACGATCCACATGCATATAGTAGCATTGGTACAGCCATTGCTTGGTAAAATTTCTTCATTGTATCACGTCTGGAGTTCTTAAAATTTCTTTTGATTGCTCCACACAGGTATTGAAATTTCTGTAATTTGGTACTGGCATCATCGATTCTAGTAAAATTTATGACATATCCTAAATATACAAATTTGTTAATTTGTTCTATTGTTCTGTGATTAATAACAACTCTAGCCCATATTGGGTCATCTCCCTTGAATGCCATTGCCTTTGTTTTTTCTGAGGAGATTTTCAAATCATAATTTTTCGATATTTTCATCATTATGTATAACCCCCACAGTAAGACATCTTCTGTCTCAGCTATGAACACCTAATCATCAGCGAAAAGCATTGTATATAATACAGTGTCATTAACTTTAAAATGATTAGGCACAAATTTCAGCCATTTCACAATGGCATCATCAATATAAATGTTAAAAAGCACAGGTGATAATGGGTAACCTTGTCTAACTCCTCGTGTTGTTTGAGTCTGATTGCCATCTTGTGAGATTTTGATATTTGTGTTGTAATACACAGTTTGTATTACTCTTAATATATGCTGGGGATTGCCTTGTTTAACATAATTTGAAACGATTAGTTTCTAATCACCATTAAAATGCTTATTCATAATCAATGAATGCTATTTATGTTGGTATATTGAATTCTTGATGTTTTTCTACCAGTTGGATCATTGTAAAAATGCAGTCTGTACATGATCACCCCTTTTGGAAGCCATTCTGTGCATCATTCTTAAGAGCTTCTGCTATTACTCTTATCTTTTTCAATATTTTTGCATATATTTTGTATGTAGTACACAACAGACTAAAGCCTCGATAATTTTCAGTTTTCAACCTATCTCATTTTTTGAATATAGGATATACTAGTGCTATATTCGCTCATCAGGAACAAATCCACATGCTTTTTCCAGTGTTAATAATATTATGTCTAGCTCATACAGTGTTATTGTATCTTCCTTTTTTGTTAATTTCTGCCATGAAATCCATTCCTTTTTGGTCTTTATTTTTGTTTGTCCAAAGGGCAGTGAAATAGCCAGACTCCTTTAGGTATGGGATTGTAAAATAATTTATCTTTTGCTGTCTTGTTAAGCTCTCTCAGCAGTATGTAAGCTCTTTCCTGCCTACCAAGAAGATCATGTTCTATATCATTTATATAATTCTGCCAGTTTTGTCTCTTTATTTTTCTTACTTGTTTCCTAATTATAGCCATTCCTCTTTTATACTCAACTATATTTTCTACTGTAAGGTTTTACATTTTTTTCAGATGTGACTCTTTCTTCTTTTTAATGATCTTTGCAATATCATCATTCCATATTTTTCATCCTTATTTGGGGTATCTTTTCCTTTGTTTTCCTAAGTTCTCTAATGAAGGTATTGTAATTATGATCTTAATTGTTTCCCATTCTTCATTAATATTGCTCTGCATTAGAACATATCCTAGGATCTGATCAGGTCTTTGTTTGCAGAGAAGACATACATATTTTCTTCATTTAATAGATGTACTTTAAATGTCTCTTTTATAGGTTTTGTAGTTGGCTTTGTCTGACACCATCTCTTAGACATAACCAATTTTGTAATAAGTAAAAAGTAAAAAGTGTACATCTTTACAGCTATATACTTTGGTGTCATGTATAAGCTTTGTTATCTTCTCATTTGTTAGAGAAAAATTAATTATTGATCCACTACCCCAGCAGCTCCAAGTGAACTTATGTATATCCTTTTGCCTGAAAAGTGTATTTGTTATTTTCAAGTTATTAAAACTGGAAAAATCAATCAGTAATTTTCCATTTGATTTTATTACTCATTCTTCAGGTTGTCCCATTACATTCTGTATGGGGTTATTTCTCACTTGAGCATATAGATAACCTGCAATAGCTATATAATCATTTTTGTTTGCGGCATTCAGGGATTCTTGTAGTTTATCATAGAAATCCTGCATGTCTTCCAATTGTACTTCTTCTGAGCTGTACACCCCAAAAATGTCAAATACCCTCTCCCTATTTTAATTCTGAGCTTTATAATGTGGTCATTAATCAATTCATAAATATTAATTCTAGAGTTCCACTGCTTCATAATCATTATAGCTATTCCCAACGCAGTCCTCTTTTCCTGTGGTGAACCATTATAAACCATGATATATCATTTCAATTTCTTCTTAGTTTCTGCTATTACAGCCATATCTACCTTTATATTTTTCAATTCTTTCTGATATTCCATTTCTTTAATTCTCAAGCCTCTAGTGTTCCATACTGCTATCCTTATTTCCTGTCCATTTCCAAAATTCTTAATACTTTTCCAGAAGATCCATCTGGTTTCTATTCTCTGCGTGAGGGTTGTGAATAGAAGGAAGATTTTCCCATTATGAGTTACCAGCCTATAGCTGGGTAAGTCACATAATGGGACTGCCACCTTTAGGCCTTGTGACCCACCTGTTTTGCTGTAGGTGTTGTCTCCCTTAGCCGGAATGTCCCAGTTTTAAAGTGCTGGAAATTTAACTTTCACCCTCTCCCATCTGCAATTCGCCAGATGGAGTGCATTGCCCAGGGGCCACGTGGCAGCTTTTGCCTTTGTGGATTTGGAAGTAGGATTTGTTGGCATAGCTGCTAAGAGAACGTAATGGGCATTTCTCAGTGTTATATGGTCCCAGCATATCCAGCTTAGGCTGGGATCCTCCCCTTCTCTATTGTCTGTATACTATTTACCTATATATTATAATATGGATGTAAGGCAGTGAAAGAGGTTGGCGAAAAGAGAACATAACAGAGTTTAGCAATAGAAAGGCAGTAGGGACTACCTGAAACAACTACATGAGGAATTAATAATAGCAAAGAAGGTGGCTAAAGATGGGTTGATGAAGAATATTATTAATGTAGAGGACCACAGACAGATGCATTAGAAATGTCCATGGCTATGTTATAAAACTGAGGATAGGTAGTGTGTTGAGACAATTACAGTTAAGGATGGAGAAAAGTTACTGATTATTTTAAAAAGATAAGAGATATTAGATAATTGGATAAAGGAAACAAAGAAACTGCCGCGAGGCACTGAAAATAAGATAGGATAGGGAAAATAAACAGTTACGCGTCACTTACCACAGATGAAGGCAGGAGGGCGAGACACGTAAAAACACAAAAACAAAAGAATTACACAATATTTTGACTTTAGTCTTACTCACGTAGGAGGCGAGACATATGGCGGGGGGAAAGATGTGGTCTCATCCGAGCCCGCCACATGAATGAAGCACAGGCGGAAAATGCGTGGTAGTGGAAGAATTGCCGGGAGGGGGGGGGGGGGGGGAAATAGGCTTGACCAGCGATAAAAGTGAAACAAATCAATATAATCTCTGTGTAGTTTCGTTCAAAAAGTTATAATTGAAAATAAAGGGAGATAGAAGAATTTAAAATATATATATATATATACAAAAAAAAAATAAAAAAAAATCAATAAATAAATAAATAACCGACTGTAAAATGAAATGAGAGATGGCAAGTGACAGGTTTAACATAGGTTTAGGCCAGGGGTGTGTCTGGTGTCAAGGATATGTTGATAGGCTAGTTCCCATCTGCGGAGTTCTGAAGGAGTGGTGGTATTTGGATAACTAATTTATTGAGACCATTAGGTTCAATGATTCAGGTATGGGAGCATATAAATCGGAGAATGAGCTTATCCACACATTTAGAAAACAGCATACTAAAAAATTTTAAATTTGACCTGAGGAGTGCTGAGGATATCGTGAGGGAACTAAGAAAGATGAAAAAGCATAAAGAGGCTGGTGTAGGTAATATTACTATGAATGTCTTAAAGCTAGCAGCTTGTGACATTGTACCTTATCTTGAAACATTATTTAAATTGAGTCTGGATACTTGCTGCTTACAAGAGGAATAGAAAAGTGTGATAGTAGTACCAGTGTATGAAGGGTGGGTATCAAATAGACTAAAAAATTACAGACCAATCAGTTAGACATCAGTGGTATGTTAAATAATGCAACCCAATCAGAAGTTTGTGTGAGGAACATAAGTGGTTTTCAAGTTGACAACATAGCTTTAGATAAAAATATTCATGCAAATCTCAGATAGTAGACTATATGCAAGATATGTCAGATGAAATGTTCAGGGAAGGTCAAATAGTTAGTGTAGCACTAGATCTGTAAAGGCTTTCGACAGAGATAGTCATAGAATGGTGGTAAGTAGGATAGAAACTATTGGAGTGGATGAAAAAATTCTCCTGTGTAAAGAATTCTTAAAAGGTATAAAGCAAAAATTCAGGGTAGGAAATGCAGTATCAAAAGAAGTGGAAATGAAAATGGGCATGCCACAGGGTAGCATATTGGGACCACTGCTATTTGTTATTCTAATGAATGATTGTCAAATGTTAGATTCTTTGCAGATGACATAATGCTATATAATAGGATCAAAATTGTGGAAGCTGCATGGTGATCTGGACAGAATATGTAGATGGATAGGTCAACATGGGAAGAAGATAAATGCAAAGAAGTGTCAGCTTATTAGGTACACTGATAAAAACTAAAGATAGATTATGATTGTAAGGTGAGAAAAGAATTGCTTGTCAAATATTTTATATGTAAATTCCTTAGCATAACATTTGATAGCAAACTCAACTGCACAGCACTGGAGAGAAAGTACAAAAAGATTTCAATATCCTTCACTTGTTGGAGAGAGTGGTCAGGCGATGTACCATAGAGTTAAGGGAACTAGTTTACAAAAAATTGGTCAGACTATTACTTGAATATGGTGGTTTAGTATGGGGACCACATTTTGGGTGTCAAATACAGGAGTTGGAGAGAGTCCAATTAATGGCTGCTAGATTTAATTCTGGAAATTACCACAGAACACAATCAGTAACTGATATGATAAATGATCTGAAATGTGATTCATTTGATGACAGGAGGTGAGTGGAGAGAGGCATGGGGAGTGTAAAAGACATACACTGGTGATGAAGCATGGAAAGATATTGGTGTAAGAATTAGGAGTAGTGCTTGGTAAGGAATTAATTGGAAAAGATAAGGAGGATGAAGAAAGACATGTGAGTGGACAAGACATATATTGATGTTGAGGTGTGGAAAGATTTTGGAGTAAGAAAGGTGTGAAAAAATTTTCTTTCATAGGTAAGGGTGTCAGGTATTTGAATAATTTACCAAGAGAGATGATGAGTAAGTTACCACAAAAGCTGAAAGAATTTAAAGCTAAAATTTGTAGAGAGCAATAGTAGCCAGGTACAAAAAAGAGGAAGAGTGGGTGTGTAGGGAAATTGCCACTGGAATGTGTCCTCCATCACAATTAAATTAAAGGTTTCAAAATCCTTCACCTGTTGGAGAGAGTGACGTGCCAGAGAAGTAAGGGAATTTGGTTACAAAACTTAAGTCAAATGATGGCTTAAATGTGGTGGCGTAGTATGGCACTCACATTTTTGGTATCAGATACAGGAGTTGGGAAGGGTGCAAAGAAGGGCTGCTAGATTTGTCACCAGAAATTACCGCATAATACAATCTGGAACTGACATGATAAAGGAGCTGAAATGAGATTAATTGGAAGATAGGAGGAGGGTGAAGAATGACATGTGAGTGGACAAGACATATATTGATGTTGAGGTTTGGAAAGATTTTGGAGTAAGAATTTGGAATAGTGCTCAGAAGTGAAAAGATGAGCATCACCACAATCTGGCACTCAATGTCGGGCACAAGAGTGTGGGATGATTTTGTGTTTTAGATAAGGGGCTCAGGGATTGGAATAAGTTACAAAGAGAATTGATAAATGAATTACCAAAAATGAAGAAAGATTTTAAAGTTGAAATTTGTAGGTGGCAAAGTTAGGCAGAGACAGGAAAGGGGAAGAGTGGGTGTGTAGGGAAATTTCCACCGTAGCGTGCGCTCCATTGCAATTAAATTGGGCTACATTTCCACCCTACCACAAAAACTATTATGTTCTAATTTATCTCAGAGAATCTTTTGATCAGTATGATCATAGAGCTTAGGTATTTCACTAAACATGCCTGAGGAATTTAACTTTTTATGTGCTGCTTCCAATATGTTGTCTAAATTGCTGACTCCACCAGAACACCTCGCCAAAAATCTTTAGCGTTTTCGTCGCTGTACTGCAATCTTTTTGATCTTACTTACAAATGTTTTTGACTTCCCAAATTTAGTCACCACATCTGGAACTATGGAGAAAATATGTATTCAAACAAAATCAATTAACGGTTCCTTCTGAATAAACAGAAAATTTATAATGTTTGACTGAAATAAATGAATCAATTATTTGCAGTCCCCTAAACCATTGATACAAATGTCTTACAACTGAATTAGTTACTACTGACTAACTTCACATATACTCCTCTTTCACTCTCTACATCACAAACAACCTGTTGTTCTGCAGTCATCTCTTGATTAAGTTTAAATATCATGTTTCATTTCAATGACTAATCATTTCCTGGATGCAGGTCTCTCAACACCCAGCATGACTACAAAGGTTATGCTTCTTGCTGGATCTGGTAATGGATTGCTACATCAACCTAACTTGATGGGGATTCAGATACTTGGTTTGCCCATGTGACTAAAATTAGCCACACCCAGCTCTTTATTAAAACTACAAATGATCATCTGTACGCAATTTCTTGAAGCCATTTTAAACCTTTGATTTTTCTGTTCTCAAAATTATTTATTCTTAATCTTGCCACAAATGGCTTTAAATTAACACAAAATGTTGCCACTTTAATGATATCAGATTTTAGAAAAAAAACTTTCTTGTTGCTCACAATAACCATTTCAAATTTTGTCCTTTTTTGTCATGAAAATCTCAAAAACCTCAAATTAACACTTAACATCTATCCAGTGGCCCATATTATATTAATCTGACTCTTGTTTCTCACATAACTATCCTTTTCTATTTATCATCCTTAATCAAGAAATATCAAATGTTTTCAAAATTACTCCATCTTTATACATATGAAACATCTTATTTTCAGTCTTCTTTCACCATTAAACTATCCTATTAATATTTTTTCTACCTGTCTTATATTAAACATTCCCGTACTTTGGACAAAATCATTATATTGTTTTGCCATAAATGTCTTATTTTACTAAACAGAATAACCTACAAAATGAAGTTCTTACTTTTGCCAAACTTATTTCAATGCATTTTCTTTTCCTTATGGCTTTACAACTCATCAACATTGAGGTCATTAGAGGTGGAATGGGACTGGGGGCAAGGAATGGGAAGCAATTCGGCCATGGCCTTTTGAAGGAAGCATCCTTGCATTCGCCTGGAGTGATTTGGGGAAACCATGGAAAAACCAAATCTGGATGCCCGGATGGGGATTCAAACTGGTGTCCTCCTGAATGCAAGGCCAGAGATTAACCGCTCACCCACGATGCTTGGTGCTCATTACCTACAAGGACAGTCAGGGATGGGAATGATCCACCGTGGTATACAAGTGAAGTTAAAAGGTTACTTAAAAAGCAAGGAAGATACATACACGCTCAAGAAGGACGATGTATAAGAGTGATTTGGAAAAGTTAGGTGAGATAAGAGGTCATGTTAAGAATGCAATGCACGATGCCTTTAATAGCTTTTGTTGTAATTCACTTTCCAAAAGCTTCAACAAAAACCCAAAGAAATTTTGGTCATATGTAAAAAAGGTTAGTGGTAGTGACAGCATTATGCCAGTTCTACTACAAGACGTTTGGGAAAATGACGACAGCTGCAACAAGGCTACTGTATTTAACACTGAATTTAAAAATTATTTCATTGACGAAACATTGGAAAACATTCCTGTTTTTCAATAACATGTAGATTTTAAGATGAATCTGGTACAAATTGATAGTCTAGGTACTATAAAGCAATTAAAGCTCCTGGAAGGGGGAAAGCACCGGTACCAGTAAGAGTATTTTCAGAATATGTGGAAAAAATAGAACCATTTCTGTCAGATATATTTTGTAAACCTTAAAAGAAAGAAAAGTACTTCTGACTGGAAAATAGCACAGGTGATTCCTGTTTAAAAGAAAGGAGATTGGAAAGATCCTATGAATTATTAACCCAAATCTCTAACATCTGTTTGCAGTAGAATTCTGGAGCATGTCATATGCACTAACATTATGAAGTTTCTAGATGAAAATGACTTACTTATAGCAAACCAACATGGATTTTGGAAGAACAGATCATCTTAAATGCAACTGGCCTTATTTTTGCATGACATCAATGCAGGTTCAGATCTGCAAATGGATATGTGAGTTTCTAAGCTAGATGTTACCTCAAGGAAGTGTAATAGTACCACTTCTTTTCCTAATTTTTATAAATGATCTTGGTGACAATGTTAATTGTAGGATGTGATTGTTTGCTGATGATGCAGTTATCTATAGGGAAATAAGGTGCTCTGATGATTGCTTAGAAATTCAGCGTGATTTGGATGCTATTTCCGAATGGTGCCGTAAATGGCAGCTTACACTTAATTGCTAAAAGTGCAAGGCAATGAAAATAAGTAACAAAAAGACTCCGTATGTTCATGAGTACAAAGTTAAGAATTCAATTGTTGAAATGGTGGATTCCCTGAAGTATCTCGGCGTAATAGTACAAAGCAACATGACATGGGACTTGCACATAACTTCTGGTGGATGCAAAGCTTAATTCTAGATTATGATTCATGGGATGTACTTTGAGAAGTTGTAATGCTCATACAAAGGAAATAGCATACAAAACACTAGTGCGTCCACATTTGAATAACTGTTGTGGAGTTTGGGATCCATATCACAAGGGACTGGTTGACACATTAGAGAAAGTACAGAAGACAGCCACTCGATTTGTGACTGCTAGTTACAGTCACAGAATTGATACATATATTGGGTTGGGATTATTTGGCAGACAGACGATGTCGTTTTTATTTGAATTTATTGGAGGATATGCGAAAATCTTTAATTTACAAGCGCAATGAAATTGTTCTTCCGCCAACCTATTTAGGTCACAATGACAGGAGGGATGAGATTAGAGAAATAAGATGCCATACTGATGCTTTTATGTATTCTTTATTTTCTCCTTCTGTTTGGGATTGGAATGCACAGGCTTAGGATTGGTGCTTAGCACTCTCTGCCACCCACAGTATTTGTGAATTGCAGAGTATTTATGAAGATGTAGACATTTACACCCTCAAAATGTTGGTAAATTTTTTCTTGTGTTTACTTCCACTTTTGGGATTACTCAGTCAGCCAATACTGTTGCTTATATATCTCAATAATTCCAATGGGTGGGAAGGGAGTATCCATTTCTACATAACAAACCAAATTGTGCTTTATTGAAGATCTTTGAAAATGCTTACTATCTCTCAAACCAAATGTTAAATATATTATAAATAAAGTAGTACTGAAAATTAAGTTAATAAGCTGACAACAATTAACACTACAAAAAAAAAAAAAAAAAAAAAATAGGAGAAATTTAAGGACTGGTACATTTACAGGATACTAGATGAACACAGGTATTCATATCTCAGTAATAGTAAAATATGAGAAGAGGCAATATCATGTAGAGTGATGTGGATTACATTACCCAAACATCAGCCATAAATATTACCTATGTTTGCATGCTGTACCTGGACTCATCCATAGCCTGTAATATCATTTAGTAATTTCAAATGTACTTGCTTACACCAAAATAAACTAACTATGTAAATGCATCAGAAGAAAAGGTATTTCAATTTCTTATTATAGAGTTCAACATTGGTTCACGGACAACATGTGCTACTGACTACCTCAAGTTATATGACATGGATAAGACTACAGGGTTACAGACACTGCGAACAACATATTGTGGAGAGGTTAGTACAGAATAATCATTACTATTTGTGATTATAGCTATGGACACTTCCTTTTCGCAAGCAGATAGAAAATCTCTTTTAGTTCTGAAAGCAAATTGCTATTAATTGTTTTTTCTGATTTTAATTATATTAATGGATTGTATTGTAGATAGAATTATTTTTTTAATTGTGTTAATAATATGTGTATCTAAAATACAGGTGTCAAATTATGTTTATCCTTTTTTTTTTTTTTTTTTTTTTGTTAAATAAAGCAGACACCACATTACATGTATAACAACATTTATGAGCATTTATTGATAGCAATGGTAATTTTCAACAACATCTGCTAGTCTTCTGCCATGTATAAGGCTTAAAAGAAATAATATGGCTATTATTTAATTAAGTTATAGAAGAAAAATAATTTAGATTATTTTATTTATTAATTATGTTTAAAGGATAGATAAATTACACCCAACATTCACCAAAGTTGAAGAGAGGAGGGTAGCAGCAACACGAAATAATACACAAACACAAAAAGCACAATATTTTGGGGATAACCCTATATAATGTTGGAAGAAACAAGTGGCTGTATACTACATGAGTCTAGTAATGTTTTTATTGAAACCAAATATGAAGAGAAATATGGAAACTAGATAAGGAGCTGAAGAAGCTAAAGCAGTTTAATTAATTGTGACAGGGCTAATACATAGTTGTAAATATTTATTTTTACACTAAGCAAATTTTTATTTTGCTTCGTACACCGTTTGAGAAAAGTTGTTAATTTCTCCTAATTATTTATTACAGTCCATTATCTACAAATATGAATGTCATATTCTTTTATGACTAATATAAAATTCTAGTTATTGTTCATAATCATTTCATAAGCAATCACTAATTTTATGCCTAGTTTCATTTGGGGGCTCCCTGTCAATGTATGCCCTGCAGATACGCTCCTCCTCCGTTTCTAAGATTCCCACCAACTCCTTTATCATATAAGTGGGTCCTTTATCAGTTAAGTGGATCTTGCTACATCTTACCATATTCAGGCACCAACTAAAAATGACATAGGAATGCCTGGAAGGATGGTCAATAAAGGGAGAACTAATGCACACATCAGTGTTAATGTATTTTGTCTAAACCCTATCCCTGAGGCTCCTGTATATCAGCATTTCTAGCAATTATCCTCAATAAGAAAGTTGCAGTATAAATTTAAAAAAAAAAAAAATGCTGAATATGTTGTTTCGTGTTCAGCTTTTCATGCATACATACATCCAGAAGTTTTTCATTGATTGCTTTTCCTCAGAGCAGTCCTAGGTTTTGCTTAAAAAAGGTCTTTCATTTAATTATTTCCCATTCTGAGTTTATAACCTCTTTGTATTTATATTCATCAATAATACACATTGGTTTCCCTATTGACTATATACTATTTACCTACATCTTATAATAGGGAGGTGAGATGGATAAAGAAGTTGGTGAGAAGAGAAGATAACAGAGTCAAGAAACAGCAAGGCAGTAAGGAATACTTGAAATAACTAAGCAAGGATTTAATAATGGCAAAGAAGGTGGCTAAAAATAGGCTTATGAAAAGGGGAACCACTGACTGATGCATTTAGAAATTTCTATAGCTATGTTAGAAAATAGAGGAGAAGGGAGGGTGTTGAGACAATAATAGATAAGAATGGTGAAGAAATTACCGAGGTTTTTAAAAATGGAGAGATTTTAAGTAACTCATTTATTGAGACCATTAGAAACAATGATTCATGTATGGGAGCAAGTAAATCGGAGAACGAGCTTACACACCCTATCATAAATGAGCAGACTAAAAAATTTGAAATTCATCCTGAGGATATCATGAAGGAACTAAGAAAGTTGAAAAAGCATAAAGGAGCTGGTGTAGATAATGTTACTATGGATGTCAAGCTAACAGAAAGTGACACTGTACCTCATCTTGAAACATTATTTAAACTGAGTCTGGATAGTAGCTGCTTACTAGGGGAATGGAAAAGTGTGATAATAGTACTGGCACATAAAGCAGGGATGACAAATACGGTAGAAAATTATTGACCAATCAGTCTGTTATCAGTGGTATGTAAATTAATGGAGAGATTGATAGCCAACTCCATCAGTAATGTATGTGAGGAAACATGACTTTAGACAAAAATATTCATGTGAATCTCAAGATACAAGATATGTTAGATGAAATGGACAGGAAAGACCAAATAGTTGGTGTAGCACTAAATCTTTCAAAGGCTTTTGGCAGAGGTAGCCACAGAATGGTAATAAATATCGTAGAAACCATTGGAGTGGATGAAAAAATGATCTCCTGGATAGAAGAATTCTTAAATGGTAGAAAGCAAAAATTCAGGGTAGGAAATGCAGTATCAAAAGAAGTGGAAGTAGAAATGGGCATGCCACAGGTAGTGTATTGGATCACTGCTATTCATTATTCTAATGAATGATTGTCTTGATGGTTTACTGTCAGATGTTAGATCCTTTTCAAATGACGTAATGCTATATAATATGATAAAAATGGTGGAAGACTGTAAGCAGCTGCTGGAGAGGATATCTAGCTGGGTAGGTTAACATTGGATGAAGAAAAATGGAAAAAGTAGTCAGCTTATTAGGTACACATAAGAAAAACTAAAGGTACCTTATGATTATAAGGTAGGGAAAGATTTCTTATTGAAGACTTTAAATGTAAATTCCTTGGCATAAAATTTAATAACTCAACTGTGCAGGACACTTTGGAGAGGAAGTACAAAAAGGTTTCTAAATCATTCACTTGTTGGAGAGAGTGAAGAGGGGATGTACCATAGAAGTAAGGGAATTGTTTAACAAAACTTTGGTCGGACCATTCCTTGAATATGGTGTTTTAGTATGGGGCCCACATTTTGGGTATCAAATATATGAATTGGATGGGATCCAATGAAGGGCTGCTAGAGTTGTCTGTAAATTACCACAGAACAAAATCAGTAACTGATATGATAAAGGATCTGAAATGGGATTCATTGGAGACAGGAGAAGGGTGAAGAGAGTCATGGGAGTGTACAAGGTGTACATTGGTGATAAAGTACAGAAATATTTTGGTGTAAGAATAGGAATTAGGAGTAGTGCTTGGAAAGGAAAATATGACCATGCCCACAAGCTGGCTGACACTCAATTACAGGCATGAGGGTGTGAGAATTTTTTTTTCATAGGTAGGGGTGTTAGGGATTGGAATAATTTACCAAGAGAAATTACGAATAAATCACCAAAAAAGTTGAAAGAATTTAAAGCTGAAATTTGTGGAGGGCAAAAGTAACTCGGTTCCAGAAAGGGAAGAAGATGATGTTTAGGGAAATTGCCACTGGAGTGTGCACTCTATCACAATTAAATTAAAGGTTTCAAAATCCTTCAATTGCTGGAGAAAGTGAAGTGCCAGAGAAGTAAGGGAATTTGGTTACAAAACTTTACCCAAACCACTGCTTGAGTATGGTGGTGTACTATGGGACTCACTGTAAGGTAACCTAAAATTTTGGAACTTCATAATAAAATTTGTTCACAGAACAGTTAGTTCAATTAAATACCATTGCAGATAGGTTTTAAAGTCATTTGCTTACATAATTCAAGTAATATTTCAAAGAAATAAGTTATAGAAAGTCAGAAAGTAGCATTAGCATATCTAGGTTTAAGATTAAGAATATTTTGTAAAAGAAAAGATTACCTTCATTTTTTGAGCTATTTCAGACTATAACTAGTAGAAGGAAGTCAGTAACATTATAGGTAGAAGGCTTTCCTGAAGATATGAGGCTTTAAAATTTGGAACCAGCAGAATAGTTACACTGAAAATGGAAAATTAGTGAAAACTAGAGGGAAATTAATTCAAAGGAGACATTATGTTTAAATTAAAGAAGATTTTTTCTAGGAATGACGCTACAATTGGTTTTTGAATTGGTGCAATATTTTGGCTGATATCTGAAACATAAGATTATGGATAAACAAATTAATATGGCTTCTTCCAGCAATGGTAACATGAGAATTTGAATTTATTGTAGAAGAAAATTTTCCGATTTAGTGAAATAATAATAAAACCATTTAAGAGCCATTATTACAGTTGGAGAGTAATGATTTCTTGTTGAAAAGTAAAGGTAAATAAGGTGATCTTAATACCAAATTAAAGAGTAGAAAATTAGAAAAAAGTTAAAAGTAATTTCAGCTTCATAACTTTAAAACTGAGGAAGTTATAAACATTTTTAGAATTGCACAGAAAATAATTTTTTATGGTCTTACCATTAAAGCTACATTTTTAATTTTTTTATAATGATTGGTTTTAACATATATAAGCCCTCCAACTGTCAAAATTTCAGGCAGGTAGGAATTTATTTATGGACACTGAGGAAATCAGACGTTGAAATCCAAGAGTGACTACATTTGATCAGAAGTTGGGATTTCTTTCATGGAAAAAGTCGTATCCACATACATCTTCTATAAATAGCAGCCCTCTTGTGGCCTCCCCCCCCCCCCCCTATTTATGAAAAACAGTTGGAGCATGGCCACGCTACTTTGTAGTGCGATCTGGGAGCGAAGCTAGGCAGATGGAGATGCCCGGGCAGGCATGTTAAAATTTGAGGCTAGCGTGTGGCTAAATTAACATACCTCACATGTCTTTAAATTCAGTTAGGAGTCGTGAGGTTGGTCTGTCTCGAATGTGTTAATCATTCCTGCAATTAAAATTATTTGGTGACTATTTCTGATGCCATATGTTTGTGACTTTATAATTTTTGTAAGAAGATATGGTGTAACCGTTTCAATAACAACAGTGACTATTAATGACTACTGACCTTTCCTAAGTTGGGGTTAGATCAATTTAGGTGGCAAACGAGTTACAGTAAAGCACAAACTGTACATCCAAAGACAACAGCTAATGGTTGGAGTTAAGGCTGAACTCTTTATGGCTACCCATCATTGAACATTTACTCCTTACATCACACTTTAGGTATTAAATACAGGAGTAGGAGAGGGGTCAATGAAGGGCTGCTAGATTTAATTCTGGAAATTACCATATAACACAATCTGTAACTGATATAATAAAGGAGCTGAGATGGGATTCGCTGGAAAACAAGGGGATGGTGAAGGAAGTCATGGGAGTTGAGGTGTGGAAAGATTTTGGTGTACAAATTAGGAATAGAGTTTGGAAGGGAAAAGATGACCATCACCACAAGCCAGCTCTCAATTTCATAGGTATCGGGGTCAGGGGTCAAAATAAGTTACCAAGAGAAATAATGAAGAAATTACCACAAACACAGTAATAATTTAAAGTTGAAATATTTAGGGGGCAAAATTGGCAGACACAGGAAAGGATAAGAGTTGGTGTGTAAGGAAATTTCCATTTGATCATGCTCTCTATCGCCATTAATTTTTTTGATCTTACAAATGTTTTTGAATTCCTAAATTTAGTGACCACATCTGGAACTACGGAGTAAAAAATGTATTCATTCAAACAAAGTGAAACAAAGGTTCCTTTTGAATAAGCAGTTCTGATGGATATTATAGGATTCGGTAAACCAGCAGCCAAAATTGAAGGGGGAAATAGGTACAATTATAAAAAGGCACAGGTTTCGAATTTGAAGAGATATTTCAGAGAACAATTCAGCAAATGGAAGGAAGGCTCAAGTACAGTAGAGTCAAGATGGGACAAGTTCAAGGAGATAATAAGAAAGGGGGGAGAAAAATTTATTCCAAGGCAGAAAATAAAGAGAAGTAGAGAACTTGTGTACTATAATAGGGAAGTGAGGAGGTTAAAGAGGTTGGTAAGAAAAGAACATAACAGAGTTAAGAGACAGCAGGGTAGTAGGGAATATTTAAAACAACTAAACAAGGACTTAATAACAGCAAAGAAAATGGCTAATGATGGGTTTATGAAGAGTATTGTCAGTGCAGGAGGACCATTGACTGATGCATCTAGAAATTTCTAAGGCTATATCAGGAAACTGAGGGGAGGGGAGGGTGTAGAGAGACATATAGATAAGGATGGAGAAGAAGTTACTGATGATTTGAAAGCATTAGGGACAATGAATCAGAAACAGGAGGGTCTAATTCGGAGAACGACCTTAGCAACACAATTAGAAATGACGATAGTAAAAAATTTGATATTCATCCTGAGGAAATCGTGAAGGAAATAAGAAAGCTGAAAAAACATAAAGGAGCTGGTGAAGATAATATTACTACAGATATCTTAAAGATAGCTGGATGTGACATTGTACCTTATCTTGAAATATTATTTAAATTGAGTCTGGATACTTGCTGCTTACCATAGGACTGGAAAAGTGCAATAGTAGTAACTGGTACATAAAGGAGGGGTGAGAAATAGAGTTGAGAATTACAGGCCAATCAGTTTGACATCAGTGGTAGGTAAATTAATGGAAAGATTGATATGCAACCACATCAGAAGTATATGTGAGGAACGTAAGTGGTTTTCAAGCAGGCAACATGGGTTCAGGCAAGGATATTCATGTGAATCTCAGTTGGTGGGATATATGCAAGATATTTCAGATGAAATGGACAAGGGAGGCCAAATTGATAGTGTAGCACTAGATGTGTCAAAGGCGTTTGACAGAGTAAGCCATAAAATGGTAGTAAATAAGGTAAAAACCATTGGAGTGGATGAGAAAGTGATTTGCTGGGTAGAAGAATTTTTAAAATGTAGAAAACAGAAAGTTAGTAAATAAGGTAAAAACCATTGGGGTGAATGAGAAAGTGATTTGCTGGGTAGAAGAATTTTTAAAATGTAGAAAACAGAAAGTTAGGGTAGGAAATGTAGTATCAAAAGAAGTAGAAGTAAAAATGGGTGTGCCACAGGGTAGCGTATTGGGACCATTGCTATTCATTATTCTAATGAATAATTGTGTTAATTGTTTACTATCTGAAATTAGATTGCTTGCAGACGACATAATGCTGTATAAAAGAATCAAAACGATAGAGGATTGTAAACAGTTGCAGGGTGATCTGGACAGGATATCTAGTTGGGTTGGTCAACATGGGATGAAGATAAATGCAAAGAAGAGTCAGCTTATTAGATACACAAATAAAAAACAAAAGGTTAATTATGAATATAAGGTGGGGAAAGAATTGCTTGCTGAAAACTTGAAATGTAAATATCTTGGCATTACTTTTGATAGATAGATAGATATGTTCACTTTGATCCCATGTGAGAATAATCTCGGGGATGTGGAACAGTACATACACTTATTAGTAATGTCAATATTACTATTTAAGTGATAATATTATTATATATTGACAACAAGTTAATTACAACCCATGAGTATAACCAATATTTCCTGTAATCTACAAATACAATCCCGAGTTAATTAATTCTTATTATGTGGAACAGTGTATACACTTGTTACCAGCATCTAACAACCAGTTATTTTCTTACCAACCAGTTACCACAATTCATAAGCAGTCAGCTACTTAAAAACCTGTTAGTATCATAATTTTTCACAGCAGTTTTTGAGTGCATTCTATCCCATGTCAGTTACTATATATGAGTGAAATTTTGTAAATAGTGTAATTACTTCATTTGTCAAAAGTTTCAACAGAAAAAAAAACCATATATCATTTTAGTAATTGTGGACAACTTTGTCACCTTCCCCTTCCATACACCATATATACTATTTTATCAGTCATTCTTAGTTACCAAATTTCAAGAAGAAAATTCTTTCACAGAGTAAAATGGATTCTGAAGCAGAAACTGTTTCAGTTTGGACTTAAAACTAGTTGGGTTTTTGTAGATAACATTTAATTTCTGTTGGTAAGACATTGAATAAGGAAGCTCCAGTAAATGTTAACCCTTTCTGTACAATTGACAGTGATTTGTAATCCTTGTGAATATTATATTTATTCCTAGTATTATGGCTATATATGTCAGCATTAAGATTGAAGTGTTCAGGATTTTCCACTAAAAATGATAGTACGGAGTATACATACTGTGCTGGCATTGTTAGTACACTCAGGTTTTTAAATAGATTTCTGTACGACATCTGTGGGCTTGCTCCACAAATAGTTCTTATAGCACATTTTTGCAATTTAAATACCCTCTGTGATTGTGACGAGTTTCCCCAGAATGAGAATCCTTCACAAGACAGCACTAAGCCCAAAGCTCACATTCTCATCAGCTACTCCATAACAACATTTCATTGGCTACACAGCTCTGTCATAGCTGGACATACCGGACTTCGCACAACACGATACTTTCTGTGATGCATGCAAGCAGACTGATTACATATGACTCACAAATTGAGCTCCAGTCCACCCCTTAAATACCCCCTCCACTTCTATTATGAAAGATGTACTTGTTCATGTCGTCTTTTTCAAGGAACGGTGCTGCCAAGTTGATTGCAAGCCATTCAAATGGGCTCCCAACATTGTACTGGTGCATGGGTGCCTTCTTTCTTTCTCAGTTCATTCCCAGCAGCACAATCCCACATCTCCTTGCAGCCCACCCAGCAGAACCTTTCTCTGACTTCCTGTTCATGCCAAGATGTCCTCTAGAGCTCTCATTGTGTAGATGATGTAGTACTTGAGGATTCTTCTTCCAAGGAACAAAAATCTGAATTCTGGTTAAAGTCCCATCCAAGGCTTTGACAATGTGCTTTAACACTCCACCTTCCAGATTTAAGAAGTCCCATTGATCCCAATAAGATTTGGTCCTGGAGCTGAGCAGAGTGACTTCTTCCCGCATAGGCCAGCATCCTCTCTTGAGACACTGGATAATGTGTCCAAGGTCTGCATTCTCACTCTGGGTCTTCTGGAGTCCCACAGGACACCATGAGTTGCTAACAACATCAGTCATCTCACCAGAACAGCCTATGATTCCTGACGTGCACAGTGGCTGCAGTCTGCAGGCCATGGCCTTCTTGACAGGGTAATGCATTCTTATGGATGGTTCTGGCTCGACGCTCAATTTGGAAGTCGCACTCCTGTAATCCATTGAGCAGTCTGTCCTTCGGGATTCTTGAACTGAATTAGCCATTTCAGGGTTCCATATAGAACAAATAACATAGGACCAAGTACAGATCTCTGAGAAACACCACATCTAACTACACTCATTTTATTTTATCTTACTTTTCTAAAAATAATTTCTGTATACTGTGGTACGTTTTGGAGGTACAATAACAGTAATTTATTAGCTAGTCCCCTAATTTCATGATTTTCTAATTCACAAAGTTAAAGTTGGTTATTAACACATTTAAATGGTTTAGGGAGAGCTAAATATAAATCAGTAAATTTTTGTTTTTCATCTAGTTTTCCTAAAATTTCATATACAAAATGAGTTACAGGCTTAGTATTGGATAACCTTATCTGAAAATCATATTGGCATAGATTAATAATACTATTAGGACATGAGATTATTAATTCTCACTAATATAACTTGTTTAAATAATTTGTTCAAAACAGAGGTTAGAGTAGCAGATCTGTACGAGGGTTGCTATTTATATTTCTGGCCTAATAATGAAAATACAAATATTTATGATCAAAGTTGGTTTTATTGTTTCTCAAAATATTCTCCGTGAAATCAATAGACTTTTGCATGCATTTGAATCAATTTTTGAAGCACTTTTTTCACTCCGATGGAGGTAACTCCAGAAAATGCAACTTGAATGCATCAACAGCTTCTTTGGGTGTCGAAAATCGTTGACGACATAATTTTTTTTTCCTTGATGTGCGGGAATAAAAAGAAGTCATTGGGTGTCAAATATGGGCTGTATGGCGGATAACCCATCAATTTGATCTTTTGACTGGTCAAAAATTCCTTTGCTTGAGCCGATGTGTGACAGCTCGCACTGTCGTGATGAAGAATTATTCTTCTCTTCTTCAACTTTTTCCAAATTTCTCCAAAGACTTCTGGTAAACAAATGGTCATGTACCATTCAGAGTTGACCGTCCTACGTTGCTTTAATGCCACTGTCGCCACGTGACCAGTAATGCCAAAGAAACAGGCAACCATTCGCTTCAATGTGCTTCTTCCTCGAACAACTTTTGTCTGATTTGGCTCATTTTGGAAGACCCGTACAGTCGCTGTTTTGTTTCGGGCTCATATGCAGAGATCCATGATTCGTCACCTGTGTAGATGTTATACACAGCCTTTGATGCACCTTGAACGTATTTTTTTTAACATTTCCTTGCATCAATCGTCGGGCTTCCTGTTGAGCGTTTGTCAGATTATTTGGGATCCAAAGCGAACAAATCTTTTTTTGGCCAAATGATCATGCAATATTTTATTGATGCTTGTCATACTAATGCCCAAAGATGCCTCAATCTCACAGTATGTCACATGATGATCTTATCAGTTCACACACAGCATCGATGTTTTCTGGCACAACAACTGATTTTGGACAACCCTGACAGAATTCATCCTGAAGAGAACTTTGCCCACAATTGAATTCGTTAAAACAGGCCTGACTGTTAATTTTAAAACAGTTTTATAAATGAAATCATAGTGAACAGAGAATTTCTAAAGATGCCAGTGGTTTTACAAGGACTGGCTTAGATTATTTCAATACCATCCACCCACTTGAGTTTTTATTCCTTAAATTATTTATAATATTAATTATTCTTCTGCTGTGTTTTCAAAATAATAATAATTGTTATAAATTAAACAGGATGTTCCAGCAGCATTTGAAGGTTCCACAACAACTGCAGTAGTTCATTATGCAACCAGCGTGAATAATGGTGGAAGTGGATGGGTCATACATTTCATTGCAAAACATCCAGGTAATTGAAATTCTAGCTATGGAAATAAGTCAAGTACTAAAGTCATGAATTAATTTTACTAGTTCTATTGGTCATAATAAATTGAAGTTTAATATTTGGATAGGGAGAAAATAAAACAGAGCTTATTGAATGTGACAGAAAACAGACAGTTAACACTCGCCAGAGAAGTTTTCAAACAAATAACCACTCTTTTTGGCTGAGCCCTTTAACACAGGTTTCTTGTCCCATGCATATATACTAGTTCAATTAAATGTGGTCCTGGCCTCGATCTCTACAAATGAGCAAAGGCTATTCATCTAACATTATTCTGCATTTCACATGGGCCCCTTTCACTTGTGGATATTACAGTTCATGTTTATTCAGCTGACTTGTCACAGGAATCTGTCACTGGTTACTAAACTAAGGAAGAGAAAATTAATGTTAGAATTTGTGTATGAGCTGTGTATGGCCATTACAGTGTTAACCCTGATGATTTTGGAAAAAAGAAAACTCTAGATATGCAAATGGAGACCATCTGGCATATTGTTGCAATGCAGTTTCACGTGTCTGACACTAATTCACCAGTTTAAACATAGCTGTAATAAAAATAGAGATTCTTTTGTATCCATCTGGTTTTAATGCATTTTATGTCACAGTTGTTTATATCCTTTTTGTTTTATTCTTGTCTTGATTCTGATTAATTGCTCTTCATTTTTGTGATTCTTTTTCTGAATAATAACATTTAATTCAGAAAATAGTGACATGACAATGCTTTTAGGTAACTGCAATAAAGGACAGGGGAAGTAGACCCATCACTCACTGCAGCTGGGAGCAGCAGAAGTGCTGTGATTAACAAATAAACATGAACAATTTTTAATATATTTTGGTATAAACCTTAATCATGTTTAGTGGTGACACATATGACACAGGTATCACACTCCCCACATGACTGATGCAAGAAATGAAGAACGTGGGAAGGATGGGATAGACTGAAAGCACACTGGCAGAAATTAAAAGTGCAACACCCAGCCAGGAATGGTGGAGTTTTCAGTTAGAAATTTTCCCAACTTAAGCACCTATACATTCGTGGATCCTTGCCAGCATTGAAGCAATATGTGTGTGGATATCTTCTTGGGGTATTTCTCTCTGCACCTACATGTCTTGTACAGTCAGTTATTGTACAGTTTGGGCTGGGTGAACAAGTGATCAAATGTGTCTACTCCTGGCATCTCAGACGTGCTCTACTGGAGGAAAATCTGGAGAACATGCGGATGAATTGCAAGGCTTGTGTTGCGATGGCACAGAACGAGGATGGGCATTATCCTGTTGGAAGATTTTGACGGTGGACACATTTTGCAATTGTGCACATCCTTTCCAATCTCTTTTCATGAAGAAAGATTCATGATGAAATTTGTAAAATGCATTCAGATTTTCATGTTTAATGCTGCCCTCTTTCCCTTATCTTTGTTGATTAATGGGTTTACTTCCTTATTTTGTTAAGCTGTGAATGTTTTATCAAACTACTTATGCTTTTCTGCGTTTCTAGAAACATTGTTGTTCATTTGTTTATATATGTTCTTGTTTGGAAATAAGTTACCCAATCAATATTTTAGCTTACAGTTATTTCCAAGTTAAAAAAAGGCTAGTACCTTGGTAGTTCCCACAGACACTTCTGTCTTTTTTTTAACTGATATGATTGGAACATCATTCCAGCCCTCCATTATGGATTCTGTCGTCCAAAAAATATTTATGAAATTTAATATTTGTCTGTGTGTTGAGTTTTTAAGTTACTACCATATTTATACAGACTGTTTCTGATGATTTTGTGTTTTTAAACTCTTTCAAAGTTTACAGTAGTTCCTGCATTGAGGTTAGATCTAGAAATGAGTCATAATAGATTATGATTATGCCAATCTGTACTTCTTCTGTTAGCTCTTTATAGTATTTTTTTCCACCTTCTATACATGTAGAATTTAGGTTTTCCTTTTAATTTTTATCAAGAAATCTTATTTCTTTGAATTCTTTATTCCGATTTCCTTGCAAATACACTGGTAGAAATTAAAAGTGCAACACCGAACTGGAGTTGTGATAAATGAATGAAATTTTGCCCCCAGTATCCCCATATGAAGAGTATTAAATTAAAAGTGGAAAATTTTATATGCAATAGTATAAGAATTATGGGGCTATTTATTATGCAAAATAAGTTCTTGTTGACCAAATATGCCAAGTAAAAGGGTGACGACACTCTACACCCAAATGTCTAACTGTGAGAGAGTTATAGAATTGGCGTGTTTAAAATGGGTGCATTATATCGTGATATCTCCAGAAGGATTGGCCTTAGTACAATGTTAGTATATGAACTTGTTACACATTGGAGAAAAGAAGGCTCTAGTACTCCTAGAGATGTCTGTACAGAAGAACAACAGCATGTGAAGACTGCCAAAATGTGTGGGTGGCTGTTGCTGGCAGTTGGGTGACTGTAGGCCAAGGAGTGGTTACAGGAAGAGTCACCCCCTGGATGATTGTAAACCAATTGCTTGAAACTGTGTTACACTCTCTGACCCATATGCAATGTGTTCCATTAACCTGATTTCATTACCAGTATCTTCTAACCTGGTGTAATGCAAAACAGAAATGGACACGTGAATAGCATACATTTTTGTTGAGAGACAAGTCTCAATTCTGTCTGTGGTAAAGTGACAATTGACAACATGTACGCAGGCATAGTCGAGAAATGGCTTACCCTGGTATAATTTCAGAACATCGTACCCAGCCACAGGTGTCATGGTTTGGGACAATCAGTTTCAACAGCAGGGCTGAGTTGGTTGTTGAAGGCACAATAACAGCCCATCACTATGTGGATGGGGTGCTGCACTCTGTTGCCAACTGTCCCCCGTACTTGTTTCAGCAGACCATCTACCCTCAAAAACATCTTGGTTCACAAATTCTGTCAACTGTCCCCCGTACTTGTTTCAACAGACCACCTAACCTCAAAAACATCTTGGTTCACAAATACCCTCCATCTGATTCTCCTTAAACGCCATATGGATCTTTTCCATGCAACAGACCTCGCTGCAAAACCTGAAACATGCATCCTCCCACATACTACGTATTGCAACCCTGTCACAGGGGAAACCTTCCCCATCACTGGCATGCCACATGCTCCACAACCCACATCATATACCAGCTAACTTTCGGAAATTGCACTAGTTCCTATACAGGCCTGACTACACAACAACTTTCCACCCGAATTAATGGCCACAGACAAACAGTCCACACCCGCAATTTATATCTTCGAATACCAGAACATGCTAATTACCACAATTCCAACAGCTTCAATGAATGTTTCACCGTGAGAACAATCGGAGTTTTCCCCGAAACCACTGCCGCCTCAGAACTTCGGAGATGGGAAATTGTATACCAAAATATCCTAGATACTAGACACCCACCCAGCCGCAACCACCGTTAAATTTCCTTTCTTTGATGCATCAATCATTATTAGCAGTAGTTGTCATTTAACTAATTTCATTTTTTTCAAAATGTATCTATCTATATTTATTTCCTCTAATTTTTGTTTTCGTCTCTACATTCCATACACTTTTTGTGTATTCCTATTTCTATCACCTTCTGTGATATAGATATTCATATATAACATCTCAGTCCCACCGCCATATCGATTATCCACTCAGTCATGTAGGAAACTTCGGCGTGTGCACACCTCCTGAGCCACATGACTCATTCTCTTTAACATGAAGAAGGTTTAAGACTGAAATATTATGTATTTTTGTGTTCATGATATATGTACTTCTCCCATCGCTGTCTTCAACTTTGATGAGTGATGAGTCATTTTCCCTTTCCTTGTAATTTATATTGCCTAAAGCAGTTTCTTTTTTCCATTGTTTAAAAACTAATGATATGCACTGTTAATGTTTGGACAAATAAGATGAGATATCTTTAGTGATATTTACAAGCTGTTTGGATTAAAGAATGAAGGCTTTCCCAGTATCAGCTGTAATAAAGGGGGGGGGGAGGGGAGCATGTCAGTCAGATATGACATTTCAGGCCAGTCTCCATCTCCATTTTCTGGCAAAGTTTTGCCAGAAAATATAGGCTGAGAGTGGCTCCGAAACATCAATGGTTGACGTGCTCCCCCAGTGGGAGAGCCAAGAAGTATTCCTACTGTTTTGGATTAAGTTGTATTTATGATTTCTCATTTTTAAATGTCCTGATAATCTGACTATGTTGCTATGCTTCTCATTTTTACCTATCCTTAAATAGTTAGGTAATTACTGAAAATAGGTAACATATGGCACTCTGTGCCAGTGATACACTTTGATTCTACCATGTTTTTTCTATTATTTTTCAGAAACAATTATAGCCAATTAGCAGCTGTACAAGACCCTTGTGCTTAACTGAAGACTGACTATTGATTTCAAAAAAAGGTCTCACAGAAGGATTTAGTGAGATGTATTTCAGGATGTTCTAATTTGAAATTGTTTATTGTAATGAAGTTTTTAAATGTATAATAAAGTATTTGTAAACATTAGAAGGATAACTACTTTTAATTTGCAATCAGTGTTTATTAATATTTTACTTACCACCAGCTGTGTAAAATGATGCAATAGACTAATAGTATTAACATCAGTAAAACAAAAATTGTGCAACTTTGATCTTTCCGTAAATAAAAAATGTGCATGAAACAAGTGCATTAAATTATAAATGCAAAGAATGAAGAAAAATACTTTAGAGGCAAAGGAGAGGATATACAAAACTCAACACTAGCTGCCATGTTGCCCTTGAAGGGAAATTTATGAATGAATAGTTAAAAAGGAATGAACTATTAATGGCTGATTACTGACCAACAGTGAGATGGTAACAGGTCAAGGTTAAATCTTTATGGAGAAACTTTAACAAATAATTAGACACTGAAATTCCAAAGTCATAGGATGCCTCCTAATATTGTGTTGCCCAGCCAAGTGCAACAACCCAATGTGGCATTGATTCAACAAGACACTACAAATCTTCTGAAGAAATATTCAGCCATTCTTCCTTTCTAGCCATCCGTAATTGTAAAATTGTTGTCTGTGCGTGAACTGATCTTTCGATCATGTCCATTATATGCTTAGCTGGGTTAATTTCTGATGATCTAGGTGGCCAAATCATTCACTGGAACTGTCCAAAATGTTCCTCATGAACAGTTTTCCCTCAGTGACATAGCACTGTTTGGAAATATGAAGACCATGAATGATTCTAAATGATCTCCAAGTAGCTGAATATAACCATATCCAGTCAATGGTCGTTCAGTTGGACCAGAGGTTCTAGTCCATGCCATGTAAACAAGGCCCATCCATAACCAGGATGGAGCCATCACCAGCTTGCTTAGTTCATCCCCGACAATCTGACTCCAAGGCCTTTGGGATCTGTAGATAACTCGAACTCCACCATCAGCTCTAGTCAACTGTAATTGTGACTCATCTTACAATGCAACCTTTTCCCAGTCAGCTAGGGTACAACCAATATGTTCACAAGCCTAGCAGAGGTGTAGCAGCTGACGACATTTTGTTAACAAAGGTACCTGCAATACAATTCATTCATTTTCCATTGATCCCAATACAAGAGACTCTATCTGTGGGATGTGGAAAGTTGTCAATTTACAGATAAACAGTTGCATAACAAAATAATACATTCACCAGTAGATGAAGAGTCATAGCATACATGCTACATTAAACAATTCCATAACAAAATAATACATACACCACAAGATGTACAGTCATAGCAAACAATTCCATAACAAAATAATACACACACCACAAGATGTACAGTCATAGCATACATGGTACATTAATTGTGTAAACTACATTTACACACGCTACTGACAGTTATTTTGTATATACCTTAGAAACAAATTCTTCGGCAGAGGAGAAGGAGTTGTAAATTAAAAATTCTTTCAATTTTTTCCTGAATTTATTCTTATCATTTGCTAGACATTTAATATGTGTTGGGAGCTTATTGAAGATATGTATCCATGAATATCAGACCCCATTTTAAACAAATGACAATGACTTGTAATCCTCGTGAAGACAATTTTTACTTCTAGTGCCATCCATAATTGTGTATTTTACTCAAAGAAAGTATAATTTGTGACTACAAAGGACATTAATGTGAATTTATACTCAGACGCTAATGTTAAAATCCCTAACTTCTTGAACAGCTCTCTACATGAAGTTCTATTGCTAACCCCACACATAATTCTTATTACTCGCTTTTGGGCACTTTGTCTCTACAGATAGAATTGCCCCAGAATATTATTCAATATGACAATAAGGAGTGAAAATAAGAAAAATAAACTAGCTGCCTTACACGCAGGGCCGGCGCTAGGAATTTCGGGCCTGGGGTAAAATGGGCGACTTTTTTTTTTAGCTCTACAAACTGGCCGGACGACAATGATGGATTCTTGGCTTCATGGCCTGAGGGCCCCTACAATTGGTATTCGGGGCCCCCCATCAGCCGGTGGGCCCAGGTACTTTTGACCTGCTTACCCCCCCCCCCCCCCCCCCCAACGCCGGCCCTGCTTACACGGAGATCACCTACAGCTGAAATTGTACGAATTGCAAATGTGGCTGTACCCAATCGCTTTAATGAAGTCAGAAACATGTACTTTCCAATTTAAATTATGATCAATACACAAACCTAGAAAATTCACACACTCTACCTCTTGAATGGACTGGCCTGCAAATTTTATTTCTATATCTGGTGTTAATCTGTGTGATGTACTGAATTGCATATACTGAGTTTTATCAAAGTTTAAAGACAAGCCATTAGCTGTAAACCATTTATTAATAAGTTCAAAGACATAATTTGAAATATATTCTGTAGATGAATCTGGATTATTATTAATTCCTATGCCATCTATACCATAATACTTTATTTTCTGTATCAGAATTATATGATCTACACAGTCAAATGCCTTACATAAGTCACAAAAAAATTCCCACAGGAATTAATTTATCATTTATTCCTTCTAAAATATTGTCAGTGAATGCAAATATAACTTGTTCTGTTGAATGCCCCTTCTGAAAACCAAATTTAGTTATAATATTATTATTTTTAAGGTGTTTATAAACTCTATTGTACATTGCTTTCTCAAAAACTTTGTAAAAGGCTGTTAGTAATGAAATTGGTCGGTAATTCGATACGGCTGCCTTATCTCTCATTTTATAGATTGGTTTAACTACAGCATACTTAAGCCTTTCTGGAACAGTACAGATATATTAGACAGATAACTTAGTATATTACTTAATTCTGTGGAGCTCAATTTAATTAATCTGCTGGAAATCCCATCATAACCACTTGAGTATTTGCTCTTAAGGGACCTGATAATTTTTCTTATTTCTTCTGGTGTAGCTAGAGTTAAATTTTTCTTGGAAGCCTGTTCTGACAAAATCCATACTGTGTGTCAGTGAGCTATTAGCAGTCAATTTATCAGCAACAGATAAAAAATGTTTATTAAATATATCAGCAATTGAAAAATTAGATTCTACTGAATTTTCTTTGATAAAAATATCATTACTTGTTTGATTACTTTTTCCTATTTCCTTTTTTACAATGTCCCATATTGTCTTAATTTTATTTTCAGAATCATGAATTTTATGTTTGTAGTAGATACTTTTAAATTCTTTAATAACCTTTTCAGTATTTTGCAGTATTGTTTGTAATGTGTTTTAACATTAGGATTCTCACTGTTCCTAGAGGCCATATATAACTTCATTTTATAAATACCATGCCAATAGTTATCGTAGATTTTTGCTCTTTTCAAGGGGAAGCAACTTTCAAAGTAATTTAATACAATGTTATTAAAAATGTTGTATTTTTCATCCATACCTTGTGCACTGTAAACGTGTTCCCAGTTTGTGGTATTGAGGCACTTTCTAAAACAAGTAACTGACTCATCATTTATTACACGCTGAAGTTTAAAAACATTACTCTTAGAGCTAGTTCCCATTGAAGTGTTGATAGTTAATAACTGGGCATCGTGATCCGAAAGTCCAATGATGGATGGCTTGATGGTATAACTGAATTTTGAGGTATCTAGGAAAACATTGTTTATAGCTGAGTGACTATTATTCATTATCCTAGTTGGAAAATTAACTACCTGAGTTAAATTGAATGAACTGACTAATGATTCTAACATGATTTTACAGGGTAAGTTGTTTAGAAAATCTACATTAAAATCACCACATACGATGACTATGTTGACTTCTTTTCTTCTTAAAAATGTTAATAAGAGTTCAAATTGGTTCATAAAAATAGAAGTTTCCCGATGGTGCTCTGTATACTGTTACTATTATGCAAATTTCATTATTGAAATTTAGCCATGTAGCACAAGCTTCAAATTGTTGATCAAGACAATACTTGCTAGTACTTATATCCTCAAAACTATAACCATTTCTAACATAAGTGACAATTCCTCCTTTCTCCAAGTTTGTTCCACGATAATGAGAAACTAAATTAAAGTCAGTTACATTTGACATACCGGTACCTATTCCAGTAGTTATGTGGTGTTCAGACAAGCATAAAATACCAATTCTTTTGATATAATTTAATTCATTTATGTGGACTAGCAATTCATCCACTTTGTTTGTTAACCCTTCAATATTTTGATGTAATACATTAATCCCTACACAATTTTTAATTTGGTATATGAAAACTCATTATTGTTTAAACTAATTTCTTTTAAGACTCTCTGCCTAATACATGATTCTAATATAAAAAAGGAGCTGCCCTAACACCATTAACAACAGGAATCTTTATATGAGATATAAGTCTTTCTCGGCGTATCTTCGATATAAATTCTTCTCGGGTTTGCCGCCGAATCACATTTTCTAATGTCGAGCTTTCGGCGACTTCCACTGCCGCCATCATCAGGACTGTTGTATCTGAAGGAACAACAGAAACTGTCCAGTTTCTGTTGTTCCTTCAGATACAACAGTCCTGATGATGGCGGCAGTGGAAGTCGCCGAAAGCTCGACATTAGAAAATGTGATTCGGCGGCAAACCCGAGAAGAATTTATAACAGGAATCTTTTCATGTGAATTTGTGGCACCAATTAATTGTTTTGGTATCAGATCTGAAAGAACCTCCTTCCCTCCACTGTTGAGGCATAGGCCATACCTAATATAACCCCACCTATCAGTAGCATCTACAGGTACCAAGCCCATGCCAGAGCCAATATCAGACATAAGATACCGTTCCAGTTCCAGATTCACTCGCCTCACAGCAGAGTTCATGTGTGGCAAATCATAGCATCTCAAGACTGACATCATACTGACCCGAGTGTGGCACATTGCTTCAGCTATTTTCTCCAGGTCATCTCTGATACTATACCTATGATTCCTGCCCAAACTATTTCCTGCTCCTCCCACTATCACTACATGATCCTGATAAGTAAAATCCTTACATAAAGAACCTAGGTATATATTCTACTACCTGAGCAAGACTAGCACTAGGTTAGAAGAAACTCATGACCTGGAAACCTGATCCTAATTTTTCCTGCACCAACTGCCCAACACCTTGTCCATGACTACTACCTAGCAGCAAGACTTTCTTTTTCCATAGTCCCTGCCAACCAGACTTAACTACACAGCTTTTCCTACAAGTCTGCTGCTTATTACCTACACCTACAGCTACAGAAGGCGCATCCCTGTCTAACAGGGCAAACCTATTTTTCACCCTAACAACAAAAGAATCAGAAGCCCTTCTTGTTCTAATTGCCCTTTTCCCTGTCACCAGTTCCCAACCATATCTGTTTCCCTCCATTCGCAGCTTATCCAACTCCTTTCTAGTGTCTATCAGCTCAGCCACAAGGGCACTAATCCTTACCTCCTGCTCCGATATATTCCTACTTCTGAAACAATCTTTACAAAACCATGGGACAGCCTCCTCAATTTCCCCATTTTCAACGCCACTACAATTCGCTCCCCAATGAAACCATTTCTCACACCCTTCGCAAAAAATTCCCACTCTCAAAAATCTAGGGCAATGTCCACATTTTTCACTCACGATTACAAGAAACTAACAACATCAAAGTGCACAATGTGAAATAGAAAATTTGTTGAACATAACCTGCTAAATTAATTCACAAATAAGCTTTATCTAAATATATTTACATTCTATAACAAAAATCTGAACTTATGCCTAGCGTTCAAAAATGTAAACAAACACACAAAATAAACAAATGTATTATCCAATCAACATCAAATTTTGCTGCACTGTCCCACATTGAATGTAGCTGTTCTTTGATGCAGTGTTGCCTGTCTGCAACAGTGACACCTCAACACAGACGTTGCTGGTCTCAGTCGTTTAGTAGATCTGGTCAGTCACTGTGTTGTCCATGATGGAAGGTAATGCCAGAAATCACACTGTACATCAAGGAAAGTTGAATTCACGAAAAAAAAATTTAAATGGAATGTCCCAAGCATCCAGTGCCAATTACTATTCAAAGATTGTTAAGCCATGTCATGTGCCCTTAATTATCCCAGAAAACCTATCTCACGACTCATAAGAAAACTCCAAAACTGAACGGCACTCTTACACATTTTTTCTATGATGCTGCCGTCATCTAGATATTTGTATCTTTCTATTCCATTATTTCCTATCCCCTGACCTTTGGAACTTCAATGCATAAGGCAATGGATAAGAGTTGGGGGCTATATGAACAGTATCAATAATTGAATAAAGTTTGGCAGTGATTATTTTGATTAGTGATGTAATAGTACTGACAGGAACTGAAGTGGTGTAATTGTAACAAATATAGAAAATATTCAGCATATTTTTAAATATATTGCTTCCTAATTAATTTTGTTTGATTATATTTTGCTTAGCTTGAACAAACGTGTCTGGTTGTAATGTGTGAGTAAATATGAAGAATCAATCTATAGCTTCTAAATAATAGTCACTTGCCACATTCATTAAAAACCTATTGATAAGACTTCCTGTCTGGGAGTGGAGTTACCATTTTCTTAAGGTATCCAATCTATAGCGGCTGTGAATAAGTATTCAGACCTCATTTATTGTACTGCTAGTTGAATTTCTAAAGGTTTAAATGGAGAAAATTTTAACCACCGTTCAACAAGAATTGGTACCGAGGCAATGATCACAGATTTTTTTTGGGGGGGGGGGGAGGAGGGGGTTGTTCACAAAATAAGAGTGGATTTCACTTGCTACACATGCACAGAGATGTGGACTACAGTGGTTGTTATTTACACAGTCAGGTAATACACTGCAATTAACTCACCAGTTTTTATGTTCCGTTATTTTATAGTTATGAAACACTTGATTGTCAAGCTTGTGCTCAGTTTTATGCAGTTAAAAGCTTTTGCAACCTGGGACAATAGTTTCTATGTTGTCTGCTACTGCTGCATACTAGTGTAAAATGCTGACATGCTTCAGAAGAACTGTATTGTGATAGGTTTTGTGCAACCTCCCATCTGAAAAGTTTAATGTTCTTGAATGTTTCCGATTGGGAGCATGCAGAAACCATAACAACATAGTTCTGCTCTGAGTGTAGCTTGAAGCATGTTGTCATGTAATACTCTGAAGAACAACATAGAAACTAAACAGTTTAGTTAAACCCTGTACTGCATTATATGGTTTACAAGTAGTAATGTAGTTTACAAAACACATTTGTTCATGAAGTGGTGTTATGAGATACAAGAATGGATTGAGAGAAAGGGATAATTTTTTTTAATATTATGATTTATATTATAGAATGATTCATAATTTCATTATTTTCTGTCCTTGCCCGATTCACCATAACTTTTATTATATGTTATTTGGAGAATATATCTACCTTTCCCCTTTCAATATTATCACCACTGACTCGAGCAGGGAAGGCATTGCTTAGTTTAATTAAATCTCTCTATATCACATGCAGGATTTGATTTTGCAATGTATTCTCAGTTTACCAGTCCAGTTCCATGATTTGAATTTTACCTTTCATAACTGTTGCAGTTTTCTTTTTGCAGCAACAGAAACAGCAAGTACTGGAGTTTGTAGGTGTCTCTCGAACTGCTGTCTTCCCTACCTGCATTAAATAATGGATCCCAGAAATATAGAAAATTGTACTCAAAACCTATAAAGTCAATGACTGATAAAATAATTTCTTTTTTGAAAAAGTTTATTTCTGTTGATGACAACATAAAGACTCTGATATTTGTTATCTATGCATTTACTTTTTTTAAAAAGTCTTATTAATTCCACTTTTCTCATTTTAAATTTCAATAATTATTCTACTGTTTTTGCTGTAATTCCTTCTTAATTATATATATAGTAACCAGGAAATAATAGGAGCTAAGTAGGGAATGGATTTAGAAGAAGGATAGCGAAATGAACCACCACTTACCTCAGATGATGGTTTCGTGGTGTGAACACATGAAAAAAACACAAGAACAGAAAAAACAATGAATATTTCGGGACTTGGCCCTTTGTCAACAGGAGAACATTATGGAGGGAGGGTAGTGTAGGAGACTGTTGAGCCATTATATTAAAGGTAACTTGTTCAGCAGTTCTGTCAATAATGTTTTCCTATGCCTAACTCGTTATCTACTTTTACTCTTCCTTATGCCTGATATTGAATGGGAGCAATTCTCACTTCCATTCACAAAATGGAATTATACCATATCAATTAAGGCCTCAGTATATTTGTCATATCTTTCAATGAATCCTTATACAACTTGTTTATCAAATCAATTAGCAAGTGTAAAAGTAGGATAGGGAAAATAATCTGCCACTTATCACAGATGAAGGCAGGAGGGCCAGATGAACAAAGAAACGCACACTTCACAATATTTTGGTTATTAACTTTACTGATGTAGGAGATGAGACATAAGGCGAAGGGAAAAATGTGTACACATCCAGATCTATCACATGATTGTCTTGCTTCCTACATGAATAAGGCTACTAATCAAAACTTTGTAAAGAGTTGTTTTTCATTTTGCCCTCCTACCCTCATCTGTGGTAAGTGACAGGTTATTTTCACTATCCTAGCTTATTTTTATTACTTAATGGCAGTTTCATTGTCACCATTATCCAATTAGCAAGTGTGTAAAATTTAAATTTCAACGTAATAGTAAAATTGGCCTCCTTTGCACACTTTTAATTTCTTGTAATTGATAATCATAATGGGGCCCATACTATTCCAGAACACTCGACTAAGGACTTGATCAAGTCAATTTCACATGCATCTTAAGTGTTCCCTCTCAGCACCCTTTCTAATAAAAGCAGGACTTAGAAACTTCTGTGTACCTCCTAAGCAAGCTCTTATTGCACCAAGATACATATATTTTATGCCTTCAACAAGAACTCTATCTCTGCCATATAATCATACAAATACTTTGTTGTACATAACAAATTGAATCCTTTTAGCACTAACCTTCATTCCAAGCTGAGCTACCAAACTAAATATTCTGCCAAGATCTATTTGTAGTAGTTCACTACTCTTGCTTCTTATACCCCTGCTTAACAGCATTATTTCATCTGCAAAATATTCAACTTTTAACTGTAAATGTACAACAGAATCAAACATTAGAAGAATAAACAGCAATGGTTTGAAAATACCCTACCTTACTGCATTCAATTTATTACTCCCAACTCCCCTGATACTGCAATTCCCATTTTGATTATCTGTTTCCTATTTCTTAAGAATTCCACCAAACCGCAAGACACCCTCATTCAGTTTAAGGGTTTGAACCTTGTCTACCTCCATTCACCAGTTGTAAGGAACTAGACCGATACCGGGGTTGTAGTATCGCCTAAGTGCCTTAACTTACACTCTTGTCGACTAACAGTTCTCTTAAAAACTCGGTAAATAATTTGGATTTGACCATGTAGCCAAGGTAACTCAACTGAATGCTCAGGTCGCCACTATATTCGTTACCCACGAATATAGAAAAGGGTTCTATGCTAACAACTGAAGCACACAAAGTCACTTTTAGAAAACTTCAAGGTTTTATTCTTCAAAATCAAAGGTTCAAAATTGCATTTTACAGTTGAGCAGGCATATCGAACACTCGTTCCACAAGTTTGCAGGTTGTGAAGAGAAACTGCCGACCGACCCCTTTTGAAATGTTTACAAGTTCATATCAACATACATGCCACGCCCCCCATGACCAAAACTATCATGGCTGAATCCGGTAGTACCAACCTAAGAACTGAACTACCAACCTAAAGTCGGAGTTGCCAACCTACCAGCGCACACGCTTATAACATCTTATCAGCACAACTTCAAACCCGGAAAAAGACACTGAGTCAAAATGGCTTCCCAATTTATACCCTCGCTGACGTCAGAGCCAAAATACAAGTTTCTACTGGCGCCTAGGCGATCTAGGCCTGAAATATCTCAGTAACTAAACTGTTATCCAAAACTTTAAGTGTGGCAGTGTTTCGACATATTTAATTGTGAAATAATGGATATTTAGTGAATAATTTTGAGCAACTGGTTTAAAAGTTGTAAGTGTAGGAGTGAACTATTTCTCTACTCTGGGGATTTACTTTTGTGCTGGAAATTTCTACATTTCGTCATTTTATTAATGCTACGATTTATGCAAATTATTTTATTATCACTGTGTTCTACGAAAATTCCCGAGTTTATTGGTGTAACTTTTATAAAAATTGGTGCAGGGAAAGTTTAACTACGACGTAACCAAAGTGTGATTTCAGTTTTAATCTTATAACTTTATTTCTGTTAGTTTTATCGCAAATATAAAATTACCATGAGATTCTCTGAATTAGATCACGTATTCTGAAAGTTGTCTCATCTCTGTATCTACTTTAGATCGGTTGAAAAATATTTCTAAATCGACCTCATGGTCGTGATGAAAAATAAATTTTAAGATCTCTATAAAATCGGTTCTATTGACTGGAATTACTTGAAATAATTATATGTTATATTAGATTTTTAGGTCTTCCCGGAAATCTACTTTTTATTCCAAATGTTCTCTAGTCTTTTGAGATAAAAATTATTAAAAGTGCAGAGTATCTGACGAAGTATTAAAAAATTGATTTAAGTTATTTAAACGTTCTGAAACTACGAAATTTTAGTGAATTTATCTTTTAATCGCATGATTACTTCCCTACAATTACTTTATTTTGTTCGAAAGTGTGTGAAAACAGTGAAATGCCAAATATTAGAAATTCCTTGTGTACTAAACTGGATTATTTTGGGATTATCATATTAAAGGTTAGTAAAAGGTGTTAATATTATTGCAGAAAATTGATTTAGTTGGCCTATTTACTATTGAGTTGCTTTCTTGCTCGTTAATCGGTTTAAAAATGTCAAAATACTTCCAAAGTAGAAATTCCTAAGTCCAAGGTAATATTATTACTGATTATCTAATTTTCAGTTGATTAAAAGTTTGTTTATTATTATACAAAGTTTATATCCGGCATTTAACAACTACTGACAGTCTTTACTGCATTCAAATTGGTTTATAAACTGCAAAGTTAACCTATATCAAAAACTATTATTTGAAACTGAACTTGAGAGATTTAAGCTATTCCCTCCCAGACTGATGTTTTCTTTCTATTATCAAAGGTTTATTTAGAGCATTTATTTAATTATGGGTGTCTTTATTATTCCTAAAGGGTTTTATTTAGTGTGTTTGGTTACGGTATCTCTATGCTATACAAAGCCTCACTCCCATAACCTGAACATGAACTGAAAACTATCTTTTACTACAGAATAAGCTTTCCCTCTAATGTCTAAAGGTGAGAGGCTAGAATTTAACAAAATTCTAAGATGCTTACACAGTCCATTCCACTTATTATGTTGAAGAAATCCAAATCTGTTATTAAAACGCGACTTCCCATGTCAATTTTATCTTAAATAGCACACTAACTGAGATTCACTTAAATAACATTTCCTAAATCCATGGTGTTGATTTTATTCCTGATTATGTTGGATCTCAAGCTTTCCATCAATTTGCCTACCATTAGGGATCAAACTAATGTGGCTATATTTTTCAACCTAATTTCTCTCTCTCCTCCTTTATGAACTAGTACTGCGATGGAAAAGAGCACTCTCCAAATTCAACCAAAAAAATATTTGTAGATGTAGCACGATGTAACATCCATATCTCATCTTTAAAACATTCGCGAATAACAATGAATTGTTATTTACATCGCCGCAAAGCCGCTTGCTCTTTCCTTAGTATCATTAATACATTCATGGTAATACTAGTATTATTCTTACCAGACTCCATAATGATAACATCAAAATCTGCTACTAATTTCCCAGTTAATTCACTTCTACTTATGGGAAAAGATTATGCTTTTATATTTATTCTACCATTGCTCTGAGATAGTCCCTAACTGACTCATAGATAACCGCAACAAATGATATTCATCCATAATTTTTACCTATCCGTCTGGCGCATGCTGCTGCAGATAAATTCATTTCACAGTTCAGGTTAACAGAGTTCTATAAAAGCAGTTAATTTAAACTTAGGCAGCAGGCACACTGTATACCAGGCACAACTGGGCAGAAAACCGTTTATCGTTAATTAACGAAGTTAACAAAATTGCAAAGAATGTAACTTTTAAGTTAATCTAAAAAATCATTAATGTTATTCTTAACTTCCATTAGCTTTAATCCATTACACTGGTTGTTGACGTCATTTCGCCTGTTTGTATTGTGCGCCACGACACACTGGTACATTCGGTGAGTCGAATAGTGAATGAACTAGCTATCGTGAAGTGGGAGTGTTATGCCTATATAACTGTTATGCTAGGCATAGTGTGGATGTGAGCAGGAATGCTACAATTATGGAGGATTTGTATTTTATGTCTGCAAACCGGCACTTGCTACCCGATTCAAATTCAATCATTGATTGATTTTTATAACTTAATTGTTTTAATATAGTGCCACTGTTTAGTTTGTGTTGGTTTGGAGTTTGTTAACGAAATAAATTAAATTGATATTCGATACACGATTAGATCATGGAAACTGGAGATCTGTTAGTGAAATCAGAAACGCTAAAAATAGCAATGACAAAATTAAAAAATCCTTGGTCACATTTATGCAATTATACTGCATTTAAATCAAGATTGGGAGAACAATTGTTTTGAGAATTCCAACTGTGTTTGCCTAAACTTTCTACAGTTAAGGCTTACCTTTCTAAGCTTAATAATCTTAAACAACACATGAAGAAGATGAATACATCCAAATATTTACAGTTTGAAGAAAAAGTAGAAGCAGGGTCAACTCATGGGATAAGGAAAAACAATTGAAAGCCTTCTTCAAGTGCCCTGGATTCTGGAGCAGATGGCAGTAAAAGTATTTTTTTATATTCATCTGCTAATAAAAGGTTATGTCAACGAAGCATTGCTGAATCTTTTGGCATCGTGGTTACCACCAATGGCGTATCTCAAACTGGCGTGGACCAATTCAGTGTAAACTTTTTTGTTGCCAACATGATTCCACCAAATGTTTGAGAAGCTGATTAAAACATTGAACCCCATTAAGAACTCAATTTCCAAAGGTAAGTCTACATGGGGTAGATATATTATTGATGGTTAACTTTTAACGGATAATTGTAACTTGCATTAAATTTGCAAAAATGTAACGATTTATATATTATCAAAGTTAAATTTTTAAGCAGCAGATTAACAAAGTTAACCTTTTGATTAACTGTGCCCAGCTCTGATACCAGGCATCCACCAGATATGGGGCAGCCATCCTAACCTTTCTTCCTTACCCCTTTTGTCCCTTCCCCCATCCTTTCTGTTAATCTACTTTTTCCAATATTTGTCTCTCTTTCTTTTCTTCCCTCTGCAGCAAAAAAACTGACTATTTCTACAAGGACTATTTTCTTTTATCTCACTTTCTTTCCATTTGTCACCTACCTTCCTCTTCCCCCTTCCCCCCAACCACATTTATGCACTCAACTGTCTTGTTCTCTAACTCCCACACTGGGAATGTCATGTTTTGCTGCTGATGAATTCCATTCTATTTTTTTTCTGTGCAATGGCACTTTCCTGGTGCCACCTGTTATATTGGTTTCTCTCTTCATTTGTTTACATTTACACATTTAATCTTTTTAAACAAGTCAGATCAACAAATAAATGATGAAAATGAGTGTTCAGTTCCGAGATGTTACAGTGGTTGATGTAACAAATGTTCATATGATGTACATAACTCTGCCTGCCGCAGCTACTGGGTGGATTGAGTAAGTTAGCAGTTCCCTTTGCCAGTTCAAAGCCGAGATAAAGGAGTAGGGTTGACTAAGAACTGCAAAAGATTAGGCCAGCAAACATCTTGAGGGAACATCTATGGCTCATTACCATAGCTGTAATACTAAGATCAACGGAGAGTGATCTCCCCATACTTTCAACTTAAAGCAAGACGGTAATGACTGTTACCAAAAAAACTACACCAGGTTCTAGTAAATATACTACATTTTCTTGGTCATCAGATTTTAAAGAACCGAGAACATCATGGGAGAATGTATCACAGTTTCCCGAATCCCTTTTGCAAAAATGCAAATATTTTCTTGGCACTTTGAACATCAAAACGCTTCTCAAAGGAACTAACAGAAACATTAGAAAAATTTGACATCCAAATCCTAGCACTTTAAGTAACAATATGAAGACGAAAATCAATTTGAATCAGAAAATTGCAGAATCTACCCTCAAGAAGCAGAGAACTTCTGAGAACTATTAGATGTAACAACAAACAAAATTCCACACCATGATACCAAAATTCTGATGGAAGACTTCTATCCACAAATTAGGTAATAAGAAAAATTCAGAACCACTGTAGGACAATATCCTGCTCAAAAAAGAACCAATAAAAATGGAGAGTGACTAATTACCTTCTGTGATAGTTTTTCTTTAAAATGAATGTCAACCCATTTCCCAAAACTTCCTAAAAAAAAATATGGAGACCCCCCAAATGATCATTTAGAGAATTTCAACTAGACCATGCAGCCATCTTCAAGAAAAGCTAAAAGGAAATTTTAAAGTAAAAAAAACGGGTAACTGACTCTGATCATCATCTGTCTCTAATTAAAGTAAAGTTTCAATCAAATAGATTCAAACCCAAAATTTGTTGAAATGCTTGAATCAACAAAACTCTGCTATTTTTCTTGCCAATATCTCCAGCTAACATCCTACCAACTGGCCAGAACTTAAAGTAACACTCTTGAAAGGTGCTCAAAGCATCAGCTTACGTGCAAGAAAATGCAAACTTAGGAGGTTGAATGAAACCTGTGACAAAGCTATAGAACTTAGAATTAAAGCCTGACAAAACTGGAATTAACATAAAACAACACAATATTGGCAGGCAGTCATTAATATACAAAAACAAACTTAAAAAAACTTTTATATTAGGACAACTTACTTTAAAAAAATTTACTCCAAATCAAGATTAAGAACCTCATGCTTTAGAAGAAATTCAAATGGACAGAAAAAAAAAACAGCTACAGGGGATGATGGTATACTTGCTGAAATGTGGAAAATAAGTGGTACAAGTCTTGCTCACAATTACTGAAGATATCTGGATCAAACAAACAATTCCCCAAGGACTGGAAATGTGCACTAATTCACCTGCTTCACAAAACAAGGTGATAAGACCAACATTAATAACTGCAGATGGATTTCCCTGTAACCAATTACTTACAAAATTCTATCCAAAGCACTTCTTGTGAGACTTGAAACATAAACATATCATTTAGTGGCAAATATAAGGTAGGATTTAGAAAAGGCAGGCAATGTGCAGAATAAATTCTAAATATCAAAACCATATTACAAATCTGCAAAAACAGAAGTCCACTTAAAAAAGTTTATGACTTTATTGACAGACAACACTTTTTAATACACTAGAAGAATCCAAAGTAGACAGAAAAACAAGAGAGTTAATGAAACAGACATTAATGGATACTATCTTAAAAGTTATATTCTTAGGCGAAGTATCTGAACCTTTTGAAATCAGAAAATCAGTTTGTTCAATCTTGTTCTGAACAATGTAATCAAAACATGGGTGAAAGAAGTAAAAGGAATAACCACTGTTAGGCTGCTCAAAAATAAACTTCACCTGCGGTGTTTGGCCTTTGCAGAAGGTCTAAGACTTCTCTCCAACACAGACAAGAGGTAGTTTATTTCCTTGAAAAACTCCATGAATTTTCAGGTAAAACTGATCTCCAAATCTCATATGATAAAACCCACAATATGGAATGAGCCTTGTGGAACCAAGACGGACAACCCATATCTGACAAAATCTCTCAAGTAACCAAAATTCGGATATCTAGGAGAAATTATTCAACGTGCAGGACTAAATCATGAAGCAAACAATGAGAAAATATCTAAATTACATAAATCCTATAGAACCACCTGGAACAGATACAACAAAAAGTCAATATCCCAAAATGCAAAATTAAGACACTATAATACTGTAATAATATCAGTTATTATAGGCATCGGAAACTTTGATTATTGGGAGTAGATCACTGATTACAAATATTGAAAAGCAAAAAAGGAAATTTTAAGGAAAGTCTTTTGCCCAATTTGTATAGGAGGAATTCAAATGAAAGAAAATCACATGAACTATATCAGCATTCTTCGGATACTGTAAGACGAAAAGCTTATGCTTGGGGTGGAGCATAAACACGTTGTCTTAACCGTGTGTAGCCTTGTATGTAACAGTTTTGGCTTAAATAGAGTAATACGGCCGCCACATAGGTTTTAACCAGAAAACTATGAAAAGGTAAAGTTCAATAAATAGTTCATTGCCATTTAAACAATTATATTCTTCCAAATTTCACAAAACCAAATACTGTACAGGCAATCAGATGACTTTTCCAAAGTAATGTTTTACAAGTTCGATTAACCGGTCAAGCCAGACCACACCCCAATAGTTCAAAGAATTAAATCACTAGTTAAAGAAAGCTAGTGAAAGTTCGTCACACGCTCCCATTGTTCAAAAAGTTTATCTAATTTAGACAATCCCGAGGCCTCACTTGGAGAAATACTATTTTAACGCAACATAATGGTTAACTTGAATAAAACAAGCGGCATCATTCCAAAATAAAACTTTCACTGATTTGCTAGGTATAAAACTTTCCGGCTTACTAAGCTACATGTTATCGCGCCGACTGCTTCCGTACATCTGGGGCGAACAACTGCAAGCACGAGTCTATATTCACCTAGCACTTCCTGCTTCTCGAATATTCCTAGCGGCTTCTCACGCGAAGCGTGGGAACAAATCTTTTTCCTCTTTCTCAGGGGTGGTTGATGGGAAAGTCGTCAGATATCAAATCGCACATCTTAAGTCCTAACATTGGCTAATCTGACCTTGACAATAAAAATAATTCAATCTTTCTGAAATTTTACAAATCGCTAGATCTTTGAATAAACGTTAACTTTAGTTATCATGAAAATTATCCTAACTTTAATAATTTCGCTGAAAATAAATAATCTAAATATGAACTTTCCCACTCCAGGCGAATGCCGGAGAATGTTGAAATTAAAAATATTGAAAATACTATCTTAATAACTGTAAAACTGCTTTCTAACTTGAGTAAACATAAAAAATGACTATAAAAATGAAATGTACTAATATTCTATCCAACCTAACTTGTGGTTCTGAGAGCAAAATTTTGTCACTCAGTTACAAAATTTAACAGATAGCTTACAATACCTATGAACTTAATTCAACTATGAAAGTTCATTATTATTTAAATAGAAAAGATTAAATGAATAAGTTTGATGGTTAAAGTTAAGAACAAGTTAAAAGTGGGGCATTTGTCCCTAGCGACTGGGTAATAAGAAGAAAAAAAGAAAAAATACGAAGTCCGACACCGATAAGACTGACAACAAGAAAGATTAAACCTACTAGGTTCAGTTTTTACAAATCTTAAATACTCTTGTTCCTTTCCTTATTCCTCTTATACAGTGAAATACATCTGCCATCAATGTACACACTTTGACAATAAATTTGGCCACCGCTGAAAAATTCTATCACTCTTATTTTGCAGAATCTGACATCAATGTCATCCCAGGAAACAGTAATGCAATACTGGCAAGCCAGTATTGCGTTACTGTTTCTTAGGATGACATTGATGTCAGATTGTGCAAAATAAGAGTGATAGAATTTTTCAGCGGTGGCCAAATTTATTGTCAAAGTGTGTACTTGGATTGCAGTAACAAGATAAATATAATGGAAATAAGGTGCTACGCTGATACTTATATAAATTCTTTCTTCCCCATGCTATTAGGGACTGTAATACATAATAAGTTTGGTGCAAAGCACCCTATTCTGCCAATAGTTTTCTGTGAATTTTGGAATGAAGATGTAGATCCAGCTGCTTCAGTTTACAAACTCTTGGTTCTCATGCTATCACACACATCATCTTTAAACTATAAATGTTATAAACATACTTTACAAAGGAAAATCATGTAGAAAGAATGTGCTCCACCATCTAGACTTTCCTTCCCGCTGCCCCTCCTGGAGCATTATGCCTTTTAGACATCAATGAGATCTTTCATTAAAGAAAATAAAAAAATACAGAAAGAATTGATCCTTGTCATAAGTCAATAACTCATGTAAGCTAGATGATTACTGAAATTCAGAGAAAAACTGCATTCAGGATGACTAATAGAAAAATCTGAATCTTACTGATCACCCCTCTTTGAACTCAGACCATCTTTGTAATGTAGAGGATAAATGGATGTCAAATAAAAAAAAACAATAATTCTAAAGACAGTAAATCAATTTTACTAGTTTCAAAATATAATAAATCAATTTTATTAGTTTGAATTATTGTTCAAAAACCATCAAAGCAAAATTATTTCAAAAATATAATTACAACTTGTCCATTCCAATAATATTTATGTACATTAAATTCACCAGGAAAAACATTCCAACACCCCATATACTTCAATTTAAAATAAAACTCTGTAGACACATGAATAGGCTTACTGAAATGCATTTCTGCATACTTGGCACAGTTCAAATGATGTAAAAATGATAATTAAAAATCAAAGGCTCTTTATAGTCCTAAAAATAATAACTGTTTTGTGATCAATTACATTTTGTATTGATGACACAGGTACCTGGGGTGTACTCTAACCTCAGATAAAAGACATAAATAAAAATGGTACAGGATTATGAAAGATATACTGCAGCTTTACGTTCAAAAGCATTTCTGCAAACGGGACATAGATCATGGATATTTGCACTACAATCTTCACATAAACAAACATGCCCACATGGAAGGAGAATGATCTCCCTGGGATTTGTGCGACATACGACGCATTCTTGCCCTTCAGGAATAGTAGGATCACGCATTTGTCGTCGTCGTTCCTTACGCATTTCCTCTAACCTTTGATGCATTTCTTGCTCCTGAAGACGACGTGCTCGTTCCTTGAGTAAGCGATAGACAAGGTGAGCTAATATTGCTATTCCAGCTGCCCCCAGGAGAATAGACAGAAATCTGAAAAACCATAAGGTTTATTCATAATTGTAAGAAATAACAGTATCTGGATTTATGGTGTTGAAAACTATGAAGAACTAAGGCAAAAAAGAATTTTTTTACAGAATGTGGTAATACTTTTAAAAAATGTACAAGATGCGTAATCCTAATATGCAGAAAATAATTCTTGTGTGTGTATATATATATATATATATAGGTTATTAGGAAACAAAGGCACTGAAAGTGGACGAATTAAACATTAGGATAGGATAAAAACCACCACTTACCATAGAAGAGGATTCCTCCGGCATTGGTACCAATGCTGCAGGAATCCTCTTCTATGGTAAGTGGTTGTTGTTGTTGTTGTTACGGCTTTAGGGCGCGTCAACATCTAGGTTATTAACGCCCTAACTAAAACCTGGTTTAACAGCGTGATTTAATACCATTTTCGTAGCCGACTGTGACTTGGTCGGCCACGCAGAAGATAAAACAAACTAAAATATTAAAACAGCAACAGAAATACCGCCCGCATGGCTGACTGTAAAGGGGTAAGCCACACAGACGGGAGAAGAAAAAAAAAAGACTAAAATACTGGCAGAAATGCCAACTGCATGGCCGGCCACAAAGAGGTCGGACATACAGACAGCCAAAAAGGGTACTAAAACGATCGCTGCAAATTGGTCATAAAAAATTAAAGGCAAAAATAACTGGTTCACTGTAAAAAGGCCAACCAGCTTAAATGATAAAGGACACTCGCTGGCTAGTTCCTTTAGGGTGCATCGATAATGGGGTCATTAGCGCCCTATTACCAGCTACCTCTGTGGATTAAGAAAGTACTAAAATACTGTCTGCATGGTCGACTGTAAAGGGGTCGGCCATACAGACAGCAAATAAAATAAGTCATAAAATCAGACGTGGCTTTTAAGCGACCACAATGACTTAAAACCGTACAACACCTGTAATGCTGTAAAGGGGCCAAACAGGTTCAAAAGAGGATAAAAAAACACTACATGTCTTGCTGGCTGTGTAGAGGCCAGACAGACATGAATAATAACATTACAAAAAATAAAAACCATGCATATGGATTGGGTGGCTGTAAAGAGGCCACCCATCAGTCTTAAAAATAAACCGATCTGCTTAAATTGGTTTCACCCGACTCGGTTCGGGTGCGTCGTTGGTCATTGCCCACTGAGGAACGGGATCAGGCTCATCCACCAGCATTGCAGTTTCCTCTGGTTCTGAAGAGTCTGACGTCCCCGACTCAGCGTCCTCCTCGACTACTTCCTTGACCTTCTTCTTACTCGCTTTCTTTCCCTTTTTCTCCCTTTTACCAGGTGATCTGGGAGGGGACGAAGAGGGAGATTTAACGAACTGAGTCGGGTCCGTCAGCCTAAACCTTGGATCCCGTGTCTTCGCGTCGCCTTCAGTAACGTTGGTTGCAGTTGGTAGTGCTACTGCTTTCACGGCACGTGGTGGTATTGGAGGTGCTGGTAATTTCACTGCTACTGCTGGTGGGTCCTGTTTCACTGCTGCTGGTGTGATCGAGGTCGCAGACGTGTTGCTACCGATGTCCGCGGTCATAGGAGTTATGACCTTAGAGGGATTTGCACCGCATTTACACTGACACGAGCACGTAGTGCTCGTGCCCATGTCTGCAACGGACGTCTGGGTAGCAACACTCTGTTTCCTGACGGGAGCTGAAGCCATCTTAGCAATACTAGTTGCAAATACTGGGGCGGCAAGTAACTTCGCCTTCTTCTTAGCTTCCCCATAAGGAATCTGCTCTTTGGTCTTCAGCTCCTGTATCTTGCGTTCTTCAAGATACACTTGACACTCCCTGCTCCAGGCGGGATGCGAACCGGAGTAGTTGACACAAGCCTGTGGAAGCGTACAACTGACAACCGGCTTGTGTGCGCCCTTCCCGCAGTTTCCACAGGTGGGGTTGCCCTTACATGACGCCGTCGTATGTCCGAACCACTGACACTGGAAACAGCGAATCGGGTCCGGAACATACGGACGGACGTTAAGGTTAAGATATCCGGCCTTGATATTCTTGGGCAATACTGGAGTGTCAAACGTCAGGACGAAGGTGGCAGTCTTTTCAAGATTGCCATTCACCCTTCGTGTGATCTGACATACCTCGATCACTTTCTCCGATTTCCATTCCTTGAGAAGCTCATCAGTCCCTAAATCCATTACGTCACGGCAGGTGACTACGCCTTTACTGGAATTTAGGGACTTATGGAGTTCGCATTTTACGGCGAACTCCCCGAGCCTCTCACAATTCAGCAGTTGGGTAGCTTGCTTACTGGTGACTGTTTCCAGCAGCAGTGTCCCGTTCCTCAGTTATTTAACAGTGTTAAGGGTACCAAAAAGACTCTCCAGACCCTTTGAGATGTAGAAAGGTGACACCTTTTCAAATGTTTCTTCAACTTTTTCCATAATTACAAAAGCGTTCTGTACTGAACAAACTTTTCTGTTACTGTCACTGTCAGATGCGGGGAGGTTATGTCCCACTTCCAATGTTTTTATGAACCTAGGACTTTATTATGTGAATGCTCTCACTATTTGAGATAAATTGTTCAGAATCACCACAAGTAATTTATTTCAGTTTCTTACACTCACCTACAAATGGTGTGGTCTGGTAGTTCAGTGAATAAACACTCTCCTCGAAAATTCAATGTTCCAATCCCCATGCAGCCAAGAATTTTTACAGGTTCTGCTTTTTTCATGTGTGGTGCATTCAACCATAAACATTCAGGTGCAACCACCACAGAAACAGAACGTGATTACTTTAAAAATCTGTCAGCAAGTCATAAGACAGCATGAATTTACTTTTCTACAAACGAAAACTTTTGAATATTCTTATACCTGAATTGCTTGCCATGCTCACCTGTTTACTGCCACATACCACATAATTCTTCCCCCAAGACTTATTGCCAATGTATACCTTATACTTTTATCTGCCTCTAATATTGAAATGACTTCCACACATAGGTAACTATTTTTTTTAAATAATTTATTCGAAAAAAGAAGTTAGCTGTCCTCTTTTGTATCCCCACTCTCAGCTCCTATACTTTAGATCCCATAATCAAGCAAAGGCCTAGAATTATAATACTTAATATATAATAAATATTTGTCCTCCATTGTTCATTTCTTCTAAAATATCTAACGTCTAGCCCACTAACTGAGATTAACATGAATAATCTCTTCTAAACCCATTGGATAAAAACTAAACAGTATATAACTTTCAATCACAATTGTCTCTCTTCAACCATGAACCTGTTCTAGTATGGGTTACTATATCCAAAGTCAATTTAAATAATATTTCTAGTTATGGTAGTGTCACATCCAGCATTTGCAACACTACTGTGGTTATACTAAACAAACTATCCTTTAATGATTCTTCAATCTCCCACTTACCACCCAGGCTGCCTATTTCTCTTTATGTGCCCTGATACTTGTGCTACTATCTTTTCACGGCAGTCTCTAAAGGTCTCTTCAAATCAGCTTTATAGCTACTGAGATTTTATTTGAATAAAGAGCTGAAAGTACGCTGAATAAGCTATCATAAGGAAAAATTACAAGGATCATAAATTAACCAACCATTTTCACTAGACATACCTGCTTCCTAGGCATTTTTTATTACTCTGAAGAATATTTCACTACCTTCAGTCAATCTTAACAGCGAGTTAGTATATTATATGTTCATCCATTCCTCAAATACAGGAGCCATGATTCCTGGAGTTTTCAAAAACTGTCCTTTTGAACTCTGAGTTGCCTTTCATTATAAAAATGTAGCCTTTTATCATTGCTTTCTTCCTGTAAATTATTCAGATATTTTTCTTACTTCTGTTGTTTTACTGGCTGTCATGCTGTTTGTCTCCTTAGCACCCTCTCCCCCCTTTGTTTTGTTAGTAGGTCTGACCCATTCTATGTGCAATCACATTTTGAAGGCCGATACTCTTTTCAGGGAAATATTCAGAGTTAGCATTTCATTAGAATATAGCCCAGAAATCTAACTTTATCTAAGTTGCAGATTATTATTAGAAAAGAGTAAAATCTATATAAAAAAGTATTCTAACATTTTATATCTAGCAATTCTTTTTCTTTGCTTGGTTAAGGTGTTTTGTTATCATCCTGCTGCTAAAATTTCTTGTGTTTTTCCTGTGGTATTACACCTCATCGACATCAAGGTTGTTAGAGAAAAAAGGAGCAAGGAATGGGACACAATTAGACATGGTCTTATTGAAAGAAAAATCCCAGATTTTAATTTTAAGAAACTGTGGAAAACTAAAAACTGGATGGACTGACAGAAGACAAATGCTATTATCATGGAAAAAAAGGAGTTAAAATTTCTGTTACTTATCATTTGCTGATGTTTTCATGAAGTAAATTTACATTATAATAGCAGTGTGTCACCTGTAAGTCCGTTTATGATGTTCGAGGCGCCGTACCAAAGATGATATTGGTAATGCAGTGATGAAAAATGGATTTCCACTTTCAGGTGGCTGTAATTTAAGACTTGCTCCATCAGCACTGCATGACAGTTCACCTATTCCAGTAACAAGCACACCTTCTCTCAGCATTTCTTCTGTTGTTTGTAGACCACGCTGTTTCATTCCTGTAAAGAATCCCCACAAGTGTTCCATGATACCTGAAGTGCTTGGTTCAAAATGGTCTGAAATGGTTTCCAGGTCAAGAATTTCAGCATCCAATGCATCCACAACTTCAATCTGTGTCGGCCCTTTGAAAAGTACAAATGGGACACAATTATATACTTCTTGTATTGTCCTCTCATGATCAGACCTAGAAAAATTAATCATAGTTAATGCTTTTTTGCTGTAAATGTACACAGAAGAGTTTTGTATTTTTACTATACATACCAAAACCCTGTTGATGTCCTTGATATTACATGTTCTTTAATGCTAAGTTTTTGAACTACTCCAGTTGTGTCACTAGAGTTCAAACTTTTTATTGATTTTCCAAGAGCTTTCACAACACCCCTAACTGCAATATATGGAATTTTATGGTCTGGAACGAATTAACCAAATCTTCAAGTGTAGAATCGACTTCATGAAGTGGAAGTTTCTGAAGAAAATAAATTTAAGCAAGTTAGCCTTGACACAATTCAGTTGTACTGATCACAACAGTAATAAAAGTAACATGGATCTCTGGAATTAGCATTTCTAATTGTGAGGGAAGATGCCAGGAACTTCCTATGAACATTTGTGTTCTCTATTTTTTAACTTATTCCTATCATGTCTAAACTGCTGTCCCCTATGCATAAAAAAACTAATTAAATTAATTCTCTCAAGTAAATGAAAGTTTATCTGAATAAAAAATTAGTACCTGGGTGACCGATCTTCGCTCGGTATCTTTCGATTTCTGTTCAGTATCCAAGATTTCGAGTAAAGTTTGATTAAAGTATAAGGCTTGAAGGCTTCCTAGGCGTTTTGGGGTGCACAGTTAACCAAAGAGAAGTTTAACTAACATCAGTAGGCTTACTGGTACCTGAACCTTCTACATAATGAGGTTAGAGCCGTTTTCGAGAAACCAAATACAAAAGTTGCTCCTTTTTTTTTTTTTAAATCGTGTTAAAAACTTGAAAATCAAAACGTTATCTACATGTGAAATTTCATCCAAATCGCTAGATCCATTTGCGAGACGGCCTCACAAATTGCTTAAAAAAAAAAAAAAAAAAAAAAAAAAAAAAAAAAAAAAAAAAAAAAAAAAAAAAAAATTCTATTAATATGTTAAACAGAAACTTTAATGCCAGTTTGGTATTAATTAATGGTGCGAGATTTGTGGTAATTCAAAGGATTCTACGATAACCCTTGATGATGGATTCTTATGTAACTCGACGAGAAAAATTGAAGGTAAAAAATATATTTTTTAAATATTTCGCTTAGTTCTCGGGATATCGTATCTCAAAATTGACGTGGTTGGTTGAAATGCGACCTGAACCAGAAGACAAATTTCTCCATAGCCAAGTTTGATGAATTCGTATGAAACTCGTCGAGACAAATCGAAAATAAGGAATTTATTTTTCTGATATCTCACTCAGTTCTGGGGTTATTATATCTCAAAAGTGAAGAGGTTAGGATTAGATCCGTCCTGGACCAGAAAAAAATCCACCAAAAGCACTTTTTTTTTTTTTTTTAACTGCTTAATGTCTCTCAACAACGAGGTCTTTAGAGACGGGAAAGGATGGGGGGCAAGGAATTGGAAGGAATTCGGTCATGGCATTTGCCTGGAGTGATTTGGGAAACCATGGAAAACCCAAATCTGGATGCTCGGACGGGGATTCGAACCGCCGTCCTCCCGAATGCGAGGCCAGAACGCTAGCCGTTACACCACCACGCTCGGTACCAAAAGCACTATGTCTATATGGTGGAAATGTACTTTCAATGTTTTATTTTGTACCTAGTGGTTTTTGTTAGGTTGAAATACGGCCTGGACCAAAAGAAACGTCGCCAAAAGCACAAGGAACTATACCTATAACTGATTTTTGACATGCTATATCTCGAAAACCAAGAAAATTTATTATTTATTTTCGATATGTTTCATCGAGTACTATGAGACGTTAATAGAACATCATCTGTGCTATATTTATTCACTCCGATAAAACTATGCTCATACCTCGCAGTAATCTCACATCTTCTGATCAGCATTTCAAAATGATAATAAAACAATTCCCATAAGAAGTAACCTTCGTTATAAACAATAAAGCACAAGGTCAGACGATTCAAAAGGCAAGATTCTATTTATCAGAACCCGTTTTTTCGTATGTGCACTCGCACGCGGCTTTTCAGGAATTTGTAGATGTATTAATATTTAATTATGCACTTTATTATCAAACTCTACTCGAAATCTTGTATATTGAACAGAAATCGAAATATGTTTTATAATTAAGGTGGTAGTATTTAATGGCTAACTAACAACCACTATTTATAGTCAAAAAGTAAAGGATGATTACTTTATAACTGGTACCGGTAATATTAATTTCAAAGAAGTTTCTGTAAAGTTATCACCTCTGATAAAACCATTGATAAATTTTTAATTATCTTTCTTTTTAAATGTTTTACAATTGAACTTGCAGTGCTAATATTTCCACGGGTCAGCCAGTATACAAGAACTGTTCGTTTACTTATTCTTTGGAATCAAAGAAAATCTATTTGTAGGCTTTCTGGTACCTGAATTGTCTACGAGATGGCGCTAGTGCCGTTTTCAATATACGGAGTGACAAAATTGTTCATATTTTGTAAACTCGCTTTTTAGTAGGGAAGACAACTATTCAGGTAATCTTAAAAGTCAAAACATTATCTAAATACCAAATTTCATCCAAATCGTCACAGCCGTTTCCGAAATCCGAAATATATATATATATATATACAAGAATTGCTCGTTTAAAGATATAAGATAATTGACATGTCAATATATCCTGTTACAGAAAGCCATTCCAGAGCATTAAATAAAAGTCTTCACACCACTATTCTACATCGAAATCTGATTGGGATTCATAATAAAACTGATAAAACATACGTTCAGAAGAGAGTCACAATTGGAGAATAGTTGAAATCGATGTTTGGTGATTCATCATTTGTATAGCTCAGGAATTATTTAACTGTCCATCCCAAAATATACAGTAAGGTCATATTATTGTAAGAGGGTCGATCAATAAGCAATGCAACACATTTTTTGTCTCGGCTAATTTTGGTTGAAAAAAAAAGGAAATTTTTTGTGGAACATTTTCAAACATTTCCGCTATTGTATAGTTTCATTGACTTCCAACAGGTGACAGCGTTATACGGAGCTGTTAAAATGGCGTCTGTAACGGATGTACGTTCCAAACAACGGGCAGTGAATGAGTTTCTTTTGGCGGAAAACCAGCGCATCTCAGATATTCATAGGCGCTTGCAGAATGCCTACGGTGATGTGGCAGTGGACATAAGCATGGTGAGTCGTTGGGCAAAGTGTGTGTCATCATAGCCGCAAGGCCTAGCAGTACTGTCTGATCTCCCGTGTGCTGGCCGGCCATGCACAGCTGTGACTCCTGCAATGTCAGAGCATGCGAAGACTCTCATTGGAAACGATCGATGGATCACCATCAAACAACTCAGAGCTCAACTTGACATCTCTGTTGGTAGTGCTGTCACAATTGTTCACCAGTTGGGATATTCAAAGGTTTGTTCCCGCTGGGTCCCTCGATGTCTAACCGAAGACCACAAAGAACAAAGGAGAACCATCTGTGTGGAACTGCTTGCTCATCATGAGGCTGAGGGTGACAATTTATTGTCAAACATTGTTACCGATGATGAAACATGGGTTAATCACTTCGAATCCGAAACAAAATAGCAATCAATGGAGCGACACTACACCCACTCCCCTACCAAGAAAAAGTTTTAAGCCATACCCTCAGCTGGTAAAGTCATGGCTACAGTCTTCTGGGACGCTGAAGGGGTTATTCTGGTCGATGTCCTTCACCACGGTCAAACGATGAATTCTGAGGTGTATTGTGCTACTTTTTGAAAATTGAAGAAACAGCTTCAGCATGTTTGTAGGCACAGAAATCAGAACAAACTTCTCCTTCTTCATGACAAAGCACGATCTCACACAAGTCTTTGCACCCGAGAGGAGCTCACGAAACTTCAGTGGACTGTTTTTCCTCATCCACCATACAGCCCCGATCTCGTGTCGGATTTCCATATCTTTGGCCCAATGAAGTAGTTATTGATGCAGTAAGACATTGGCTCCAGCATCAACCAGTGGAATGGTACCGTGCAGGCCTACAGGCCTTAATTTTAAGGTGGTGTAAAGCCGTAGCATTGAATGGAGATTATGTTGAAAAAAAGTGTTGTGTAACTAAAAGATTGGGAAATAACATGTTTTATTTGAATGCTGAATAAAACAACCCCTGTTTCAGAAAAAAAAAATGTATTGCATTACTTATTGAACAACCCTCATAGATCCAGCATACAGAAAGAAGAGTAGCCATTGTTGTTAGAATTAACATTCAATTTTATGGTTGTAAGTACTGTACTGATCAACATAATGAGTACTCTGTTACAAAACCAAATGGTAAAAAGCACCTCAATGATGGAAAAATGTGCAGGGACCTGACAGACATTTCAGTCTGTTTTTTATCACCTGCACTTACAGTCTGTTGAGAGATCAATACTAAATTTTCAGTCACTTTAATTTAACTGTAATTGTAAAGTTCTGTACTACAATACAAAACAATTGCAATACTGCAACAGATGAATTTTGTTTGGTTGATATCTCCCAGCATAGTAATTAAATATAATGCCAGTGTTAAATGTAATCTCTGATCAGATATCCAACTGTTCTGTACCATGACCAGAAGTACTGTAATCCAGATCAAATATAGCTGCAGATGACACACATATATAAATGAAGATAGTTAAAATAATTTCATGAATTGTTTACATGGTGAAAAACTGATTATTGGGGTGGCCATTAATTATATTTGAAGTTTTTTAAAAAAATTTGAGCCCCCTCCTCCCTGTTGGTGAGATTTGGTGGGGATCCCACAACCCCCCCCCCCCTCTTTTTGAGCTTATGTAATGAATAATGGACGAAGACAAGCAGAGGCGTTTCTAAGGATGTGCCACAGAGAGGCAAGAGAGTAATTTATCACACATACTACGTGCCTATCTTGACATATGCTGCTGAAACATGGACAATGAAGAAGCAGGACATAAGCAGCGTACAAGCAAGAGAAATTAAGCTTTTAAGAGGCAGAATGGAGTTACTAAAATGGATAAGATAAGGAATGAAGTCATTAGATGCAGAATAAAAGAGGAATCCATACAGGAAATGATAGAGAGGACCAAACGAGATGGTATGGACATGTAAAAAGAATGGAGGTTCAGAGAATCCCAAGAAAAATCCACGAAATTAAGATGCATGGTAAACGACACAGAGTAAGACCAAGAGATGGATGGCTGAAAGGTGTGTGTATGGAAGAGAGGAGAAGACTGGAACAAGGAGGTGACAGAGAGGTGGTGGGAAGAAAGAAGGAAATGGAGAGGCTTGTGCATGTAGCAGACCCGGCCAGTGGCTGGAAACTGTTGATGATGACGATAGTGAATGGACATTAATTATTTTCTTTGAAGATTAACAAAATGTTCTCGAGTGACTAGCTGAGGAATGAAGTGTTTACACATGATATTTTGGTGATTGAAATATCTTTTCCTATCTTCTGGTGAAGTGCCAAATGAGGCAGAAACATAACACAGCACGGCACGTGGGCCCAGACCAGGTGTCAACCATCCTACTACATTCCAGCACACTAATGTTGCTTAAGTAAGGCTTTCAGCAGTGCACATATCAACCATGGGCACACCCAACCACCTTGTAGAATAGAAAGGTCCCACAGTTGGCACTTCACAAGAATATGGCGACAGAGATTGCGATAACTGAAATATCATGTGTAAATCTCTTTTTCACTCGGCATGTCACATGAGATCATTATATTCATTTTCAATGTCAAGAAAAACTTCATTCTTATGTAGTTGTATGTATCAGAGAAAATAAGGACTCTTAGAAACAAAATGAAAACTATTTGGGATGTAATAAATATGAATCTCTGAAAATCACTTAAAACTCAACAATCACAGAAAATTATTGAAAGGGTGTTCTGGCAGTATAAGCACATTCTTACCCACATGTGTAATGAATCTTTAGTGCAATGCATATTTCAATCTAAACTATAATACGAACTTGAAAAACTTATTATATAAGAAAGGAGAAAAGACATTTATAGAAAGCTGCTTAGCTGGTTCCTTACTTCCAGTACAGTACTCTCAAAGATTTTTGAAAAGTTACAAATCACAGAGTAATAAAAACAAGTTACACAGTTTATTATTCTTGCTGCTGCCCAATTTAGATTCCAAGAAGAGTAATCCACACACATAGTACTATAGTAATTATTATATAAGAGATTTGAGGAACTGAATAATAAAATGTGCCATGTTTACTACGTTAATTAAGAATTATAATCGATAAAATCTGAATGCAACAAACTAGACCCATTATGGTAGCCCAGGCTCTGTGTAACACAAATCATCCCAAATGGAGAGTGACAGAAGTGACACACACTTCCCCCCCCCCCCTTTTAATCTAGCTAGTAGCTACATTAGGGTGGCCTTGATGTTTAATTCAGAGTAGAAAGAAATATTTAGGACAGTGAAAAACATTAGAGAGACAATAACTGCTGCCTTGCACAAGGTTTTGGCCCAATGGTTAAGGAAAGTAATCCCTGAATAAAAATATCCCATAAAAGGATAAATGAAAATGGATTAAAAACAAGTTTAGTCACCTGGTATGGAAGTGGGATGGTGCAAAAAGAATAGGTAATAACAGCTAAAGCTCTAAAGGAACAAGATATAGATTTAGCAGCAAAAAAAAATTAAAACAGAAGGGGAGTACATGTGCAGGTTGTAGTAGTTGGTTGGAACAAAAGGATTTTTCAAGCAAAGGCATAGTGATGTATGTGCATACAGTACATACACTACCTGATCAATAGTATACAGACACACATTTGAAATTGCACTTAAACTTTACCTCTAGCACATTGCATATTATTAGAGGTTAATATGAGATGGATCCACCATTTGACTTTTCGAAAGCTTTAATTCTGCTAGGGAAACTACTAAATGAATCTGTGGAAGAATGGAAGCACATTGTGACACAACAGAAATATCTTTTATAACAAAAAACCTTGGGTGTGGACAAAAATTAATAATATTTACTCTTAGAGAAATAGATTAGGACAGTGTAGGTTGCTATGGGATAGATGAAGGGATTGAGGCTAACGGTAGAGAGACATTGATCGGTTGCTTACAATAATTATTGCTGAAAGGACTTTGCATCTTCGGCTGTAGTTTCTAGAGGAGTACAATAATGTATAATAAACTTAAAACTGTTTGAAACAAAAGAACTATAATTATAACGACTTCACAAATCATGGTAATACCACAACATGATTTCTCAACTTATTCCAAAGGTGTTCCATTGGATTCAGGTAGGGGCTCTGGGCTGACCAGTCCATATCAGGAATGTTATTGTCCACAAACAATTGCCTCACACATGTAATCATGCCGATACAAACAGTCACCGACTCCAAACTGGTCCTCTAAATATGCAATACACAATAGTTTAAAATGTGTTCATATCCTTCCAAATAGAGTTTTCTTAAGTGTAATAACAGAAACCTTAATCACAAAAAACACTCTCATACCATAACACCTCCTCCAAGCTTCACTGTTCTTGGCACTAAACATGATTGCATGCTCTCCAGGAATTTGCCAAAACCAAATCCTTTCACCAGTTTCCCACAGACTATAGCATGATTTGTTACTCCAAATCTCTCGTTTCTGGCATCGCTTTTTACACCACATTAAATATCACTTAACACTGACTTCAGAAATGTTATGAGCTGCAGTTCAACCAATGCTCAACAGTCCCCGTCTGTCACTAAATGAGGTCCACCTGATTTTGGTCCTTCATATTACCATTTCACAATCATGTCACCGAATGATGGGTCTGACATCCAATGACTAGACCATGTTTGAAGTCACTGAGCTCTTCTGATCTACCCATTCTGCTGCTTATCTACTGACAAAACAAGATCTTCCTGGTGTCTTACTCCTGGCAAGATAACGTTAACCACCAAATTATTGCATTTCTTGTGTTCATCGCTTTTCCATTCATCATTTCCAGCCCCCTTCATCTGTGGTAAGTGCAGGGTCTTATTTCCCTATATTTCCTTAGTTATATATATTTATAGGATACGGAAATGAATCACCACTTACCCCTTAAGATGATGGAGGTGGGGCGTGAACACACAGAAGACATTAGATAGGAATTTTTGGGTCTAACTCTTTATCAACAGGAGACAATTATGGGGGGGGGGGGGGGGGGTTCATATACAAATATACGTGGGCATTAAGAAATACTGCTCAACATTTAATTAAATAATTGGGAACAGTAGAATTGCCGCACAAATCAGAGATACGAAGGTACATGGAGGATGTGACACAAATTAATATATGCTAGATGGAAAGAGTCAAGATAACATATAAATAAAAATAAAAAAATGAAAAAGTGAAAGAAGAAAAGGTTAAAAAGACAATGAAAAAGAAGCAAAACATCTCATAACAAAAGGCCAATGAATAATAATAGGGAAGAATATAAAAGGATTCGCGCAAAAAGATTGGTTTGACAAGCGCATCAAGAATGATGGGACCATTTTATCAGTCTATAGAAAAAGAACTACATAAAAAACGAAGTCATGAAATCACTTAGTAAGGCACAATAATAAAAAGTTTAACTAAATGACATATAAGAAGAATGAGCTATTCTAATTTGACAAAACTTTGAAACATTTTTTGACAATGAAACAGATCTAGATGATATAAGTATGTACATTTGACAGGAGCAGTAATAAAAGGGAAGAATACGAAGGTAGTGCAAACTGGCAGCACAAACATCAAATTGTTAAAATATGGAGGCCTGTTTTCAAAATTAAGAGTCCTACACTTGTTCAATACATGTTGGAAGGTAAACTAGATAGTACACTTATACATGTGTTCTTAACAATAGATTAATAAATGCTGGTATGGTCTCAAGGATCCCAGCTTATGCTGGATGGGCTGAGACAGTAAAACTTTGAGAAATGCCTATGTGATCTATCTTAGCAGCTCTGCCAGCAAACCCTACTCCCACATCCACAAAGGCGAAAGCCGCGTAGCCCCTGGGCAATGCACTCTTTCGAGTGTAGCTAAAGGGAGAGGATGGAAGGCAAGCCCCCAGTGCCTTAAAATTGGCAGTCCTTTACACTAAGACCATTATTGCTGACTCCATTCACATATGAGTACTCGCTTGAAAACAGTGATACTAACACTGAAAAATTCAAGTTGAGGAAGTATATTATTACCTAATCTCTGTATGCATTCTAATAAGGTGCTCGCCTCATAGTTAAAACGCAGATGTCATCGACAAAATAGCTCTCTCAACCACATAACAGAAGGGCAACAAAAATACACATTTGAGAATCTTGGAGCAGTCTATAACACCAGAGATGAATTTATGAAGAAAGAGGACACCATGAAAATTCTGTCCCAACTGTAAATGATGGAGGCCAATGTGGGTTCCAACAACAACCAGCACAACATCTTTATAGTGAAAGCACATGCGACAACCTATAAGCTTTATAAGCTTATTTTGAAGATTCTGGATCCTATAAATCAGTGTGAGCTAATGACGTGACCACACAATGGTGCAATACTCAAGTATATGGCTGACATGGGCACAGTACAAAAGCCTGAGTGTTTGACTATTATTGATAAATATGGAAGTGTGTGGCAGTAAGCCCAGACACTTGAAGACCTTGGCACATATTTTAAGAAAATGTTGTTCTGGATCTGGCACTGGTAGAAAGTTATGCAGGAACATTAATTAACACTAAGTTTAATACTGTTTTGTTGTCACCAATTCTCAATAGCTCTTAGGCAATTGTGAAGTTCCAAGCAGTCATTGCGAGACATGATTTTCTTAAAGTCATCTGCAAAGAGAATTATCACAAATTTTAACTAAATAATTTTTATGAAAATATTAGTAGTGGTCCCAGATGTGAACCTTGAGGAACTCTAGAAGTTGCTGCAAAAGCAGATGATAGCGAGCCAAAAGCCTTTAGAGTCAACCTTCTGTTGCAGAGGTAGCTAAAAAACCACTCCAATAATTTCCCAACAATGCCGTATTCCTTCAACTTAATAAGAAAGTGGGGGTGGCTAACTTTGCCAAATGCTTTTGAAAAGTCAAGATATACAACATCAAGTTGTTTTCACTCACTAATTGCTCTAATTGTTTCACTTTGAAGTATTACACATTAGTTGCTGTTGATTTTCCAAGAGAGAAACCATGTTGAATTGGAGTAACGATTTTACAAAACATTGGATGGATCTTGTTTAACACCAACTTCATGAAGATTTTTGCTAAGATCGACTGTATAACAATAGGTCTGTAATTCTTTACATTTTGCTTCAACGTGTATTTATAGACAGGCACAACATGACCAGGCTCAAATACAGCAGGAAAAATTCTTAAGAGACCTGTTAAACAAGTTTTTTAAGGATGGCAAAGCAAGACTCCACAGTATTTCAAAACACAAGGTGATATTAGGTCAGGACCACAACTCTTCAAACAGTCTAACTCCCCCAGTGCATTAAAAACCTCTTCATCAGATTATTGTTTGTACTGAATTGCATATTGAAAGTAGACAAAAATGAGGTGTAAATACTGAAGAAAAGTATTGTGCAAACGAATCACACTTTTGATGTGGGAGGGAGGTGTAGTAATTACTAAATATAGATGTGTTTGGTGCCCTTTGAGTCTTGCTAATGTTTGGTATGAAATTCCAGAGTAATTTAGGACTTTCAGGAATAGTACATTGCACATGTTCAACATAGTTGATGAAACATTTTTTAGATAAGAGACAAGATTGGTCTCTTTTTTCTTAAAAACATGACACAGTACTCATAATCAAATATCTGATTATAAGCTTTGTGGAGTCTTTTCTTTTCTATGACCTATTGAATAAGCTCTGAAGAGAAGCAATGCGGAAATTTTGTCTTGCCAGATTTTTAAGTGGTGTGTTCTTAAGCACAATTGACTTTAATATGCCAGCATATCTTTTGAACAATATGTCAGTATTGGTGGATAAGCCAAGTAACTCAAAAGCAGATAGATCCAAAGAAAGAAGGTGATCAGAAAATTCTCCTAGTTTAAGTCTTGCAAAATCAGGAACTTCCAAGACGGACACCACAGAGCAAAAATTACGTAGACTTAAAACCAAAAAAATTAAATCTGATCTGAACTACATTTCAACCTTACAACACAACAAAATGGTTTTTGTTGACAGGACCCCTGAACCAACAATATTTGTGGTCACAGGCTTATAAGGCCAGAGTGAGCTGTGGTATTTTTGCAGTGGTGACAGCATTCAGCAGTCACAGAGTCACCTCATATTTCATCATTTTAATTGAATTTATGGTGACATTTTTGTAAAATGTGAGAAGAGAATGTGAATAAGTTATTATTCCAAAACAATTAATCCAAACTTCAAGAGATTAGTACCAGTTTTTGAGAGGTTGAAAAAGTCATGCAACTACCCGTTTTACGTTTCTTACACTACGATGCAGGACAATCCTGACAACCAGAAATAATTTTATATTTTCAGAGTGCTAAGTGATATGGTTTGGAAATTATGGGACTTGCACATTCTCTCTAAACTGTCACATGTTATATTATGGAATTTCTCCTTGTAAAAGAACATCCAAATAAATATACATTAATTATTATTAATTAATGCAGAGCTTTTGCTCTGGTGGCAATCTACCTAAGCACCTATTTTGGCATTCAAATTCCTATTTTAATCTTGATTTCTGTTAGAAGTAAACTTTTCATAACTTGATTGGCAATTCATTCCTGTCTCTGCCGCCCTTACAGGCAACTGAAATATGTTACAACCTTACAGGTAAGTAAGTCATACAAGGTTCATTTCATTACATCATACCTACATCAATCTTATATCAGTTGCAAGTGCTTTCTGTACAATGCACAATATTAAATTAGTCTGGTTTCTTTTGCAACTTGTGACAATTCATTTTTAAACATGCAGTAGAAGTTCAAGTGGCAATATTAGAAGTGGCTATGGCATAAAAAATATTCATATATATATAATTTATTTACTGGAGCTACTAAAAGATTTATTTCAATGCTTTAGAATGAATCATAACCAAATTACTGCTTGAAAACTTTGTGTGTCATGTTGGTCCGGGGGGTCTATTAGATTATTTTTACTGCTTGAAAATAATAATACATCTTGCGATTGACAGTTCATCCGAAAGAATGCAGCTAGAGCGGAATCACAATCTCCAGTTAACCGGAATTGCTACCAGAGTTTTAGCTCGACCATAATTAATATTAGACACTTTTTTTTGATCAGTTAGCTACTTAATATCCTCATGAAGACTTTTGTCATTCTAGTATTGTCATAGTTTAAGTCGTTTCCTCAGAAAATCGAAAAATGCACTTTACCTGTAGTGCTTTGCTTGCGTTGAGGCTCTTAAGGTATTTCTTGAAACATAAACATAAAATAAATACGTCTACTCCAAGACCTATAAAGTGCCACGAATATTCCATTTTACCAAGGAGATGGACGGACCAAAGCCCGAAACATCCCAACCTCTTGGCAAAAACTCTTCACTTAGGATAATGCTATCACATCGTATTACATCCGCACAGTTCGTTACTGAATATTTTTTTCCCAAATAAAACAAACTGAAACCAAAGAATGTCTTTAATAATGGAACAGGTAAATTTAATCAGAAGTGTGCAAAAATAACCCTCAAAATTAAAACCATAGCAAATGATTAATTGAAATCTGTTAAAATTGTATTCTCAGCAAGAGGTAAATCTAATTTGATGCAAACAAGTATTTACTGGCATCAACATCTCTGACCGGCACTCTAAAACCAGAGAAGATATGTACACTTACCGGGCATGGAGGAAGGAATAATTCCATCCTCCATGTTACCGGGTGTCAAAGTATCATTTAGGAAAACCACAGGCTTTATTTGACAATAAAGCCAATCTCAATCCATGATCTCAATACAGTTTCTTGGAATAATATCATTATAAAGGTAAAACCACTAGCGATAGCTACCTTATAAAGATATTTTAAATTGGTTAATGCCCAACATTTTATTTATTTACAACGTCTTGAAAAGCTTCGCTATTGCACCCTATGTATTTAGTAAATGATGTCCATTATAAAAGGCCCAAATCTATTGTTCCAACTGATCTTTTCAATGCTCTTAGCGACACTCAAGGAATCAGCAATAATTATCACCTTCTTCTGTCCGCTGATCCGACTGTACTTCACCGCTTTTAATTTCGCTTTAGCTTCAATTAAATATACTGACATTTGCGCAGGTAGATAATATAGTACGCTATACCTTGCTAAAGGACAGTACATTGACAGCCGACTCGATCCTCTGAATCATTTTTGGAACCATACGTAAAGATGTAAGTGGTATTAGAGTCTAGATTATTAAATTCATTATTAAACATAAAACTAGTTATGTCGTAGTTCGACTTGACGTCTAACTACAGAAATATCTGTGAATTGAAGGTGGTAAGGTGCTTGGAAAATAAACTATACAACGAGTGTCGCAATATTTTTACAGATTCCACCCAATGATTACTCATTAAACAAAGTATATTGCTTTGATCACATGTATGCTGGTTCGCAACCCTATTCACAAAGTTCTTAAAAATAAACATCCATTCCTTTATAGGAAGACAGTGACTTCCGAATTTCGACGAATATCACGACTGACAATACAGATGGTGTCGTCTAAAATAATGTAAAAAAATAATGATATTCGTTGGTATTACTAATACACACAGTCTCTGGTAGATTGGAGCTTTCATTTGTCCATTGATTAGCTCACTTAACACCGAAAGTAGTTTATGTCTTTTTCTATCATAGCTTGTGTAATGTAAGAAAAATATTTTCATTTAAACTAAAAGAAGATAAATTAAAATTTATATTGTGGTATGGCTGAAGGTGAAGCAAAGAAAGAAACAGAAACTAAAAGAGTTGTCCACACATACGCTTTAGTCGCAGTAAGTATTCGGTTTGATTCCTAGCATTTAATTTAAATTAATTGCGATAAGTAGATGCTCCTGTGGCAGTTCTCCTACACCAATTTAACATATTCTTCTTAGCATTTTTTTCTTAAATTCTTAGATGTAAATTCCCCACTCTACCAATTTTGCTCTTTACGAATTTTAATTTTAAATTCTTTCACTGTTATTGGTAAGCTATTAAGCACTTCCCTTACTAATTTATTCCAATCCCTGACTTCCTTACCTAATTTAATTCCTTGTGACTATACCGGAGAAAGAGAACGGAAAACGTGAAGAGGACAAATTTCTACAGGTTAGTACCAGTTTCCGGTAGGTGGAGAATATCCCCTTCCACTCAAAAAATTTTCTCACTCCCTTATGCCGAAATCTAGTTCCAGTCTAAATTCAAGATCATCTTTGCCCTTCTATGACCTACTACAGTGGAAGTCTGATTATCCGAGGTAAACGGAACCGGGACCACCTCGGATAATGAAAAACTCGGATAGCCGGAGGTCAAGGAAAGAGGTTACAATGAATCAAAAAACATATTAAAACTGAAATAATACAATTAATTTACAGTGTAAAATTAATGTGTGAAGCAATAAAGTTGCGATAAATGCAAGCGCTATAGTACCACACTTAATATCGTACACACTCTAGTTGGAAAAATATTCCATATCTTCATAAAAGCTCCCTATCATATTTCAAAAATTTGCCTCGGTTAACCAGACGGCTCGGATAACCGGACTTTTACTGTACTTACTATTTGCGGTAAAGTTGCAGTCATGGAGGAAGGAATACACGAGACGAAATAATGCTAAATCTGTGAAACCTCATATAAAACTCGTCTCCTACTGCGCATGCGCGGCGGCCATAGGAATAACCCAAAAACATTGGGCTGTTTGCACCGTGTCTGCTGCTGAGAATATTTCATTTAAGTTTTCTATAATGCCAAGTTGTATTGCATACAGTTGAGCAAACAGACAAGATGGGATACAACCTTGAATAACGTTTCATAATTAAATCACATTGTAATTATTGTTCTTGAAATGTCTGATAGGCAACTGCATTATTAGGGCCTATCGTTCTAAATTTATTTATTGCTATCAACAGGCTAATATCGTTCTCAAATATTGGTTGGTGTAGTGTAGACAATCAGCATATGTTAATACTTTGCACATAAAAGGCTAGCCTTATTGTAAACAAGAATTGGAAGTCTAATTTAAGTGGGTCAAGTTTTATCGCGATACAATGAATATGGTATTCTGCATGCTTTAGTCCAGTTCAGTTTACACTGAAAGTGTACACTGAAATTAATTGTGATAATTTGTGCTGTGTGAACTATGAAACGTGATGAAGCAAACGTTGTTGTTACCCGAAATTTAGTTCGCGATACAATTCTTGTGTTTAGGTGTGTCTACATAGTCTGATTCTGTAGCGACAATATTAAGGGAAATGTGGGTAGGTTGAAATCAGCCTGTACCAGAAGGGACAAGCAATTTATTTTTAGTTGTCAGTAATTTAGGGCTGCTGGTGAAGGGATGGAGATAAATGATCAAAGTGATAATAACTGTAGATCCAAAATGGGGAAAATCACAGATGTTAAACAAACAAATGAAGTTGCTGAAACAATAATAAACTGGATTAGAACTGGGAAGGAGGAGGAAAATGCTAAAAATATACAGCCCGTAATAAGGGTGTTATTGGTGAACTGTAGAAGTATAATGAACAAAGTAATCGAATTGAAATACACGAGCCACAAGTAATAATGGTGGTAGAGTGTTGATTAAAAGAAGAAGTACTAGACAGTGAGGTTTTTCCCAATAGTTACACAGTGTATCGCAGAGATAGGGGAGCAATTGGTGCAGGAGTTTTCATACTAGTTAACAAAACCTACCACAGTTCAATGGTGCTCAAAGATCATGACCATGAGTTACTTGGGGTAGTAAAAAAGAAAAAATCAGTGTGTTGGATGCTTACAGCAGTGGAAGAAGGGCAGATGAAGATGAAACACTTGCGGGGAAATTAAATTCATACTCAGATTTCAGAGGTGAGAATAGATTAGTCATTATTGGCGGGGATTTAAATTTAACAGGTGTAAATTGGGTAGGAAATAAGATTAATAATACAAGGGAACAGATATTTGCAAATACTCTAATAAGGGAAGGAGGATTTACACAAGTGGTAGAGCAGAACACTAGGCGACAAAATATTTTGGATATATTCCTAATAAAACCTGATGATAACTTTGTAGAGTGTCAAGTAACCGAAGGAATAAGTGATCATGAAGCAGTTCTGATGGATCAGAGGATTCAGTGAACCAGCAGCCGAAATTTAAGGGGGAAATAGGTACAGTTATAAAAGGCACTGATTTTGAATTTGAAAAGATATTTCGGAGAACGTTTATAGCAAGTGGAAGGAAGGCACAAGTACAGTAAAGTCAAATTGGGTAGAGTTCAAGGAAATAATAAGAAAGGGGGAAGAAAAATTTATTCCAAAACAGAAAATAAAAAGAAGTAGAGAACCTGTGTACTATAAGAGGGAGGTGATGCGGTTAAAGAGGTTGATAAGAACAGAACATAACAGAGTTAAGAGACAGCAGGGTAGACGGGAATATTTAAAACAATTAAACAAAGACCTATTAATAGCTAAGAAGGTGCTAAAGATGGATTAATGAAGAGTATTGTCAGTACAGGGGACCATTGACTGATTCATCTAGAAATTTCTATAACTGTGTTAGAAAACTGAGAGGAAGGGAGGATGTTGAGACACTTTTAGATAAGGATGGACAAGAAGTTACGGAGAATTTGAAAAAGGCAGAGATTTTAAGTAACTGGTTTAGTGAGAGCATTAGGGTCAGTTAATCAGAAGCAGGTGGTTTTAAATCGGATAACGGTCTTAACAAAACAATTAAAAATGAGCACACCATAAAATTTGAAATTCATCCTGAGGATATCATGAATGAACTAAGAAAGCAGAAAAATCATATAGGAGTTGGTGTAGACCATATTACTACAGATGTCTTAAAAATAGCAGGATGTGACATTGTACCTTATCTTGAAATATTATTTAAATTGAGTATTGATACTTGCTGCTTGCCAGATGATTGGAAAAGTGCGATAGTAGTGCCGGTACATAAAGGAGGGGTCACCAATAGAGGCGAAAATTATAGACTAATTAGATTGATGTCAGTGGTAGGTAAATTAATGGAGAGATTGATATGCAACCACATCAGAAATATATGTGAGGAGCGTAAGTGGTTTTCAAGTAGGCTACATGGCTTTAGGCAAGGATATTCATTTTAATCTCAGTTGGTGGAATACATGCAAGATATTTCGGACGAAATGGACAAGGGAGGTCAAATTGATAGTGTAGCACTAGATCTTTCAAAGGCTTTGACAGAGCGAGCCATAAAATGGTGGTAAATAAGGTAAAATGTAATGGAGTGGATCAGAAAGTGATTTGCTGGGTAGAAATTTTTTTGAAAGGTAGAAAACAAAAAATTAGGGTAGCAAATGCGGTATCAATAGAAGTGGAAATAAAAATGGAGTGCCACAGGGTAGCGTATTGGGACCATTGTTATTTATTATTCTAATGAATAATTGTGTTAATTGTTTACTATCTGAAATTAGATTGTTTGAAGATGACATATGCTATATAAAAGGATCAAAACGGGTGAGGATTGTAAACAGTTGCAGGATGATCTGCACAGGATATCTAGTTGGGTGGTAAACAGGGATGAAGATAAATGCAAAGAAGAGTCAGCTTATTAGATACGTAAATAAAAAACTAAAGGTTTATTATGATTGTAAGGTGGGGAAAGAATTGTTTATTGAAGACCTGAAATGTAAATATCTTGGCATTACATTTGATAACAAGATGAACTGGGCAAATCACATTGGACAGGTAGTTGGAAAAGGTTTCAATATTCTGCATTTGTTGGAGTGGTGATGAGAGATGTACGCGAGAAGTAAAGGAATTGGGTAACAAAACTTTGGTCAGACCATTGCTTGGATATAGTGGCGTAGTGTGGGACCCATATTTTGAGTATCAAATACAGGAGTTGGAGAAGGTGCAAAGAAGGGCAGCTAGATTTGTTTCTGGAAATTATCACAGAACGTAATCAGTACAGATATGATAAAAGAGCTGAATTGGACTCATTGGAAGACAGAAGGAGGGTGAAGAGGGTCATGGGAGTGTACAAAGCCGGTATATTGGTGATGAGACATGGAAAGATATTGTTGTAACAATTGAAAGTAATGCATAGAAGAGAAAAGATGATCATGACCACAAGCTGGCATCGATTTCAGGGTGTAGGAAGATTCTCTTTTTTAGGTAAGGGTGTCAGGGATTGGAATAAGTTACCAAGAGAAAAGATCAATAATTTGCCAAAAACGTTGAAAGAATTTAGAGATAAAATTTGTAAATGGTAAATGAAGGTAGATGTAAAAAGGGGGAAGATGTGTGTTTAGGGAAATTGCCACCGGAGCATGCTCCATTGCAATTTAATTTAATTTTAAAAAATTTCATAAACACCATGAGAGTGACACAACGTGTATCGCGTATCGCAATGTATACTACTCCCGTTTAAGCTTCTGACTTTTGGAGACAGCATATCTAGAGAACTGAATGAGATATCGTAAATTTTTATTGTTTACTTTCAAACTCTGGTCGTGTTACATAAGAATCTATTATCAAATTTGACCTTGGTGATATTTTTCTTCTGAATTTCAACACATCACTTTTGAGACAGTATATCTCGAGAACTAAGCGAGTTTTCGAAAATTTTAATTCTTTATTTTTGGTTTGTCTCATCGTGTTACATAAGAAACTAACACCAAATTCGACATTCGGGAAATTTTTCTTCCGAATTTCTACCCAAAACACCTCACTTTTGAGAGCAGAATATCAAAAACATTTATTCTACATTTTTGGTCTGTCTCGTCGAGTTACATAACTATCCACCATCAAATTGCGGTTCCACGGTTGTCGTATGATTCCCTTGAGGTTTTTGTGCCTATTCCTCGTGTTTCTACGGCCGACCAATATGGCGATCTCCTCATCCCACTTCTCTCTACCCGGCTTCAATCCAGTGCGTGGTGAGGGTCCCTTGGGTCGTCTCCATATATTCCTTTTAATACAGTCAAATAAGAAGAAAAAGGGGGCAAACCTCGGAATGAAAGATAACAAGCTGTAAATTTGCATAAACTTTTGTTTGGATATTTTATAAGTTCGCTCAAAAGTCTAATAGAATGTCGTGTACGCTAGTCAAGACATTCAAGGTAAAAGGTCACAAAAACGGCTTTTTATAAATATCTCGTTTCCCTTAATCTAAGAGTTATTTTGAGTTTTTAGAAAAGTTGTAGAGCATAAAATTTTTCACAAATTTCGTTACAGACAATATTGAATACATTAAACATTTTTTGAGATAGAGCGTGGAGAGTGGGGAGCCTTAGCCGCATGGACGATAACGCTACTGTACTATTCATTAACTGTAGAATCCAGTATACAGTACGATTTATAAATTTAATTATTTATCTAAGGTTGAAACATAAGACATACCAAACAAATCAATTGAGTGTCTAATGAATCTTTAAAACGGCGAAAATTCCATCGAAATCTGCTCAGTAGTTTCTGAGTTCTTAAATCACAAACTTTCCCTATTTTCGTTTTATAGATATAGATGTGCTTAAATCATTTAATCCCTGTAAAACCAAAAATTTTCTCAGTAAAGTGCGTAAAGATTATTATTATTAATTTAATTGAGATGGAGCTAACACCCGGTGGCAAAACTCCAAGTTATCCATTTCCGTCTTTTTTATATACATATATTTTTTAATTTTCTTTTACAATTGCAATGTTAAATTTCTCCCACATTTACTATTATGTTTTACAAATTTTATTTCTAAATTCCTTAAGCGTTTTTGGAAAATTAACCATCACTACAATTGGTTATTTGTTCCAATCCCTGACACACTGACCAACAAAAGAAAACTTGCCCACTCTCTTATGTAAGAAACCGAGTGCAAGCTTGTGATCATGGTCATCTTTTTCCTTCCATACACTATTCCTAATTCTTTGACCAATATCCCTCCAAACTCCATCACCAACATATGACCTGTGCATTCCCAGCACTCTCTTCACCATCCTCCTTTCCTCCAATGATTCCCAATCCAGCTCCTTTATCATTTCAGTTACTGACTGGGTCATGTTATAATTTCCACAAACAAATCTAACGGCTCTTCTTTGCACACCTTCCCACTCCTGTATTTGATAATCAAAATGTGGGTCCCAGACTACACGACCATACTCAACCAATGATCTGACTAAAGTTTTGTAAACCAACTCCCTAATTCTATGGTACTACCATGCTCATATTAATCCGAACGACCGGATCGCACATCGCTAAATTTCCTCCTGGGAATTAATGAACCCATTATACACAATTGCAAAGACAGTCCTATACCCGCAGTATATGGTACAGTCACGGGACTGTGAAAAATTGTCACGTACTCAATCCACAAAAAAAACTGAATACATTTCTGTTTATCGTTTTATAAACTTGATTATAGTTACAGTAAGGCAATAAATATATTACGCAGACGTGAAATAAGTTGATTTGTACATTTTTAATACATTTGAGAGTTATTTAGTGTCACTATGTAGCAAAAAGTCACAGCTTTTAAACAAAATGTTAATTTTGAAAACGAAGTAGGACACAAAACAATTTTTGCATTACATTCGTCTTCAAGAATAAAATAACAAGAAATTTAATACAAACCATGATGTTTGCACTGGATTAAAATTTGTGGAAACGATACAGTCATTGGAAGTAATTTTCTCCTACATAGAACTAATACATTTACAAAATTATTTACTTTACCATTAATTTCATGAATATGCGTTCTGTTAACCGGTTCTACTCATAAGTCTGTTTTTGAACATACAAAACGTAAAACAAGCAAAAAGAATTCTGAAATCAGTGTTGTCGGTAGCATGGAATGAAATCAGTCAGATATGCATTGATAAAAAAAAAAGTTTTTGGATTTATTTTAGCGTAAGAAAACGGATTTATCTCACTATAACTAAGAAAACTCCTTAATACACTGAACATTTGTGATTTCTTTTAAAAAATATGTAAAAAGTAGTTACAAAAAAGAAATTTAGAGTCTAGCCTTTTCAGTATTTGATCATTAGTGAATATGGCAAAATATTACACATAGCACTTCCGAATTCGACTGCGGATGTAAAGGTGGAAGGTATATCAAAAAATGATGGACTGGAAGATTCCGTAATTAACAATATTCTGCGGCTATTGGTGGTCACGAGTGGAGTCAATGATGTATATCATGTATTATGTTCTATTTGTGGCATCAAGTTATTCTTGTAGGCCAACCTCTTAGACCGATCTAATGCTAATATTACTCCTATTCTCTCGCAGGTAAACGGTAAAAAATTCTCACTGAAGTAAAAAATAAATCTATAATCCGGAACAAAAGATAAAAAAAAAGCTAAACATCAATAGTGGATGTGTGAAATTTCACAAGTTTTCTAACGTCTAGTTTAATGGTGTACAGTTATCATTTTATTATTTTATTTTATTATTATTTATTATTATTATTATTTTACGTGCTTTAATGCTTCAAGGAAGAAACAGGGCATTCCTGCAACGCGGAAAAATGTTGCCGAACGAGTGGTTATGATCTCTAACGCTGTGGGTCGCTCAAACTGCCCGATGCCGAGCAGGAAGATTAGTGGCTAGCAAGCGCCCTGTCTCGTGGAAGAAAGGTACGCGGTTCGAGTCGGGCTTCGGGCACGAGTGGTTTAATGAACTGTTACGTTCTCCTCGTGTTGCCCATACATCGGGACACTAAGACATGCTTCATTGACTGGGAAGTTAAAATAACAGATTTGTTGCCTGAATAGGTTAAATAATCCAAATTCCTTTATGTCATTATTTTTTCAGCTGAGTCTTTAATACATACAAATTTAGGTCTCAATATTTAAATAAGATCGATTCCCCGTTCGCTATAGTCGTTCTGGGAACTCTAAGAAAACCGAAGTCTCGATGACTGGACCGTGAATTTAAAATGGTTACTACCTAACATCGATGCAAATAGTTATGAATCAACGTTGGGGTTTTTATTCCCGTATTTGGTTTGCAAGTAGAGCTATGAATTATTTATGACAACAGAACCATGAAAATACGGAATGATTCATGGGAGGCATAACTCAGTCTTTTAACTGAGGAATACTAGGAAATGTTTTGATACAATTTCAAACTCGTCTCTTAGCACTTGTTGAATGTAATGCGATTAAGACATCTTTGTATTTGTAGATTTTGTTATACAGAATCCCGTGTATGGTGATGTATCGTTAAAGCCAAATTAAAAGCCGAAGTTGTTTCATAACCCTGTAATTGGTAAAACTTTTAAGCTTATCATAAAAATCGGCTTGTAAAGGTTTGTAACGTCAGTGATAATCTGTTTATATTTATTTGAAACACTGAAAGAAGTACTGGAAGTAAATTATTGATTGGTATTCATTTACCTTAAACTAACCACTAAATGATTTGTTTTTCACTGTCTCAGAAGACCGAAATTTAATACACCGTAGTCATATTAACCAATAAACATTTTGGAAAAAGAGTAGCGCTTGTATACGAATCTTACGTTCAATTCATCCGGAGCAAATTTTTATCAGTTACCAAATTAAAAAAAAATTAGTCCCAAGGTAAAAAATAACAATAAAAAAATAAAAAATGGTAAAATAACTTGCTAAAATAAGGCTTCTTGCATTATTTGAAGCTTTGGATAGAAAAAGAAATACTGTGTAATCCAGTAAAGATTAGACTACGTGCCAGATGAGAAGACAACACTATGTTGAGCAATACATTGTAATTCAATTTTATAATTTATCACTCTCCACAAGTGGTTGTGTGAAACGGAAATTGTGATCGAAAGCAGATACCTTGTTGTTTACATAGAGCATTAAAACTGCTCAGTGTTTCCTCGTCCGAAATTCGTCTTCTGCGACGAAATTCTAACTGCTTTAACGGCTCACACAGTGTTTATATCTCATGGAAATGTTATATATATATATATATACTATTGCTGAGAGTAGTATCATGATGTATCTGCGCAAATTTCGAAATAAACCTAGTTGTTACACAGTAGGGAAAATTTGATAACCGAGGACAAACGATTGCTTTTTGTAATTACTGCAGCAACATGATGATGACCGATAGCTGCGTAATATGATTTATAATCGTTTTCCGACGTTTTTCATAGTTATATTATATACTTAATAACGACGTTTGCATAGTTATACTATATACTTAATAATTCTGAGTGATTTCTCAGAAGCTTACTGTAATCCTCATTTCTGTTATGTGGATTTTTCGCGGTTCAACTACGACGGGTGACGGAGAGATTTAAGAAGTAAAACGATTTACATTCCTACTTACAGTTGCAATGATCCGTTAAAAAATTTAAAATGTGGCTTGTAGTCTATTTTAAAACCTTCTTAAGCAAAGCATATTTTATGCCACCAGAAATTATCTTCCACAATTATTTGACGGTATTTTGCAATGCCGGGTCGTAATAGGTGAGCGGTAACGTTCTATCCTTACATTCGGGAGGGACGCAGATTCCAATCACTGTTCGGTCATCGAGATTTCGGTTATCTACATATCTACATATATACTCTGCAATTCACAAAATTGTGGGTGGCAGAGGGTGCTCAGCACCAAAGCTAATCTCTTTGTTGTGCATTCCAATCCCTAATGGTACGAGGGAAAAAAGAATTCATATAAGAATCAGTCCGGCACCTTATTTCTCTAATTTTATCTTTCCTGTCCTTCCGACTCAAATAGGTTGGTGGAAGAAGTATTTCACTACACTCAAAAGTGAAAGTGGGAGTACGCATGTTTTCCAATAAGTTTAAACGAAACGTGTGTCGTCTATCTACCAGAGACTCCCAACCTAATCTACTAATCAGTTCTGTGACGCTTTCATAAGGACTGTAGCAAGCGTTAACGAATCGAGCGGCTCTTCTCTGTACTTTCTCTATACTTTCGATCAACCCCTTACGAAACGGGTCCCAAATGGCACAACAATAATCCAAATGTGGACGCACAAGAGATTTGTACGCTATCTCCTTTGTTTGTTCATTACAATTTTTCAAGATTCGACCTATGAATCGCAGCCTAGAATTTGCTCTACCTACTAACAATTAATGTGTATGTCCCATTTCATGTTCCTTTGTACTGTTACTCCCAAATATTTCATAGAATCGACCATATCAATAACTGTATTGTTTAACTCGTATTTCTGAACAATTGGATTCTTTTTGTTAGTTATGCTCATTGTCTTGCACTTTTTACAATTTAGAGTAAGTTGCCACTCAGCGCACCAAGCCAAAATAACATCCAGATCGCGCTGAATTTCTAAGCAATCGGATAAATTTCTTACTTCCCTATAAATAACCGCATCATCAGCAAACAATCTAAAAAGGCTTTTCACTTTGTCTCCGAGATGGTTTATAAAAATTAAGAAAAGAAGTGGTCCTATTATACTTCCTTGAGGTACACCCGATGTAAGATCTAGATCAGAAGAACTTTCTCCTTCAACGGCAACATACTGCGACCGACCAGTTAGAAAATCCTTTATCTATTCACAAAGCTGATCCGATATACCGTACTCTCGAAGCTTAGATAAAAGGCGGTTGTGTGGCATAGAGTCAAAGGCTTTCAGGAAATCAAAAAAAAATTGCATCTACTTGTGAACCTGCATCGATAACTTTCATTACGTCGTGTGTAAATAGGGCCAGCTGTGTTTCACATGATCTTTTCTTCCGAAATCCGTGTTTATTTGTTGTAAGCAAATTATTATCATCTAGAAAATTCATAATGTTCGAGCATATAATATGCTCCATAACTCTACTACAAACAGATGTTATAGATATGGGACGATAGTGTCCAGGATCACTTCGATCACCTTTTTTGAAAATCGGAGTTACTTGCGCTATTTTCCAGTCTGAAGGTACTTTTCGCTCTTCTAATGATTTACTGTATATGTCAGATAGAAATTGTCCACTTTCCGCCGCATACTCTGAAAATACTCTTACTGGAATTCCATCCGGGCCCGGTGCTTTCCCCACTTCAGGAGCTCTAATTGTTTAATGATACCTGCAGTATCTATTCGTAATGATTCCATCACCGACTCGCCACGGCGTGGGAAAAAGGGAATACTATCATTATGTTCATTTGCAAATGAATTTTGAATACAGTATTTAGTACGTTAGCTTTATCGCGGCTTTCATTAACCTCGGAACCTTCACGAATTAGTGCTGGAATATTGCTGTTGGTACAATTAACTTTTCGTATATACGATCAAAATTTCTTTGGGTTTTCTGTGAGTCTCTTAGAGAGAGTTGGAGTGAAAATCGTTAAAGGCCTCGCGCATTACATTCTTAATACGTCCTCTTAAATCACTAAGGTTTCTAAATCGCTGCAACACCCCTTCCTACTTGAGCGTGCGTGTATTTTCCTTTGTTTTTTGAGTAATCCATGATTTCACCAAATCACTCCAGGTGAATGTCTGGATGGCTCAATCAAAAGGCCATGACCAAATTCCTTCCAGTTCCTTGCAATATCTGGTTTACCGCCCCTAATGACCTCGATGTAGACGTTATATATTAGTTGATGTGTGATACTAATTTCACATTTTGAAGCTTCCCTGATTTTGAGATCTTTCTGGTTCTTGATGTTCTTCTTCCAATGCAGCGTTAAACTACGTGGACTGTTGCAGTCTCAATATAATTCTTGTTTTGATCAAACGAAATCATATACAGAGATTCACTCAAAACTGAATCAATAGTTATGCTGCCGTATCACTCTTGGACTAGAAAAAAAGTCATTAATTTTAAAACTGTGTATAGTACCCGTGAGCTCACGGTAATTTGAGAAAGAACAAGACACATGATTTTCAGGACAGGTTCATATTCCAAAAAAACCTTCAGATGATAAAGAAGAGACCCTTAGTCTGGTGAGAGCGATCGGGCGGTACCGAGTTTAAACTCCACATACTCAATTTTTTTAGCCTTTAAAATTTGGTTAATCTTTATTGTTGAAAATATGTACTTGTCACTTGCCATTACAAACGGATCCTCAGATAAATATGTTTACAGTAATGTACACCACAGCAAATGTGTGTTCTTGAAGAAGTGTATTTAACTGAAAAATGAAAGTTGAATACAGAGGACTCGAGCAACAGACCAAGGAGCTCATTCCAAGATGCTTAACTTCTACCGAAAATCCTGCTTTCTTCTAAACTATCATATTAGTATCTTATACATATTCCTGAAAATTACTCATTTTTTAAAATTGTTTTTTCCATTCCTGCTAGCCCTTCTAAAGAGATACAGAGTTATAACCTTAGACTTCGACATTTTTCTGTTTAGAGAACTCTGTTTTGCGTGGAAGCCTTTGACAGAGTGAGCCATAAAATGGTGCTAAATAAGATTAAAACTATTGGAGCTGAAAAAAAGGTGATTTGCTAAGTGGAAGAATTCCTAAAAGGTAGAAAGCAAAAAGTTAGGGTAGGAAATGCAATATCAAAAGAAGTAGAAGTGAACTTGGGAGTCCCACAGGGTAGTGTATTGGGACCATTGTTAGTCAATATTCTAATGAATGATTGTGTTAATGGTTTACTGTCAGAAATTAGATTGTTTGCACATGAAATAATGTTATATAAAAGGATCAAAACAATAGAAGACTGTAAACAGCTGCAGGCTGATCTAGAAAGGATAACTAGATGGGTGAGTCAACATGGGCTGAGGATAAATACAAAGAAGAATCAGCTTATTAGGTACACAGATAAATAGCTAAAGGTTGATTACGATTAAAAAATAGGGAAGGAGCTACTTATTGAAGACTCGAAACGTAAATACCTTGCATTACATTTGATAGCAAACCTAACTGGGCAGGACACATTGGACAGGTAGTAGGGAAAGGGTTCAAAATCCTTCAGCTGTTGGAAAGAGTGATGAGGGGATGCACTAGAGAAGTAAGGGAATTGGGGTACAAAACTTTGGTC
>JARYHS010013630.1:19115489-19143130 GCA_031002005.1 Vandiemenella viatica
ACGATTATATCTAAGTGTTCCTTCTTTTATTTCAATTTTGTTGTTTTTATTATTTGGAAGAATAGATGTTGTATGAACAAGATGTTTGAAAAGTATATAGTTTCAAATGAAGTTACGCAATCAGTTAGGATCATAAGACAAACAATTCCAGAAAGGATAATGTTGTAGGAGCAACACGTATTTCACACAAAGGAGGGAGGGCTATAAGGTTCCTAATGGTCTGCATTAGGGTATTTCGCAGTTATACTTGGTACCTGAGTCCTGGTATCTGCGCAGAGCACGTGTCTTGAATACGCAGTCCCACAGTGCAGCCAGTTACATACACATAGTATAAGCACCACAAACTTCGTATTATATTCATCTTGTTTCATCACTGATAGCTAAATTTGGGGTGTAAGGGTTTGGGAGAGACTATACTAGTCTTTTCCAACCAAATGTCAACCTCTCCTTCACGTGGTGCACCCTGTTTGCACGGACGAGGCTCTGGCAACTGAAAGATTCCCGGTATAAGGAGTCACCCACTGCTTGCCAACGGCCTCCGAAAGGAGGGCGGAAGAGCAGGGAGCAGTTCAGGGCACCCTCTTGCCCTTGGGGTTGGAAACGGCCCCTAAAGGCGGATGAATCAGAAATGATCAACGGCATGGGGATGCAGAAGGCAACGGGAAACCACTGCATTAAAGACCCAAAGGGTATCCCGAGGACATGTAATCCTCTCAAATTACATATATCATGATGGCTTCTTCCTGGGTAAAATATTCCGGAGGTAAAATAGTCCCCTAATCGGATCTCCGGGTGGGGACTGCTCAGGGAGGAGTCATCAGAATGGATAGAAACATTCTACGAGTCGGAGCGTGGAATGTTAGAAGTTTGAATAGGGCAGGTAGGTTAGAAAACTTAAAAATGGAGATGGAACAACTTAAGTTAGATATTGTTGGGATTAGTGAGGTTAAATGGAAGGACGCACAGGATTTCTGGTCTGGGGAACACAGGATAATTAGCACACAAGCTGTCAATGGAGTCACTGGTGTAGGATTTGTAATGAACAAGAAAGTAGGGAAACGGGTGAGTTATTATGAACAGTTTAGTGACAGGATTATTTTGATGAGGTTAGAAACTAAGCCCGTCCCAACCACATTAGTACAAGTATATATGCCAACGTCACAGGAAGATGACGAAGAAATAGAAAAAATATACGCTGAAATTGAAGAATTAATCCAATATGTGAAAGGGGAGGAAAATCTAATAATCATAGGTGATTGGAATGCAATAGTGGGTGAAGGAAAAGAGGGCAATACTGTAGGAAGTTTTGGTCTAGGAGAAAGAAATGAGCGAGGAAGCAGGTTGCTAGAATTTTGTGAAAGATATAAGCTAGTAGTGGCGAACACACTGTTTAAGAACCATGAAAGAAGAATAGATAGATAGATAGATAGATAGATAGATAGATATGTTCATTTTGATCCCATGTGAGAATAATCTCGGGGATGTTGAACAGTACATACACTTATTAGTAATGTCAATATTACTATATAATTGATAATATTATATATTGACAAGAAGTTAGTTATGACCCATTAGTATAACCAATATTTCCTGTAATCTACAAATACAATCCCGAGTTAGTTAGTACTTATTATGTGGAACTGTGTATAAACTTGTTACTAGCATCTAACAACCAGTTATTTTCTTACCAACCAGTTACCACAACTCATAAGCAGTCAATTACTTAAAAACCTGTTAGTATCATAATTTTTACAGCAGTTTTTAAGTGCATGCTATCCCATGTTAGTTACTATATATGAGTGAAGTTTTGTAAACAGTGTAATTACTTCATTTGTCAAAAGTTTCAACAGATAGAAAAACCATATATCATTTTAGTAATTGTGGACAACTTTGTCCCCTTTCCCTTCCATACACCATATGTACTACTTTATCAGTCATTCTTAGTTACCAAATTCCAAGAAGAAAATTCTTTTACAGAGTAAAATTGATTCTGAAGCAGAAACTCTTTCAGTTTGGACTTAAAGTAGTTGGGTTTTTGTAGATAACATTTAATTTCTGTTGGTAAGACATTGAATAAGGAAGCTCCAGTAAATGTTAACCCTTTCTGTACAATTGACAGTGATTTGTAATCCTTGTGAATATTATATTTATTTCTAGTATTATGACTATGTATGTCAGCATTAAGATTGAAGTAATATACACCTGGAAACGTCCTGGGGATACAGGCAGATATCAGCTAGATTATATCATGGTCAAACAGAGATTCAGGAATCAAGTTCTAGACTGTAAAGCGTACCCAGGAGCAGACATAGACTCGGACCATAATTTGATAGTAATGAAGTGCAGGCTGAAATTCAAGCGAATAAGGAAGCAGCATAAGCAGAACAGACTGGAAGTGAATAAACTGAAACAATCTAGCACAAGAAAAAAATTTGCAGAAATGGTAGACTTAGGACTAAGAAGTAATTTTGAAAGGAGCTCAACTGAGGACGAGTGGAATGCATTAAAGACCGAAATAATGAAAGCTGGCAAAGAAACATTAGGCTTTAGGGAACAAGCTGCCCGAAAACCTTGGATCACAGAAGAAATTTTGGAGCTGATGGATCAGAGGAGAAGGTACAAAAATGCTCAGGATGAAACAGGAAGAGAGCAATACAGGCAATTTAGAAATCAAATAAATAGGAAATGCAAAATAGCAAAAGAAAAATGGCTACAAGAAAAGTGTGAAGAAGTAGAAAAGGAAATGGTCGTAGGAAAAGTAGATGTTGCATATAGAAAGATCAAACAGAATTTTGGAGAAATGAAGAAGAGAGGTATGAACATTAAAGCTGCCGATGGGAAACCTCTTTTAAGCTCTGAAGATAGAGCTAACCGATGGAAGGAATACATTGAGAAACTGTATGTTGGGGACGACTTGAACAATAGTGTATTGGAAAAGGAAGGCGATGTCGATATTGATGACTTAGGAGATCCTGTTTTGAGGACAGAATTTAATAAAGCTCTGAATGACTTGAAAACAAATAAGGCAGTTGGAATTGATGAGATCCCTGCAGAACTTCTTAAATATCTAGGAGAGGAAGGAATCGAAAGATTATTCAAGCTGATATCAAAAAGTTATGAAACAGGAGAAATTCCAACTGATTTTAATAAAAATATCACCTTCACACTTCCAAAGAAAGCACAAGCCGACAAATGTGAAAATTATCGCACCTTTAGTCTAACATCACATGCTTCAAAATTACTGACCAGAATAATATACAGAAGGATGGAAAGGGTAGTAGAAGAGATAGGTGAAGATCAGTTTGGGTTTAGGAAAAATCGCGGTACAAGGGAAGCAATTCTGTCTTTAAGATTAATACTCGAAGGGCGGATCAAGAAAAACAAAGATACTTATATGGCATTTGTTGATTTAGAAAAAGCTTTTGATAATGTTAGGTGGGACAAAATGTTCAAAATTTTAAAGAAATCAGGTCTAAAGTATCGCGATAGAAGAATATTCTATAAACTATATAAGAATCAAGTGGCTGTAATAAAAGTAGAGAATCACGAGAGACATGCATCAGTTAAAATGGGTGTGAGACAAGGTTGTAGTCTATCCCCGTTAATATTCAACTTGTATGTAGAAGAAGCAATGAAGAAAGTCAAAGAAAAATTTCCATGTGGCATAAGTTTTCAGGGAGAAAAATCAGTATGCTACGATTTGCTGATGACATTGTCTTGTTAGCAGAGAGGGCTGAGGATATTGAGATGTTGTTGAATGGCATAAACAAAATACTGAAGGATAATTTTGGACTAAATATAAATCAAAGTAAGACAAAAGTGATGAAATGTAGCAGAAATGATACCAATACTAGCAGATTAAATATAAAAACAGGATTGGATGCAATAGGAGAAGTGAGTGAGTTCTGTTACTTGGGAAGCAAAATTACAACCGATGGCCGAAGCAGGAATGATGTTAAAAGCAGAATAGCACTAGAAAAAAGAGCCTTCATGAAAAAGAGAAACCTTTTAGTTTCAAATATTAATCTAGGAATTAGACAGAACTTTTTAAAACTCTATGTGTGGAGCACAGCACTTTACGGTAGCGAAACATGGACTTTAGGAATACCGGAAAGAAAGAAACTTGAAGCATTTGAAATGTGGTGCTACAGAAGAATGCTGAAAATTAGGTGGACAGACAAAGTAAGAAATGAACGAGTTTTGGAAATGATGGGTGAGAAAAGAAGTTTATGGAAGAAGCTTACAGGATGAAGAGACAGGCTGGTAGGTCATATTTTGAGACATGCTGGATTGGTTAATTTGTTAGTGGAGGGAACAGTCGAAGGTAAGAACTGTAGAGGAAGACAGAGATTAGAATATTTGAAACAGATAATTGAGGACGTTGGTTGTAAGGGGTATGTAGAAATGAAGAGGTTAGCACAGGATAGGAAGGGATGGAGGATTGCATCAAACCAGTCTAAAGACTGACGACAGCAAAAAAAAAAAAAAAAAAAAAAAAAAAAAAAAAACTAAATTTAGAAAAGCATACGTGAAGTTCCTATCAGATTTCCTTAACGGTTCCGATCAGTTCCGTGTTTTTACGAATGTAATATTAATACAACAGCAGACTTTACAGTAAAACGCACTTACACCTTGTGGTAGTAGGAGGGGTTTGCTGGGTAATTGTACTTATAGCATTCCTTTTACCATTTAATTAATTTTAATATTAATGATTTTTTTTGATCCCGACAATTTAATAATTTTAATTATTTGATTTTATCAAATAGGAAGAGGGTGCAAAGTGATATTCTATCTTGCATTACTAATGTAAAGTCATAAACTGACAGATTTATTCAAATCAAACATTGAATGCCAACAGACGTCGGTGAACTTTACAATTGATTTAAAACATGAAAATCCAATGTTCAAACAAAAATCAACACCGAGTCTTACAATATGTGGCATAAGACGTTAATTCTAAGCAAACAATAACATATCCATGTGAAATTTATAAAGCTGTTCACAAATACAAGCTTATACAAAAAATGAAATCAAGGAGGGCGCCTTTAAGTCTTGGACTTAAATAAAATAATATTTCCTGTTTGATAGGAATTTATAACAGTCTTCCCATATCAAATCAGATTGCTCACGGCTAATAATACGCTCAGAAAAACTGTCGGAGAGTGATGCTCAAGGGCTTTCACGGGTCGAGGAATGCGTAACACTGAATTCTTTTTAATGGCTGAAGGTCTTTACCGTTTATTCAGCAGCTGTGGCACCAATGGTGGTAACACGCACACTTCCTTCAGGCAACCGCCCAGGTATCGTAAGCCAGAAGTGGTTTAAGCCGTCCAGCTCTAAGTCTCGTCGTAATCGCAGACTCGGCGATGGCGTGACCTGTCTGTCCGCCAAACACCACCGCAAGAGCCTCTTCTCTCACGATGTTGGATCGGAATCCCTTCCAACCCCGTCGGAAACCAATCCGTGGGCCCGTAGGAGATGTGGACCCAGAACACACCAAACAGCTCCTTATTATTTTGTAACGTGCCCGTTCATTTGGAGTTCACAGACACATTCATTCACACATGGAGCTACCATAACTGCCTCACCCCGAGAATATCCGACCTTTTCCGAGTTTTGTTTCGGCCACCAAATTTTCCACTAGCGTACGGCACAATAGATGGTCCAGCCGAATTATCCACTTGACCGGAGAAGAGTCAGTTCGGCGATACCTGCTACAGATAAACGGGCTTTCCCTCGCAGTTGAGAAACATGTTGCTACCCCAGCTCTGGTGTGAAAGGGTCTTGATTCATCGTTACAGGTGGCTACCTCCAAGACTTAAAGCGAAAATACTTTCGAGCAAACTATTCCAGCCCTCCTATCAATATTAATTATTGTTGCTATTTATAAAGTTGTACGAGCCTGACACAGCAGTCTCGTTACAACCTTTGGCAAATGTTTTCTTTCAAGGCAAATTCCTACCCGTATTTAGATCGAACACTCAGATCACAAGAACTTACCGTGTCAGGCCATAAGTGCAAAAGTGGACGAAAATCAATAAAATGTCAGAAATAACATCATCAAGAGAAGAAAGCTCCGCAAGTATTAAGGCTTAGTATAAACCATAGACCACTTACAACCCATACACTGCCGACGAGCTTTACTCGCCGGTCATGAACACAAGATGGCGCTTTTCTTTAGCAGCTAAGAGTAGCACGGTCGAGAGTAAATTATGAAAGAAAGTATTGAATTTCCGACAGAATTTGAACTAAAAAGTCTCGAAATTCAAATGATGTTGCGCAGGGAAATTGCCAACAAATCATTAGTTCCACCGTGAAGCGGTCCTCTTTCGGGACGCTTCATATCTGTTAGGTAAGGCATGATTGTGCGCCACAAGGACAATTTTGTTTCGCCTGCCTACTGGACGCTGTCAGGTGCGTCTTTGTGAGGTATGCGCGGGGAGGCCTCAAGGCCGCTTGCAGGTGTGCATGGGACAAAAGGATTAGCGGTACCTGACGTAGAGGGGAACGGGGTGAGGTAGCAAACAGTGCATGGGTGACCCTGGTACAGAGCGGTTGTATGCGTGCGTGCATGGAACGATAACACTATTAATTGATATAAGCTCAGACAAGTTTTGTTGTTTGTTTTCATGCGAAAACCCTCGTTTTGAAGAAACGATTGCAGCTGGAGCTTTGAGACGACATTCGAAATGATAATCATCGAATGTATGCCAAAGCAAGTATTCGTCCAGAGTTAACACAGTGAGACGATTAAATTTTCTTTTGTGTGTGTTGAGCACAGAAATACCAGAACATCGGGCAGCACTAACTTCAACATAAACATCAACTAGATAATAATTACATACTTTTTATTCCGCAAGAACAAACTGAGTCAGACTGTGGTGCATAGTACCCGAAAGCGAAAACTTGAAGACTTGTGCTCTCTGAATTTATTTTGAGTTAGTCGGTCTTTCCACTTGATCTGTCATTTCATTGTTTATTTAATATATATATATATATATATTTTGTATTATGTAGATTTGATTTTCTTGTTACGTGTGTTAGTTAATTCAAATCACCTTTTCCTTATGTTTTGATAACAATAAATCCAAGTATCAGTACATAAAATTAACATAAATTTCCTTGTAACTAAAAAAAGCAAATAATTATATTTATAAATGTTAATTGAAAATTCTGGAAGGACTCCTTCCATGGCGCCCAGGCAAGATTGAAGAAGGTATTTTTATATACAAAATTTTAGTGATAAAGGGTAATAGTAACTGGTGGCAATCCCTGGATCTTTAAACAGCTGTTAATCCTTCTAATACAAATGATTTTGTAATTTGTCTTACAGACACAGGTTTGGTTATAATGTTACAAAAGTGTGCTAGAAACTAAGCAAGAGAGGGTTGTGAACAGCTACAGGGGATCTGAATAGATCATACTGGGCAAGTCGGTATGTATTGGAGATAAATGGCAAAAAGAATCAGTTGACTTGGCACGCCAGGTTCTTTCTGGAGTACGATAGGATACCGTGGAGCTATAGCAGTGAACAGGATGACAGGTATATTTGTATGCGGAAATTGCCATCGAATCCAATTAGTAGCTGATTTGACGGAAGGCAGAGAAATACGACCAATAGAAAATATTCTGAATTCCTGTTCACCAACTATTCCTACAGTAATTTTCTTGTGAGGCTGTGATACAGGAGATAGCGATTTGTATGGCAATTGAGTTTTTGTAAGATACATTCAATATTTGCTTAGATAGGACCTTTTCCAAATCTTATTCGTATTTATGACAGTATCGCTTGCTTCAATTTAAATTTTTTTTTTTCCTTGAAACCCGACTAAAATTGAAAATTCACCCTTATACTAACTACTAACTAAAACTAACTAACTAAAAAACTAATTTTGCACCATCAACCCAGAAGATTGTTTTATTTCTATGAGATAGAGCTGAGTGAGTGTGTGGTTTTGTTTTTTCAGAAAAATGGTTATTTATTTGTATTAAGGGCCGAATTTTGAAAAATTCCTTTCTTATAATATGGTGTAACCAACCGAAGACCTTACAAAGACCTCATTATTTAAATTGATACCTCGTTTATCAATTTTGTTTAATTATCAAGGGAGATAAATGACTCGAGACACAAAAGTGTATTTTAGAAATACTAATATTTTTGCCCTTTAAGAGTTAAATTCAGAAAATTTCATTCTTAAAACATGATGTGACCGTAGCGAAGACATTAATCTTTAGAATGATACATCATTTATCTATCTCGGTTAATTATTAATGGACACAAATGGCTCGTGACACAAAATGCGTTGAAGAACCATTGATATTTTTTTCCCCCTCTAAGGGTTCAATTCAATAATAATAATCTTTCTTAGTATATGATGTCAACAAAGTTTAGACACTAATCTTCATAAACCTACTTCATTTATCGATTTCAGCTATATATCCAAGAAGATAAATGGCTCGAGACATAAAAAACGCATTTTAGAAATATTGACATTTTTTGCCCTTTAAGGGTTGAATTACGAAAAATTGATTTCTTATAATTTAATGTTACAATGATTAATACAGAATCATTTACAATCAATACAAAATAGTCAGAAATTGAAATTAAAGATACTTAAACACAAAATTATTCACAGAAATCATTTTAAACTATCGTAAATTGTCCTTTAGACATCGTATCTTGCATTAATACTTGGAATTACTAACATTTAAGCAATTCCCTTGCATTATTCTGTGCTTAAACGTATTAAATGGTCTTTAAACAATTTATTTTCATAAACAAAGTTTATGTACACTGATTTACAGTTAATTGTGAAACAAACATACAAGAGCATATTCAAGCAAACTTTAGCTCACTACAAATACTTTATAAAATACAATTCTATTTAAAGTTCAGGTATGAAGGCTGTTACAGTGTGTCCTCTTTAAGCGTCTAATTCCTAAAATTCTTTCTTAATTTATGATTTTACCTAACTGGAGACCTTAATCTTTAAACGATATGACATTTATCGATTTCGGTTAGGTATCGAAGGAGATAAATGACTCATAGTAATAATAATGACAATAAACATACGCTTGTAGAAATAATATTGATACTTTCGAATTCCAAAAAAATTCCCTTTATAATATATGGTGTAGCCAAAGGAGACGCCTTGGTCTTTAAAATGATACCTCATTTATCTATTTCGGTTAGGTATCAAGGGTGATAAATACGAGACTCGTGAAATGAAAATGCGTTGTAGAATCATTTATACTTTTTTCCTTTAAGGGTTGAATTCCAAAATAAATCTTTCTTAATATATGATGTCACCAAAGCTGACACATTACTCTTCATAGTCCTCCTACTTCATTTATCGATTTTGGTTAGATATCCATGGAGATAAATGGCTCGAGACACAAAAAAGGCATTTTAGAAATTTTGAAATCTTTGCCCTTTAATGGTCGAATTACGAAAAATACCTTTCTTAAAATATAATGTTACCACGGCGGAGACCTTAAAATTTAATATACCTCATTTATCTATATTGATTAGATATCCAGGGAGATAAATGGCTCGTGACACAAAAATTAGTTGTATAACCATTTATACCTTTTATCTTTAAGGGTTAAATTCCAAAAATAATCTTTCTTAATATATGATATCACCAAAGCCGACACATTACTGTTCATTTTCCTACCTCATTTATCGATTTTGGTTAGATATCCAGGGAGATATATGGCTCGAGACACAAAAATTCATTTTAGAAATACTGTAATTTTTGCCCTTTAATGGTCGAATTACGAAAAATTCCTTTCTTAAAATATAATGTTACCACGGCGGAAACCTTAATCTTTCGGTTCGTTATAAATGGCTCGTGACACAAAAATGCGTTGTAGAACCATTTATACTTTTTTCCTTTAAGGGTTGAATTCCAAAAACATTCTTTCTTAATATATGACTTCACGAAAGCTGAGACATTATTCCTCATAATCCTACTTCAGTTATCGATTTCGATTAGATATCCAAGTAGATAAATGGCTCGAGACACAAAAAAATGCATTTCAGAAATATTGACATTTTTGCCCTTTAGGGTCAAATTACGAAAAATTTCTTTCATAAAATATAATGCGGAGACCTTAATATTTAATATTTAATACGATTCCTCATTTATCTATATTGGTTAGATATGAAGGGAGATTAATGGCTCGTGACACAAAAACGCGTTGCAGAAATATTGATACTTTTGCCCTTTAAGGGTAGAATTCAGAAAAATTCCTGTCTTAATATTTGATGTCATCAAAGCGGAGGTCTTAATCATTAAAATGATACTTCATTAAACGATTTAAGGTAGGTATCCAGGGAGATAAATGACTTGTAACACAAAAAACAGCATTTTAGAAATATTGACATTTTTGGCCTATAAAGGTCGAATTCCGAAAACATCCTTTCTTAAAATATGATTTGACCAAAGTGGAGACCATAAGTTTTAAAATGATACCTCATTCACTGATTTCGGTTAAGTATGAAGGGAGATAAAGGCTTGTGACAAAAAAATACCTTATAGAAATAATATATATGACTAGCTTACCCGGCAATGCTTCACTATTGCTGGACTTGAGTAGGCACATAGATTAAATGAAAAAATATTTACATATAAATTTTAAACTGCTGTTTCATTCATTTTCAGTTGGAAAGGGTGAGAGGGGATGCGCTTTGGAAAACATATGCAGGCAGCATTTTTCTGTTTGTTTCAAAGTATAAGTGTGCAAATTCCCATTGAAATCTGATGAAATATGTGGTTTTGTCTAAATTATGGGGAGGAGGGGTGGGATTTTTAATTATTTTTTTTTTACAGGAACCTTCTCTGTCATCTCGTCGACAACTCACCAAAGCTTCACCGTAATCGGACGAACGGTTTGCGGATTTGTTTAAATTATGGGGTGTTATGGGGAAGAGGGGGTAATTAAGGTGGTGGAAAGAGAGGAGAGGGATTGGTTTTTTGTGAAATTAATGTGTACAGTATTTCTCTCTCTTTTTTAAAGTATAAGTGTACAAATTCTTATCTAAATCGGATAAAATATATGGTTTGCCTAAATTATGGGGTGAAAACGTAATAGGGTTGGAAAGGGGATGGATATTCTGAAACCATACGTAGGCAGTATTTTTCTGTTTGTTTTAAAGTATAAGTGTAAAAATTCTTATCTAAATCTGATAAAAAATGTGGTTTGCCTAAATTATGGGGTTAAAATCGTAATGGGGTTGGAAAGGGGGAGAGGGGATGAATATTCGAAAACCATACGAATACGGTATTTTTCTGTTTGTTTTAAAGTATAAGTGTACAAATTCTTATCTAAATCGGATAAAAAATGTGGTTTTGCCTAAATTATGGGGTAAAAACGTAATGGGGGTGGAAAGGGGGAGAGGGGATGAAAGTTCGGAAACCATACGTAGGCAGTATTTTTCTGTTTGTTTTAAAGTATAAGTGTACAAATTCTTATCTAAATCGGATAAAAAATGTGGTTTTGCCTAAATTATGATATGAAAAAATTATGGGGGTGGAAAGGGGGCGAGGGGATTAATATTCGGAAACCGTATGTAGGCAGTATTTTTATGTTTGTTTTAAAGTATAAGTGTAAAAATTCCTATCTAAATCGGATAAGAAATGTGGTTTGCCTAAATTATGGGGTGAAAAGGTAATGGGGTTGGAAAGGGGGAGAGGGGATGAATATTCGGAAACCAAACGTAGGCAGTATTTTTCTGTTAGTTTTAAAGTATAAGTGTACAAATTCTTATCCAAATCGGATAAAAAATGTGGTTTGCCTAAATTATGGGGTAAAAACATAATGGGGTTGGAAAGGGGGAGAGGGGATGAATATTCGGAAACCATACGTGGGCTGTATTTTTCTGTTTGTTTTAAAGTATAAGTGTACAAATTCTTATCTAAATCGGATAAGAAATGTGGTTTGCCTAAATTATGGGGTGAAAACGTAATGGGGGTGGAAAGGGGGAGAGGGGATGAATATTCGGAAACCATACGTAGGCTGTATTTTTCTGTTTGTTTTAAAGTATAAGTGTACAAATTCTTATCTAAATCCGATAAAAAATGTGGTTTGCCTAAATTATGGGGTGAAAACGTAATGGGGTTGGAAAGGGGGAGAGGGGATGAATATTCGGGAACCATATGTTGGCAGTATTTTTCTGTTTGTTTTAAAGTATAAGTGTACAAATTTCTATTTAAATCGGATAAAAAATGTGGTATTGCCTAAAGTATGGGGGTGGATATGGGGCGAGGGGATTAATATTCGGAAACCGTATGTAGGCAGTATTTTTATATTTGTTTTAAAGTATAAGTGTACAAATTCCTATCTAAATCGGATAAAAAATGTGGTTTTGCCTAAACTATGGGGTGTTATGGGGAATAGGGGGCGACTTTTTGGAATTTTTTTTTCGCAGGAACCTTCGCAGGCGCACACTCGAAAACTCTCCAAAGTTTCATTGCAATCTGATAAATGGTACAGGAACGCATAGAAGACGAACATACAAACAAACAAACATTGATTTTTATATATAATCCGTGCGAAAATTTCGCGAATAAAATGCGATGAATACTGAGGTTGAATGCTTGTAATATAATGAAAGGTAGAACCCTACTTTTTGTAGCAAATATTAATTTTTTAGTATGATAGGAACGCATAAAAATACTTACAATATATTACGAAACAGTTAGGAAAATTTAAAACACTCTGCATTTACAATAAACTGTCACTGACCTTATCAGAATACAACCAACCTGAACAAAATGCACACAACATATCAACATCTCTGTGATATTTGTTGCTATGGGAATAAAATGTTTACATTGGAATTGTATAGCAAAACGAAAGGGTTTCCATAACAGAAAAAAATATCCGAAAAGCTACTTACTGAAAAAAAAACAAGTTCATTGACATCACTGTGATATCTGCTGCTGCAATCTGGCTCTGAACTTTCTTATATGCACTACGACGTTAAGCACCAAATTCCGAAAAATTCTTTCGTAATTTATGATTTTACCCAACTGGAGACCTTACTCTTGAAAACGATATAATATTTATCGATTTCAGCTAGGTATCGAAGAAGATAAATGGCTTATAATGAAAACAAAAAAAAAAAACCACGCTGTAGAAATAATATTAACACTTTTGCTCGTTAAGGGTCGAATTAAAAAAAAATTCTTTTATAAAATATGGTCTGACCAAAGCAGCCATCTTGGTCTTTAAAATGATATATCATTTATCAATTTCGGTTAGTTAACAAACGAGGTACAAAAAAAAAAAAGAAGATATGTTTGCCCCTTAAGGGTTGAATTAGTGACAGTTTCGTGACATAAAAATGCGTTGTAGAAATATTAATACTCTTCCCCTCTAAGGTTAGAATTTTGAAAAAAAATCTTTCTTAAAATGTGATGTAACGAAACCAAAGACATTACGAAGACCTCAATCATTCAAATGATACCTCGTTTATCAATTTTCTTTAATTATCAAGGAGATAAATATCTTAACACACACAAAAGTCTTTTATCTTGCTGATATTTATGCCCGTTAAGAGTTCAATTCAGAAAAAATCATTTCTTAAAATGTGATGTTACCACGGCGCAAACCTTAATTGTAGAATGATACCACATTTATCTATTTCGGTTAGATATTAATGGAGAAAAATGGCTCGTGACACAAAAAACGCATTTTAGAAAAATTGACATTTTTGCCATTAAAGGGTCGAATTCCGAAAAATTCCTTTCTTAAAATATGATGTTACCACGACGGAGACCTTCGTCTTTAATATAATACCTCATTTATCTATATTGGTTAGATATCAAGGGAGATAAATAGCTCGTGACACAAAAATGCGATGTAGAACCATTTATACTTTTTCCCTTTAAGGGTTGTATTCCATAAAACTTCTGTCTTAAAATATAATGTCACCAAAGCTGAGACATTACTCCTCACAAACTTACTTGATTTATCGATTTTGGTTAGATATCCAAGTAGATAAATGGCTCGAGACACAAAAAATGCATTTCAGAAATATTGACATTTTTGCCCTTTAGGGTCAAATTACGAAAAATTTCTTTCATAAAATATAATGCGGAGACCTTAATATTTAATATTTAATACGATTCCTCATTTATCTATATTGGTTAGATATGAAGGGAGATTAATGGCTCGTGACACAAAAACGCGTTGCAGAAATATTGATACTTTTGCCCTTTAAGGGTAGAATTCAGAAAAATTCCTGTCTTAATATTTGATGTCATCAAAGCGGAGGTCTTAATCATTAAAATGATACTTCATTAAACGATTTAAGGTAGGTATCCAGGGAGATAAATGACTTGTAACACAAAAAACAGCATTTTAGAAATATTGACATTTTTGGCCTATAAAGGTCGAATTCCGAAAACATCCTTTCTTAAAATATGATTTGACCAAAGTGGAGACCATAAGTTTTAAAATGATACCTCATTCACTGATTTCGGTTAAGTATGAAGGGAGATAAAGGCTTGTGACAAAAAAATACCTTATAGAAATAATATATATGACTAGCTTACCCGGCAATGCTTCACTATTGCTGGACTTGAGTAGGCACATAGATTAAATGAAAAAATATTTACATATAAATTTTAAACTGCTGTTTCATTCATTTTCAGTTGGAAAGGGTGAGAGGGGATGCGCTTTGGAAAACATATGCAGGCAGCATTTTTCTGTTTGTTTCAAAGTATAAGTGTGCAAATTCCCATTGAAATCTGATGAAATATGTGGTTTTGTCTAAATTATGGGGAGGAGGGGTGGGATTTTTAATTATTTTTTTTTACAGGAACCTTCTCTGTCATCTCGTCGACAACTCACCAAAGCTTCACCGTAATCGGACGAACGGTTTGCGGATTTGTTTAAATTATGGGGTGTTATGGGGAAGAGGGGGTAATTAAGGTGGTGGAAAGAGAGGAGAGGGATTGGTTTTTTGTGAAATTAATGTGTACAGTATTTCTCTCTCTTTTTTAAAGTATAAGTGTACAAATTCTTATCTAAATCGGATAAAATATATGGTTTGCCTAAATTATGGGGTGAAAACGTAATAGGGTTGGAAAGGGGATGGATATTCTGAAACCACCTCGAAGCAAAAAAATGCATTTTAGAGAAATTGAAATTTTTGCCCTTTAAGTGTCGAATTACGAAAAATTCCTTTCTTACAATATAATGTTACCACGTCGGAAACTTAATCTTTAATATGATACCTCATTTATCTGTATCGGTTAGATATGAAGTGAGATAAATGGATCGTGACACAAAAACGCATTGAAAAAATATTAATATTTTTGCCCTTCAAGGGTCAAATTCCGAAAAATTCCTGTTTTAATATATGATGACACCAAAGCGGAGATCATAATCTTTAAAATGATACTGCATTAAACGAATACAGATGGGTATCCAGGGAGGTAAATGACTCCTAGTACATAAAAACAGCATTTTAAAAATATTGGCATTTTTGCCCTTTAAGGGTTGAATTCCGAAAAATTTCTTACTTAAAACATGCTGTGACCAATGTTGGGACCATAAGCTTAAATATGACACCTCATTCATTGATTTAAGTTAAGTATGAAGGGAGATAATGGCTTGTGACAAAATAACACCTTATAGAAATAATATACAGTCAAACCTGGCTGAGTGAAAACCGGATAAGCGAGAAAACTCTACAAGTGAGAATGATTGTCAGGTCCCGTCATTTTAACCTCTAAAATCCTCTATAAGTGAGACACAGAAACCTCTATAAGAGAAGTTTTTCACTCGTAGACCTCTATAAATGAGACTGTTACTTGTGTTTACCTCTATAAGCGACAGTCGATCGTATTTAACAATTGTTATTTATGACTCATTCTTAAATTTCGTTGAACTAACTTACATTGTTGTATCGTATTCTGTTCGAATCTTCAGTTGTTATTTGTTACTTCGGTTGATAACAATCGATTGCGAAGCTAGGTTCGACACATACTCAAAAAAATCAGTGTTATCGTTAAGTGATAAACTTTAGTGACTGCGTTCGAGAGTGCGAAATCGCGAAATACTTTGGTGTACCAGAATCGACCTTTTATAAAATTATAAAATCAAAAGATTCTATAAGGTCTCAGTGCTCTAAGGGTCATGGAAATATTAAGAGGAGTCGACTTTCTGAATTTCCCAACATTCAAAAGTGCCTGTTAGGATGAATAAAACAAACCCTCGATAAGAACGTTCCCATTGATGGACCTTTGTTGAAAGAAAAATCTAAAGAGTGTGCTACAAAACTGGGAATTCAGAACTTTTCAGCTAGTAATGGCTGGCTAGATGGTTTCAAAAGCGTCATAATATTGCTTTCAAAAAAGCAGCCGGGGAAAGTAAATCTGTGGCCCAAGGCGTGTGTAATCAATGGAATGAAGATCTGCCAAGTCTTTTAGAAGGGTATGATCCAAACGATATTTAAAACATAGATGAAACTGCTTTGTTCTTCAAGTGCCTTCCAGATTAAACATTTACATATAAAGGTGAAAAATGCCATGCAGGAAAACAAAGCAAGGAACGCCTTACTATTCTCCAGTGTGTAAACATGACTGGTGTGGGCAAACTCCCCCTTTTCATCATCCGGAAATCAAAGCGACCTACATGTTTTAAAGGTGTTAAGACTCTACCTGTTGATTATGCCAGTATTATAAAGTCATGGATGACAAAGATATTATTTAGAAATTAGTTGAAAAAGTTGAAAGTTAATGAAGATAAAACGAAAAACATTGTGCTTTTCATTGACAACTGTACTGCCCACACGGACTTACCAACACTTGCAAACGTAAGAGTCATGTTTGTGCCTGCCAATACCACCAGTAAACTTCAACCATTAGATCAAGGTATCATACACCCATTCAAACGCAGAGAAGTCGTTAAACATACTCTTATGTGCCTGGAAAAAAACAATAACTCTGAAATTAACGTACTTCTAGCCATGAAATGTGCAAGGAGAGCATGGTACACTGTAAGTGAGGTTATTGTTAAAAATGGCTTCAAAAAAGCTGGGTTTTGGGTCAATACAGATAAACATGCCTTATTGCCAGAGGAAAATGAGGTTGAAGTTGGACCTACCAATGAGAAATGGACCAAGCTTGTGTTTCACGAAACCAGTATGTTAACGCCAACTTTCGAGGACTTCGTTCACATTGACGACGACGTGGCTACCGCCTGAGAACACACCGACGACGATATCGTTAAGAATTGTGTGAGCACGTGTACTGATGGAAATGGCAGTGACATGAAGCTGACCGATCGCAGATATTGGATACAGAAGTAAATAAAATAACAAAGAAGCAAGAAGCTTTGAATGCACTGGAGACGCTCCACCATTTTTTTTAATACTCGGCGGTTGTTGAGAAAACAATATTTGAAGAGATTTATGAACTAGAAAAACATGTACAAAATGCAGAAACAGAAACGCAGAATAAATTAACGGTATTCTTTAAGCAACTATAAGTGTAATATTTTTTGTTTTCTTTTTGTATGCATATATGTAAAATTCTAATGAATAATACCTATAGAATACACACATATTTAACACTACACATATGCTTTATTTTTTAAACCTCTGTAAGTGAGAAAAGCCACTCCTGTACCTCTATAAGCGAAAAAACCTGGGTTAGTGAATAAACTCCATAAGCGAAAAAAAATTTGCGGTCCCTTGAACTCTCGCTTACCCAGGTTCGACTGTATATGATTCTTGACGTGATCTAGCAGTCCGAAGTTATTCTCAGGTACTACATTTGTATCGCAGAGAGTCGTCGCTCATCTTGTGATTTTATTGACTGGACTTCTGAGCTATAAGTAAGATTTTTTCATGGTATTATGTTATTTGTCTTAATTCTGATGTACCTTGAAATTTTATTTGTATTAAAGACTTGATCTGTTATTGTTAGTAAACTGTTTTAATTTAGTATTTTGAAACAGAATGTTTTTTTCAGATTTGTAAAATGACATTCCAATTGCATTTACTTGATCAGAAATGTAGTTGTTTAGACCTATTATGATTTGAACTTGTTTCTTTCCTACAAATGCCATCACTTAAGTTGAACGAATATATCAAGAGTAGCCGAAATTTAGGATTATCCGAAGGGTATGTAAATGCTTTGTATGTATTCAATTACATAGTTTCTAGTTATTGTATTAATAATAACAAGCACTTTCCCACCCCGCTAACGAACCCTTGTGTGAGTAGAAATGCTTTATCCTATTTATTCTAGCACCAAATACTAACTTGAGGAAGCAAAAAATATAAATGTCTAAAAAAATTCCCTATTTTTAGTTATTACTATTGATTCGGTTTTCATAGTAATGTCCGAAATGTTTTGCTTCACTTATATTTTAAAGCAGTATAATACAGTATCTGTATAAACTAGAACTTTTCCTGAAGTACTCAAAACTGCTATAATGACTCCACTGTTAAAGAAAGGTCCTCCTGATCAGTCGGCAAATCCAAATTAAGTGTTTTTTTTTTTCAAAAATATTAGAAAAACTCTTCCTTGACAGATTCCTTAGGTTTATTAACAAATATGCACCACTTTCTACCCAGCAGCATGGATTCAGGAAAAATAAATCTTCTGAGCCAAGTCTACACTTTACAGTGTGTATTCAGTTCACTTTGTGAAACAGAATGGTTTCTCTTGGTGTCATAGAGCTTTTATTTAGGATAAAAGCAATTTGAGGACTTGGCCATTATGCAGGCCATGTTTTAGTTAACCTATATAAATACCTTAAATGTGTTGCTTTATCAAACTTATAAATACTTAAAAGCCAAGGTTTCCCTCGCTCTTTTTCGAATTTGACAAGTATATATTTCTCCCTCAATTTCAGTAAAAATTATGACGTGCATAATGGCCAAGTCATCAGATTTTTTTAATCCTAAATAAACGATCTATGATACCGAGAGAAACAATTCTGTTTCACAAATGAAGTGAATACACACTGTAAAGTGTAGACTTAGCTCAGAAGAAGATCTCATAATTTTTTGTCACTACATGTACACGAGACTTGGCCTATTTTTAAGAAGAATTGTTTTTGTGGGATCTCATTTCTTTTTGTAATTTTATCGCTTATTCTGAATCGCCTCTCAAATGTAATTATTCCATATGAAAATCACTGGATAAGAACATTTCAGAATTTAAGACATCAATATAGGTTACCAACAATGCCCCACCCCCTGAAAACAGTGTGTGTGCGCCGTAGCCGAGCAATTGCCGTTGGTTTCAATCCCACCATAAAAAAAATTACTAGTAAATTCCAAACTAAGCTCAGAAACAAATTAATATTTAAGATAGTAGTTAAACTTGCTGATCTAGGCTAGGACGCAACGCCAGGGACCCAGGAAGGAAATATGCAGTATGGCGAAGTTGATTGTTATGAGGCCATGTTTCTGCTCACCAATTACGTACATTAGGTGTTCAAGTGAAAATATATCAATGACCAAGCTGTAAAATTATACATCCATGGCAATGGCGCATATGTATTTTCGATTAGTACTAAAAGAAAACGAGTTAGCGTTTGCGTGGAAATGAGGCCTGAACCAAGCTGTAAAATTGTACATTCATGGCAAAGGTGAATATGCAGTTTCGATTCGTACGAAAAGAAAGCCAGTTATCTAAGGGACCGTGCACAAACTACGTGGCACGGTCCAGGGGGGGGGGGGGGGGAGGGGTTGGCTGGAATACTACGCTGAGCTACGTGGGGGGAGGGGGGGCGGTTCCGAGCCAGGCCACGTAGCTTTCCTTTCATAACATTTTTTACAGTTAAAATAAGGAACAGAACTCACAACAGCTTGTGAATATTTATTTCTCTCAGTTAATTATCTCTGTATGTAATTTACAATAGTCTGACAAGAGAAAACAGCACAAAATGTCTTCTGGAATCAAAAGGGGGAAAAAAGCTACGTGCTACGGGCGGGAGGGGGGGTAGAGGCGAAAGACACGTAGGGTTACGTGGGGGGGGGGGCACAGGAGGCCAAAATGGAACTACGTGGTTTATGCACGCCTCTGAAGCAATAGCACTTTATGCCGATGACATAGCCTACTGGATCTCGCATAAAAACACCACGTATATCAATAGCAAAGCAACTAAATTCCTCAACACCCTCCAATCCTACTTCCAGAAATGGCGCATCAAGCCGAATCCGACAAAAACACAGGCAGTGCTCTTCCAACACAAACACAAAACCTCCACATTTGCCCAAGCTGAAAATAACATACAAATCAAAATTTGGAACACACCCCTTCGCTTCTGTCCCAGTACTAAATACCTTGGAGTCCACCTTGACAAAACCCTGAATTTCGGCCAACACATTTACCATCTCAGACAAAAACTCTTATCTAGACTAAATCTTATCAAGCTTCTCCGACGAAAGCTGTCAGCCCCCTCCTGCTCAACTCTAATCCACACCTACAAAACCTTTATGCGCCCCCTGTTAGAATACGCCGCCCCAATCACATCCATCATCTCAGCACCCAACTTCAACAAACTGGTCACAACTGAAAGAAGAATTCTCCGTAACATCTTAGGCATCCACCCACGCACCCCCTCAGACACCGTTTACCCCTTAGCCAACATCCCTCCCCTTCAAAACAGATTGTTCAAACTCCGGCAAAAGTATGCCAGCCGACTAGTCCTGCACCGCCCTGATCTCCCCTTGCTGGAACGTAAACTACTTCATCACCGTCATCCTAAGCAAAAGTATGTATATCCCCCCCCACATTCTTGTTCACTCTATATTAACAGATGACACAATAGACCCACAAACATTAGAAAAACTATCAGCAGTAAACATAATGGCTATGCCCGAGCATTGCAGCCCGTTGGGTGTTCCATGACGAGGCCGAAACAGAAACAATAAAAGACTGCAACAGCTCCACAACTCCACACAACCATTAACTGCAACGCCGCAATCAACAATTAACATCAGCGCATCTTCCAATCACACAATAACATAATTACTATCAAACTACATTCCTCATATTATATCAACAATATTGGCAATGTATGGAATTTAATGTTACCACGCAACCAGCGCCAACACCAGCACATCTAGCACTCAAAATAACTCCATTATTGTCTGCTTATATCTACTGTACCATAATATCTACGCAATGTTATTAATGTTCAGTATGTTACCATTAAATTTGTACCATATTATCTGTATAAAGTAATTGTTCTGTATGTCACCAATGAAAATTTATGTATCATGTTTCAATGTAAAATAATAAAGATTAAGGGAGCATCTGGTAAGCCCCTGGCTGAAAAGGGCCGACATGTGGCCCTACAACAGCCCGCTCCGCTGGGCCTCACCCAGAGGGGAATGAATTATTAAAAAAAAAAAAAAAATGCACGCTCCCTAAGTTGTTTTGTTAGGTTACATTGGTAATCGTATTTCTAAGATGAATAATGTGTTACAATCGCTGCAACGTTCAAAAAAACACACACACACAAATCCCCACACCTTCTTTTGTTTGTAAATATGTTGGAAATTGATGCTCTTCACGAGACAGGTTCGATGGTTTGAGCATATAGCTTCATCCAAATCAAATCAATTAACCTGCTAATATAAACTAGAACGTTTGGGTTGCCATTGAATAAATACAGGGAAAATCAGCAATATCATTACCAACAATGCCCCACTCTGAGCAAACAATTAATGTGCGTCGTAGCCGAGTAATGAACGTTGCCGCTGGTTTAACTACCACCTCAAATAAATAACAAGTAACTTCCAAACTAACGATAGGAACAAAGTAAAATTTAAGGCTTTTGTTAAACTTGCTTGCCTCTATATAGTATAGAAATCTCATCCGCAGCAACGTAATTAAGCAGCAAATATGTGCCAGAATTTTTCATGTTAGGGATTGTAATTAAATAAATACGAGGAAAAACTCCAATAACAGATTTTTTTCTTATGATTTAGGGATGAAACCATATATGTCTACCAAATTACTTGTTTCTAGGATTGCTGGAAATACAGTGGAATTTTGATGTCGGGGTGTTGTGAACTTGTGCCGAAATAAAATTTTGAATTTCAATAATTTCCAAAGTAAGAAAAGGAAAGAAGTAAAATTATACACATTAGTTAAACATAGTAAGCTAACTCTACAGGTAAAATCTGAGGTTTGTAAAGTAATTAGGGTAGAAAGCGATTTCACGTTAGCGGTAGGTAATCCGGTAGGTATATGGAAATTTACGAGTTTAAGACTTTTCTTATAATATGTGGGTAAAATGTTATCTGTGTACCAAATTTCAGCTTTCTACGGCTACGGGAAGTGCCTTAGAATTTTGGTGATCATCAGTCAGTCAGTGAGTGAGTAAGTGAGTGACAAAATCACTTTAGTTTGCATCCTAATAACAACCGAACTAAGAACAGTAAAGAAATAAAATTTAGTACTTTTATTAAGATGCTAATATCTAAGTATAACAAAAATTTTAGACATGTAGCATAGATACGACCGAAGAAATTGAGGTTCAAAAATGGCCCGAATCGCTTCGAGAAAAGGGTAGGCAGTGCCGCCGTTGAGTCAACTTGGTGGGTGCACTGCCGTGCACCCAAATCCACTCAAACAGCAATCTTTGAATTATTAAAATTCTGTTTTTAAAGCGTTGGATGGAAGTGATATGGCTGGACCTATCAAAGGCATTTGATGTAATAGATCACTGTATACTATTAACTAAACTGGAAAAAATGGGGATAAGAAGGAATGCAAAAAAAAAAAAAAAATGGATAAAATCATACCTTGAAAACCCTATAGACTATGAAACAATATGCAAGAAAAATTTTACAAGAGAAACATTTACCTCAGATGAACAGCCTTAGGTATGGTGTACCGGAAGGTTTAATGTTTGGATCTATTTTGTTTCTAATTTATATAGATAATCTCACTAGGAATGTCCATCCAAAACGTACAGTTCAGTTTGCAGATGACACAAGAGTTTTATTCACTTCCCGAAACATTAAAAATTTAGAATAAATAGCAAATAAAACCACGAGTGAGTTGAAAAACTGTTTTAACGCAAATAATCTAAATTTGAATTAGGAAAACCAGTGTGTTTGAATTTTTGTCTACCTCACTCGGCTAACAAAAACAATATTCAAATAGCCATAAACGAAAAAGATCTAAAAAATGTAATATTCTTGGGATTATGGGTACAACAGAACATGAAACAAGATGTACATATAAGCAAATTAGCTAAAACATTGTCTACAGTGTGTTACGAACTGAGAATCCTAAGGGATACCACCAGTATTAGTACAGTAATGCAAGCGTATTATGCTCACTTCCACTCACTAGTCATATTTGGAATTATTTTCTGGGATAGCTCATCACAAAGCATTGGTATATTTAGGATGCAGAAAAGAGCAGTGTCACCTAAAAAGATTAGAATCGTGTAGAACACATTTTATTAATCTCCTCCTTCTAAATGTTCTATGTCTGTATACGTATGAAATACTTCCGCACCTCCTAAGAAACAATATACTAATGAAAAATGACATGGTACATAATTACCTCACTACATTCAGACATCCACAAAACCTTTTGCAGGACTACTACAGATCAAAAAAGTATTTTAAATTCAGGAATAACACTGTATAATAAAATACTAGAAGAAGTAAAAAATACTTCCTGTAGCTCATTTAAAATGAAACTAAAGGCATTTCTAGTCAGGCACAGTTTTTACTCTATTAGTGAATATATGAACTCATAAAAAATCTGTTTTAGGATTTCTGAAATCTTGTTTTTCTCTAATATTGTTAAATGCTGTTCATGTACACTTGTTTTGTCATTGTATTATCAATCATCTGCATAAGTCCCATTATCTGATAATCTTATGTAACATCGAATCATCAAAATAAGCTTTTTTTTTTTGTTGTCATCAGTCTTTCGACTGGTTTGATGCAATCCTCCATCCCTTCCTATCTAGTGCTAACCTCTTGATCTCTACATATCCCCTACAACCCACGTCCTCAATTATCTGCTTCATATATTCTGACCTATGACTGACTTATCCAATGTCATATGTGCACATGTACTATTAATTGACAAATGGATCAATAAATATCCTATCTTATCCTTCAAATAATGGTCTGACCAAACTTTTGTAACCCCCTTTCCTAAATTCTCTGGTACATCATCTTATCACTCTCTCCAGTAAATGAAGGATTTTAAAACTTTTTCCTACCACCTGCCCAATGTGTCATTATAAGATGTTACGTGAAGATTTTAACATTTCAAATCTTCAACAAACATTTCTTTCTCCAGCTTGTCATTATAATCAATGTTTAGTTTTTTTATCAATGTACTTAATAAGTTTTCTAATATAGCCATAGAAATTTCTCGATGCATCAGTCAGGGTACCCCTGCACTGACAATACTCTTCACAAACCGATCTTTAACCACCTTCTTAGTTATTCTTAATTCCTTGTTTACTTGTTTCAAATATACCCCACTACCCTGCTGTCTCGTGTAAGTCTATTATGTTCTCTTCTTACCAGCCTCTTTAAAATCCTCACCTCCCTATTATAGTACACAGATTTGTATGTGTGCTGTTATTTATTTATTTTTTTCCATAGTAGCCATTTTCCTCTAATTTCCTAACTAAGTCATCTAGATTAAATTATATTTTTTAAAAAGCGTGGGTTGTCTTGTATTTTTTGTTATTAGCTGTTTGTAGAGTCATTGTGAAAAGTATTTAGAGAGCATTCCACGCTTTTTTACATTAAAATTTATTTTTTTAATCAGTAACTTTATTCTTACTTTAAGCTTATTCAAAGAAAATTATTTATGCTGAATTGTGAGACATCCTATCGCTGTTAGACAAAATCTTTATATTTAAAGATTATTTTTAACCTTTTAGTTCACATAATTACAAAAACGTTTTTTTAGTTTTTTAAACTATAATTTTATTTTTTAACTTTTTAGTTCAGATTGTTGCGAAAGTATGTTTCTTACTGTTTGATTTTTCTTCGCCAAGCTCTCTTTTTCTTTGTGTTGTAGTTTAATTATTATTCCCGTGAGTAACGGACAGTTAAATGGTCAACTCTAACAAAGGACCAATAGCAGGCTAAATGTGGAAGGCTACTCTTCTTTAATGGCACGAACTAATTCAAAACGATGTTTTGAATATTTACTGTTTTACATCTCATTAAGTGACTGCAGACAGTGTCGTAGTAGCTTGTATCAAAATATCGTGAACTGCGCATGTGCAAAAGATTGCACCACAAAACCACTTTTCTGTTGTTACTGTCAAAGTATTGAGAATATCATGTTATAGCTATGAGATTATTGTATTATAATCAGTTCTCAACACATTTAGTAAAATTTTTAACAATTATGACATCTGGAATTGGATTAAAATTCAATTACAATATTCCATCACTTCAACAATTTTTCTATTGTTTCAGTCAAATTAATGATAATAGAAGACCATTGCTATGAAATTATGGTAATGTCACCGGTTCTTAATATGTGTGCGGAAGATCAAATAGTTATGACATCAGGAAGTGGACGAAAATGGAATTGAAAAATTCCTTTACATTCATACTTACATACAGGTCATGCTAATATAAAGCATGTAAACATATTGTGTGTGTTCCTGTATTTCATCCCGAAGCCACCTCTACCTAGCGCAGACCACTGGTGTTTGTGCGTGGTAGTAACATGGAGGGGTGTAAGGGTTTGGGAGAGACTATACTAGTCTTTTCCAACCAAATGTCAACCTCTCCTTCACGTGGTACACCCTGTTTGCACGGACGAGGCTCTGGCGACTGAAAGATTCCCGGTATAAGGAGTCACCCACTGCTTGCCAACGGCCTCCGAAAGGAGGGCGGAAGAGCGGGGAGCGGTTCAGGGCACCCTCTTGCCCTTGGGGTTAGAAACGGCCCCTAAAGGCGGATGAATCAGAAATGATCAACGGCATGGGGATGCAGAAGGCAACGGGAAACCACTGCATTAAAGACCCAAAGGGTATCCCGAGGACATGTAATCCTCTTAAATTACATATATCATGATGGCTTCTTCCTGGGTAAAATATTCCGGAGGTAAAATAGTCCCCCAATCGGATCTCCGGGTGGGGACTGCTCAGAGAGGAGTCATCAGAATGGATAGAAACATTCTACGAGTCGGAGCGTGGAATGTTAGAAGTCTGAATAGGGCAGGTAGGTTAGAAAACTTAAAAAGGGAGATGGAACAACTTAAGTTAGATGTTGTTGGGATTAGTGAGATTAAATGGAAGGACGCACAGGATTTCTGGTCTGGGGAACACAGGATAATTAGCACACAAGCTGTCAATGGAGTCACTGGTGTAGGATTTGTAATGAACAAGAAAGTAGGGAAACGGGTTAGTTATTATGAACAATTTAGTGACAGGATTATTTTGATGAGGTTAGAAACTAAGCCCGTCCCAACCACATTAGTACAAGTATATATGCCAACGTCACAGGAAGATGACGAAGAAATAGAAAAAATATACGCTGAAATTGAAGAATTAATCCAATATGTGAAAGGGGAGGAAAATCTAATAATCATGGGTGATTGGAATGCAATAGTGGGAGAAGGAAAAGAGAGGAATACTGTAGGAAGTTTTGGTCTAGGAGAAAGAAATGAGCGAGGAAGCAGGTTGCTAGAATTTTGTGAAAGATATAAGCTAGTAGTGGCGAACACACTGTTTAAGAACCATGCAAGAAGAATTTACACCTGGAAACGTCCTGGGGATACAGGCAGATATCAGCTAGATTATATCAAGGTCAAACAGAGATTCAGGAATCAAGTTCTAGACTGTAAAGCGTACCCAGGAGCAGACATAGACTCGGACCACAATTTGATAGTAATGAAGTGCAGGCTGAAATTCAAGCGAATAAGAAAGCAGTATAAGCAGAACAGTCTGGAAGTGAATAACTGAAACAATCTAGCACAAGAGAAAAATTTGCAGAAATGGTAGACTTAGGTCTAAGAATTAACTGTGAAAGGAGCTCAACCGAGGACGAATGGAATGCATTAAAGACCGAAATAATGAAAGCTGTCAAAGAAACATTAGGCTTCAGGGAACAAGCTGCCCGAAAACCTTGGATCACAGAACAAATTTGCAGCTGATGGATCAGAGAAGAAGGTACAAACATGCTCAGGATGAAACAGGAAGAAGAGCAATACAGGCAATTTAGAAATCAAATAAATAGGAAATGCAAAATAGCAAAAGAAAAATGGCTACAAGAAAAGTGTGAAGAAGTAGAAAAGGAAATGGTCATAGGAAAAGTAGATGTTGCATATAGAAAGATCAAACAGAATTTGGAGAAATGAGAAAATAGGTATGAACATTAAACTGCTGATGGGAAACCTCTTTTAAGCTCAGAAGATAGAGCTAACCGATGGAAGGAATACATTGAGAAACTGTATGATGGGGACGACTTGAACAATAGTGTATTGGAAAAGGAAGGCGATGTCGACATTGATGACTTAGGAGATCCTGTTTTGAGAACAGAATTTAATAAAGCTCTGAATGACTTGAAAGCAAATAAGGCAGTTGGGAATTGATGAGATCCCTGCAGAACTTCTTAAATCTCTAGGAGAGGAAGGAATCGAAAGATTATTCAA
>JARYHS010013630.1:19144130-19237115 GCA_031002005.1 Vandiemenella viatica
CGGCGGAGACTTCAGTCTTTAATATGATACCTAATTTATCAATATCTGTTAGATTTTAATGGAGATAAATCGCTCATGACACAAAAACGCATTTAAAAAATATTGATACTTTTGCCCTTTAAGTGTCGAATTCCGAAAAATTTCCGTCTTAGTTTATGACTTCACTAAAGCGGAGATCTTAATCTTTAAATTGATACTTCATTAAACGATTTCAGATAGGTATTAAGGGAGATAAATGATTGATAACACAAAAAACAGTATTTTAGAAATATTGACATTTTTGCCCTTAAAGGGTTTAATTCCGAAAACTTTATTTCTTAAAATATGATGTAACCAAAGTGGAGACCATATGCTTTAAAATGACACCTCATTCATAGATTTCGGTTAAGTATGAATGAAGATACAGGCTTGTGACAAGAAAATACCTTATAGAAATAATATATATGATTATTTTAAAACTCAATCCGCTGCTAAATTAATCTTGTCTTGCTCGTTCGACTTTTCTACCAACAATTCTCTCACAACTTACTTCTTTTTTTTTTTTCACAGATCCTACTACCTTTTCTAAACATATCGGAGCAAACAATATTTATTCAACCTGCTATTCTTTTTCCGTTTCCCCTTAAGCTTTTAATTTGCTAATATTATGAACTGCTATGTTACAGATTATGAAATGAAAACCGGGAACTAAAAAATTTGTATGCTATCAGTATTCCCTCATAACAGTTCCCAGTAACGGTAAAAACAAGTGAAAATAATTTTTCTTTTGATTTAATTTAAATCAGATGGAGCACAATATACCTACACCGTTGTAATCCCATTTCTAGTTTTTCTTTTCATTTTAAAACCTTTAAGTGTAATTTCCTCACACACTTTTAACCTTTACGAATTTCAGTATTCCAGTCTCAGATATCCTTAACCACAGTAGAAAACTATTCCTCTCCCTTATGCCTGAAATCAGGTGTTCATCGTTCGCGGTTATACATTCACAGAAACTTTTCCGCTTTCCCAAAGACTATGATATCATTTGGGCAGAAGAGGAACTGTTTGTCCTAGTAACAGCACTAAATCCTTTTAAATACAGAGACCATAAAACGTATCTAACGGAGATTCTGTACGTTAAAAATACTTTGATTGTTCTTTTTGCACTGCAATGAAAATGATAAACTCTGTATCAAAGCAGACTCAACTCCATCAGGTGTTTGTCACGAGATATTGTATTAATATAGTATTTTTGCAGAAATAATGTCAACTGTTGTGTTTTAAATGCCACGTTATATATGACTGCGGCACACAAATAAGCTACTCACAACGACGCTCAAAACCCTGTGAACTTTATTTTAGGCGAGTGCGTGGAGCTCCGCGCACGTTGTCAATATTTCCTTGTATCTCCCAGTAAAGTCACGTAGAGTTTTTGAAACCCAACGTTTCGTCAATCTTCGCAAAATCATCTCCACAAATCGAACTTCCTTTATACATTCAGGAGTGTATAAAGGAAGTTAGGTAGGAGTATAAGCCAGTCTAGGTGGTGACAGTCAGCTTGCGACAGCTAGAAGCGACCTGACACCTGATGAAGACAGCAGAGCTAGCTGTCGAAACGTCGTGTTTATACAACACTATTTGGCTGGAATCCCGAGAGGATTTTATTGCATCAGTACGCCGGGAAAGTCTACACTCACACATTCGATAAATATCTCAACTGGGGAGGATACATTGGAGAGGTAGTAGGAAAAGGTTTAAAATCCTTTACTTGTTGGAGAGCGTGATGATAGGATGTACCAGAAAAGTGAGGAAACTGGGTAACAAACCTTTGGTCAGACCATTGCTTGAATATCGTGGTGTAGTGTGGAACCCATATTTTGGGTATCAAATACAGGAGTTGGAAATTTGCAAAAAAGGGCTGCTAGAATTGTCTCTGGAAATAATCGTAGAACAGAAGCAGTAACTGATATGCAAAAGGAACTGCAATGAGTTTCATTGAAGACACAGGAGGAGGGTGAAGTGGGTCATGGGAGCGTACAAGGCGTATTGTGATGAGCAATGGAAAGATATTGGCGTAAGAATTAAAAGTAATGCATGGAAGAAAAGATCACCATAACCACAAGCTAGCACTCGATTTCGGGCACAAGGGAGTAGGAAGATTCTCTTTTATAGGTAAAGGTATCAGAAATTGGAATCAGTTACCAAGAGAAATGATGAATAATTTACCAAAAAGTTGAAAGAATTTAAAGTTAAAATTTTTAGAGGGTAAATTTAGGTGGGTGAAGGAAAGGAGGAGAAGGGTGTGTAGGGAAATTTCCACCGGAGACTGTGCTCAATTGCAATTTTAATTAAATATTAGGTTGAAACGCAGCCTGGATCAGAATGCCCTTCTTACAGCATAAGGGAAATTAGGTTATTATTAGATGCTCGTGATGACGTGTATCGCGTTGTAAATTACTTTCGAAAATTACCAAATGCAATGGAGATTATGTGGCGTGAGGTAATCTGTTATAAACACTAATAAGGTTTGAAGAAGGTAGTTCCTAAACAAATATTGGACGCTGTCATGGGAGTGCACAAGGTGTATATTGGTGATGAGGCATGGAAAGATGTTGGTTTAAGAGGAGTAGTGCTAGGAAGGGAAAAGATGACCATGACCACAAGCTGACTCCCGATTTCGGGTACAAGGATGGGGGAAGATTTTCTTTACTAGTTTATGGTGTTATGGATTGGAATAAGTTAACAGTAGAAATGATGAATAAGTAACCAAAAACATTGAAACGATTTGAAATTGAAATTTGTATAGGACAAAAGTACAGAAAAGGGAATGAATGGGCGTTTAAGGAAATTGCCAGCGAGCGTGCGATCCATCACAATTAAATTAAACATCAGGTTTTAGAAAAGCTAACTGCAACGCCAGTCACGACAAAGCTCTGGAGAGAGGTATAGCAAGACGGCTGTAACTCCCTCATGTAGTAAGGATAACCTGATACGGAATTACTGTTATACTATATCCGATGATGATTACCTCAACTACCGTGTGACACACATTTTGAATATCAAACACAGGAATTGGAGGAAGTACAAAGAAGAGCTGCTAGATTTGTTTGTGGAAATTATCTTAGGACCCAGTCAGTATCTGATATGATAAAGGAAATGGACTGGTAGTCATTAGAGGACAGGAGGGGGTGAAGAGAGTCGTGGGAATTTACAAGGCTTATGTGGGTGATGGGGCTTGGAGGGATATTGGTCGAAGAATTAGGAATAATGTACGGAAGGGGAAATATGACCATGTGCGCAAACTGGCACTTGATTTCGTGCATAAGAGAGTGGTAACATTTTCTTTTGTGGGTAAGGGTGTTACGGATTTGAAAAAAATTACCAAGCGAAGTGATGAATAATTTACCAAAAAGCACTGAAAGAATTTAAAATTAATATTTGTACATCACAAAAGTAGATGGTGAGGAACTGATCACTCAAACTACATGAGATAATTAAAAGAATAAAATAAAAGAGGTGTAATTGTACGACAGGGAATTACCGCCGGAGGGTGTGGTCCATCGCAATCAAATTAATAATAATAATTATAATCGATTCAGCTGTTCTTAAATTCTGCCAGATTATTCATAAAATAATGTGTCCTAATGTCTCAACATGTACGTCAGGTTTTAACTTGGAACTCAAGCTTTCACGCTGTGAAAACGAATTAGAAATCTGTATTTTCTGCTTGATGCCGGAACAAACAGATATATTACAGATTTATGTTTGCGGTATGTGTTAATGCCCGGATGGTACATGTTTTGATTATCGAGCAGCAACTTTTGTAGATGTTGTGATTAGGTTGAAATGCAGACTGGACCAAAATACAAAGTGACATTGCGTATCCAAGCATCTAATTCACCCCTTTCTGGGAATTGTTCGGGTATATCATTGTTTAGTTTACTTATGGAAAGGGCTGGTGCCAAATCAATTAAACTTGGTAAGCACGATTCACATCGGATATCTCGTATAGAAATAAGGTACGGGTAAATCAATCTCCGTTATAACGGGCAACGCCCGATACTCTGCTAAACTGCTGCAAAAGCCCTTTGTGTGGATGTTCACTGCTTCCGGCACTTATTTATGAAGTGAAACATTCGAAGTTTAAAGTAATATTCCTTCATAAATCACGAATTCCACTTTAATTTCGTGTGCTCCGAATCTTTCAGTTTTCCTTTTCAAAGTAGCTGTTACCCGCGTCTTCGTACGCGTGGACTTAGAATTTCATTGCCAGATTTGGAAATAGAAAGCTGTTGGTAATGTAAGATTTGTCCCAAACAATACCGAGTCGGCATCAAATGACAGGAAAGCCATAACTATATCATTCTACCATCGAACCTGCTTCATGAAAATAATCAATTTCCAACATATTTAAAAACAGCAAAACAAACGAAGATGCGGTGATGATAGGGGTTAGGAGAGGGGGTTAACTGAGGGCAACTTTATTTCGGTTTGGTCTTTTCTTCTTTCTTCAGCATGAGCATCAGACCCTTGTCTTCCAATATCTTTAGCTGCTCGTGCTCTTCAAGAACTTCACCTTAGGCCAGGTTTACGCCCGCAAGGCATGTCAAACAAAGAAGACAAAATAAACTGGTGCCAGAAACTTTTAGGCATACTCAGAGTAATAGTACAGTGCACAGCAAATCGACATCTATACTAAATAATAAGTTTTGTCTCTAAACGAAATTCAGAAACAAATCTTACACTAACAGACTGCGCGAAAAGCACAGCTTGAGCAGCCGACGTAACACTACAGTCTAACACACGCATCCGTCTGTCTGTCACCATTCAATAAGTTCTCAAAATTTCGTGACTAAAACTGTTATTCATACCGAAAAAAAATGTCCGTTCCTTCTTACAGATAAAAAGTATTTTTTTTTTTTTTCAAATTCCATCAATATTGGTATAGCCTTTTAGTCTTCAAAACGTAAAAAAAAGACGGATACTTACTTCCGCATTTATAATATTATTATTGCAGATCAAACACATACTTACTCCGAGAGAAACAACGTCTGAGGGATCAATATAGCATCAAAATGTGTACACGTAGGGCATTGTTAGACCACCTACGATTTGTCAAGCATTGCACCCACAAATTTGTAAAATCTACAGTTTAACATGGAATTCGAACAATTGACCGTCCAGGCGATCAAAAACATTTTTTTAAAAAAAATCTTTGCTTCCACCGGAGACCACGCCTCTAATATGAGTAAGCAAACGCATTAACCACTTAGCAACGAAACCACTATACTGGAAAGTCCTACGGAGACATAGACATTCTATGAGTCTGTCAATCACCGTTCAGTAATTTTTCAAAACTGTATTTTAATATGTATTATTTATACAGAAAAAAGTATCATATGTCTATCCTAATGTCAATTAGCATCTCATTGTCAAATTTAATTACGATTGGATTAGCCTTTTAGCCCAAGGAAAGTAACAAACAGACCATCAGAGTTACTTTCGCATTTATAATATTAAGTATAGATAAGATAAATCAATGCTCCATTTATTATTGTTTCAGGATATTTTTTTCACCTTTAGATTAAAGTAATGTCCGTACAGACGCTTTTTTAATCAATGAAATTAAAGATATCCTTTTTTCGCGAATTACTTGTGTTATGATTTTAACTGTAAATTAATTTGTTACCTCGAATGTTTGCAGTACCTTTGACTAATATGACATTTTGAAAATAGCTTGCAGCTCGAATGGTCAAAGAAGGAATGGATAAGAAGTTCGCTCCTTCTTGGAATGTCGTGGTGGGCGAAGTTTTTGGCTTTGAGATAGAATACGTCGTGACGAATCTTCTCTACATGTATTTTGGAGGAAACATTGCAATCTGTATTTGGAAATGTGTTTAAGTTAAGCCGCATCCATAAGAGTGACGATATCTGAACTACTGAAGTGTACCTGTTGCTCGTAGTCAACTAATCTTATTCAATACTGCCTACTAAATTCAACTTACTGTTTGATACATACATTGATATTGGCAAGGAAAAAAAATAATTTAAATAACCATATGCAGCTAGAAGTTTATCAACCTTAAAATTTAGAGAAATATAATAAAATTTGATAATTTGTTAAATTTACTTATTATGGTATAATATATTTTGTAGTAACTATAACATGTATTAATAAGCATATAGATATGTTTAAAACAACACTGACATTTATTCACAAAAGTATGCTCCCTCTTGCCCTACACCCGCAGACTTTTTCCTGCTGACCAGACAGAGTGTGCTCTAGAAGGATTGGCGCAGCACTAGCAACCAGATTGAGTAACACAGGTAAATTTTCCAAATCAGCAGTAAATCGTGACAGGTTTTAAAATAAAATAAATAATTGAAAGATCTACGCAAGCAATGAACAAAATATGGAGACAGTCTTGCCTATATCTCTGCTTGGTCAAGACGAGTTCTGGGTGATAATTGCTTGTATCTAATAATGTTGAGTTTCAGAGATATATTTATCAGCTATATCACAGTTACAAGAAAGTTGTTGTGGGTTAGCCCTGGGGTCGTTCATTTTTGCTGGTTCCCCCTACATCAACAGGAAGAACATGGAATAAAAAATATAGTTCCCCACCAGAAGAATTTATTACAATTAAACAAACACATTTTTATTAATCAATCTTGCCGTTCTTGCATATTTTTCATATGCCATTTCCTTCATATTTCAGTATCTTTTCTACGTCAGCTATCATTTAGAGTTGTAATAGAGGTCAGCTTTATGGAAGTTCAGTGTTTGAACTCGGCGAATGCGGAGGTTCAGTGGAAGCGGAAGTTTAGCGGAAGCGCAGGTGGAAAAATAAATTTAAACTATTTAAATTTTAATATTTTATTAAAAATTAATCGGAAAAATGATCACGGATTCTACATTTTTTGTAAGTATAGTCTATTTCCACATAGCTGCAAATGTGATTTATTTTTGCCTCATCTTTGAACAATGGGATGATTTGACAAGTAAATTATTCACCTACCTACACGTGTCAACAAAATAATCTTTGTCGTATGAACTTAATTCGTAGCTGAACTAATTCGAACCATAAGCATAAAGCCACGCCATCATACATCACCTTGCCCGCCACCCGCCTTCCCACCGCTGCCTAACTTGTAGAACATACCAGATGATCCGATTTTCCGAAGTAGGACTCTTGTTGGGCCGTGAAAGGGGTGTAGGACTACATGTGTTGAATAAATAAATTCTTCTTGGGCTTCCAGCCGCATAAAAAAGTCACAATTGTGGGACGTTTCGAAGACCCAGAAGAGTTTATTTATTTACAACGCCGTGAAAAACTTTGATCTTATATGAGCTGGATGTTGTGAAAGGGCTTATTTACTTTATATGCAACTAGCTGACCCGGCAATGCTTCACTATTGATGGACTTGAGTAGGCACATAGATTAAATGAAAAAAATATTTACATATAAATTTTAAAATGCTGATTCATTCATTTTCAGTTGGAAAGGGTGAGAGGGGATGCTCTTTGGAAAACATGTGCAGGCAGTATTTTTCTGTTTGTTTAAAACTATAAGTGTGCAAATTCCCATTGAAATCTGATGAAATATGTGGTTTTGTCTAAGTTATGGGGAGAAGGGGTGGGTTTTTTAATTTATTTTTTTTGACAGGTATCTTCTCCGTGATCCCGTCAACAACTCACCAAAGCTTCACCGTAAACGGACGAACGGTTTGCGGGTTTGTTTAAATTATGGGGTGTTATGGGGAAGAGGGGGTAATTAAGGTGGTGGAAAGAGAGGAGAGGGATTGAGTTTTTGTGAAATTAATTAGTACAGTATTTCTCTCTCTTATTTAAAGTATAAGTGTACAAATTCTTATCTAAATCGGATAAAAAATGTGGTTTGCCTAAATTATGGGGTAAAAACGTAATGGGGTTGGAAAGGGGGAGAGGGGATGAATATTCGGAAACCATACGTAGGCAGTATTTTTCTGTTTGTTTTAAAGTATAAGTGTACAAATACTTACCTAAATCGTATAAAAAATGTGGTTTGCCTAAATTATGGGGTAAAAACGTAATGGGGGTGGAAAGGGAGAGAGGGGATGAATATTCGGAAACAATATGTTGGCAGTATTTTTCTGTTTGTTTTAATGTGCAAATTCCCATTGAAATCTGATGAAATATGTGGTTTTGTCTAAATTATGGGGAGAAGGGGTGGGTTTTTTAATTTATTTTTTTTGACAGGTACCTTCTCCGTGATCCCGTCAACAACTCACCAAAGTTTCACCGTAAACGGACGAACGGTTTGCGGGTTTGTTTAAATTATGGGGTGTTATGGGGAAGAGGGGGTAATTAAGGTGGTGGAAAGAGAGGAGAGGGATTGAGTTTTTGTGAAATTAATGTGTACAGTATTTCTCTCTCTTATTTAAAGTATAAGTGTACAAATTCTTATCTAAATCGGATAAAAAATGTGGTTTGCCTAAATTATGGGGTAAAAACGTAATGGGGTTGGAAAAGGGGAGAGGGGATGAATATTCGGAAACCATACGTAGGCAGTATTTTTCTGTTTGTTTTAAAGTATAAGTGTACAAATACTTACCTAAATCGTATAAAAAATGTGGTTTGCCTAAATTATGGGGTAAAAACGTAATGGGGGTGGAAAGGGAGAGAGGGGATGAATATTCGGAAACAATATGTTGGCAGTATTTTTCTGTTGTTTTAAAGTATAAGTGTACAAATTCCTATCTAAATCCGATAAAAAATGTGGTATTGCCTAAATTATAGGGTAATGGGGGTGGAAAGGGGGAACATTCCTCCAACTTAGGGAGCGTGCATAAACCATGTAGCTCCATTTTGGCCTCCTGTGACCCCCCCCCCCCCACGTAACCCTACGTGTCTTTCGCCTCTACCCCCCCTCCCCCCCGTAGCATGTAGCTTTTTTCCCCCTTTTGATTCCAGAAGACATTGTGTGCTGTTTTCTCTTGTCAGACTATTGTAAATTACATACGGAGATAATTAACTGAGAGAAATAAATATTCACATGCTGTTGTGAGTTCTGTTCCTTATTTTAACTGTAAAAAATGTTATGAAAGGAAAGCTACGTGGCCTGGCTCAGAACCCCCCCCCCTCCCCCCACGTAGCTCAGCGTAGTATTCCAGCCAACCCCCCCCCCCCCCCCTGGACCGTGCCACGTAGTTGTTCACGGTCCCTTAGATAACTGGCTTTCTTTTCGTACGAATTGAAACTGCATATTCACCTTTGCCATGAATGTACAATTTTACAGCTTGGTTCAGGCCTCATTTCCACGCAAACGCTAACTCGTTTTCTTTTAGTACTAATCGAAAATACATATGCGCCATTGTCATGGATGTATAATTTTACAGCTTGGTCAAGGATATATTTTCACTTGAACACCTAATGTAGTAGGTGAGCAGAAACATGGCCTCATAACAATCAACTTCGCCATATTGCATATTTCCTTCCTGGGTCCCTGGCGTTGCGTCCTAGCCTAGATCAGCAAGTTTAACTAATATCTTAAATATTAATTTGTTTCTGAGCTTAGTTTGGAATTTACTAGTAATTTTTTTTATGGTGGGATTGAAACCAACGGCAATTGCTCGGCTACGGCGCACACACACTGTTTTCAGGGAGTGTGGCATTGTTGGTAACCTATATTGATGTCTTAAATTCTGAAATGTTCTTATCCAGTGATTTTCATATGGAATAATTAGATTTGAGAGGCGATTCAGAATAAGCGATAAAATTACAAAAAGAAATGAGATCCCACAAAAACAATTCTTCTGAAAAATAGGCCAAGTCTCGTGTACATGTAGTGACAAAAAAATTATGAGATCTTCTTCTGAGCTAAGTCTACACTTTACAGTGTGTATTCACTTCATTTGTGAAACAGAATGGTTTCTCTCGGCATCATAGATCGTTATTTAGGATTAAAAAAATCTGATGACTTGGCCATTATGCACGGCATAATTTGTACTGAATTTGAGGGAGAAATATATACTTGTCAAATTTGAAAAAGAGCTAGGGAAATCTTGGCTTTTAAGTATTTATAAGTTTGATAAAACAACACATTTAAGGTATTTATATAGGTTAACTAAAACATGGCCTGCATAATGGCCAAGTCATCAAATTGCTTTTATCCTAAATAAACGCTCTATGAAACCCAGAGAAACCATTCTGTTTCACAAAGTGAACTGAATACACACTGTAAAGTGTAGACTTGGCTCAGAAGATTTATTTTCCTGAATCCATGCTGCTGGGTAGAAAGTGGTGCACATTTGTTAATAAACCTAAGGAATCTGTCAAGGAAGAGTTTTTCTAATATTTTTGAGAAAAAAAAAAACACTTAATTGGGATTTGCCGACTGATCAGGAGGACCTTTCTTTAACAGTGGAGTCATTATAGCAGTTTTGAGTACTTCAGGAAAAGTTCTAGTTTATACAGATACTGTATTATACTGCTTTAAAATATAAGTGAAGCAAAACATTTCGGACATCACTATGAAAACCGAATCTATAGTAATAACTAAAAATAGGGAAAATTTTTTCATGACATTTATATTTTTTGCTTCTCGAAGTTAGTATTTGGTGCTAGAATAAATGGGATAAAGCATTTCTACTCACACAAGGGTTCGTTAGCGAGGTGGGAAAGTGCTTGTTATTATAACTACAATAACTAGAAACTATCTAATTGAATACATACAAAGCATTTACATACCCTTCGGATAATCCTAAATTTCGGCTACTCTTGATATATTCGTTCAACTTAAGTGATGGCATTTGTAGGAAAGAAACAAGTTCAAATCATAATAGGTCTAAACAACTACATTTCTGATCAAGAAAATGCAATTGGAATGTCATTTTACAAATCTGAAAAAAAACATTCTGTTTCAAAATACTAAATTAAAACAGTTTAGTAACAATAACAGATCAAGTCTTTAATACAAATAAAATTTCAAGGTACATCAGAATTAAGACAGATAACATAATACCATGAAAAAATCTTACTTATAGCTCAGAAGACCAGTCAATAAAATCACAAGATGAGCGACGACTCTCTGCGATACAAATGTAGTACCTGAGAACAACTTCGGACTGCTAGATCACGTCAAGAATCATATACAGTCGAACCTGGGTAAGCGAGAGTTGAAGGGACCGCAAATTTTTTTTCGCTTATGGAGTTTATTCACTAACCAGGTTTTTTTCGCTTATAGAGGTAGGCTACAGGAGTGGCTTTTCTCACTTACAGAGGTTTAAAAAATAAAGCATATGTGTAGTGTTAAATATGTGTGTATTCTATAGGTATTATTCATTAGAATTTTACATATATGCATACAAAAAGAAAACAAAAAATATTACACTTATAGTTACTTAAAGGAATCCGTTAATTTCTTCTGCGTTTCTGTTTCTGCATTTTGTACATGTTTTTCTAGATCATAAATCTTATCAAATATTGTTTTCTCAACAACCGCCGAGTATTAAAAAAAATGGTGGAGCGTCTCCAGTGCATTCAAAGCTTCTTGCTTCTTTGTTATATTATTTACTTCTGTATCCAAAATCTGCGATCGGTCAGCTTCATGTCACTGTCATTTCCATCAGTACACGTTGTAACAGCCCTAATACCTGAATTTTGAATAGCATTGTACTGTATGAAGTATTTGTAGTGAGCTAATGTTTGGTTGAAAGTGATTTGATATGTTTGTTTTGTAATTTCTTGTAAATCAGTGTATATAGACTTTGTTATAGGTAAGAAAATTATTCAAAGGCCATTTAATATGTTTAAGAACCGAATGATGCAAGAGAATTTCTTAAATGTTTATAATTCCATGTATTAATGTAAGTTACGATGTCTACAGGACAATTTTCTACCGTTTGAAAGGATTTCTGTAAACAATTTTGTATTTAAAGTATCTACAATTACCATTTCTGATCATTTTGCAATGTTGTTAATTAATTTTGTATTAATTCCGATTGTTTTTTAATATGTTAGATGTTTGAGTGATTGTTAATGATCGAGAAATATCGGGCGGATGCCTTTGAAGAATTCTCGTAATTTCGATAAAGACTATATAAACAGATCGCCTGGACAGAGAAATTCATTCATGCATTCAGTTAGTAAGTCAGTTTAGTTGACAGTATTCAGTGTTACAGAGAGTTTCAATCATTCAGTTGAGTTCACAGAGAGTTTCTTTGCGACTGTGCATCTCTGTATTGTACCTATACTAGTGAATATCGCTGACTTGTTGTTTGGATCACAATAAAACAGACATCTTCAAACATAACCTGTTTGGTGGATTTTTTAAATTTAATAATCAGTAATTAAACCACTAGCAGAACCCTAACATGGCGACTGTTGACAGGACGAGAAGTTCTTAAACATCTGTGGATGTTTATCTTCTAAAAAGAATCTGCAGAAAATTACGACGAATTATCGGCGATAAGCGAACATAACCTGCGAGAAAATTTCGACCGGCTACGACACGTAGAGGTTATACAGGCGACACGGATTTGACGGCAAGCGGATCTTCTTCGGCCTAAGGCGGAGATTTTCCATCGGGAATCGGCTGTAATCTCCGACGACGAGTGGATTTTCTTCGGCTTCAAAATCGTCTTCCTACAGTGAATTGTGATAAGTGTGGTTAAGTGTTTGAAGTCAGTGTGGTGTTTGATGGTTAAATAAGTGCTTCTAAGTGAAATTTAATGTGATACAAAATTGAGGAAGAACTGTAAGTACTGCATTGAATATTCAAGTGATTTCTTTTGCATGTTATTGTGTGCAGGTTGGAAAGATTTAAATTTTTCTTAATTTTGTTTTTTTATGTTGATTTTGCTAATTACTAAAAATGGCTGATAATCAGAACCTGCAAGCTTTTCTAGAGTCTTTTGTAGCCAAATTTGATAGCAAATTTAATGAATTTAGAAATGAGTTAAAGTGTGATAATGATAGCAAATTTTCTGAATTTAAAAATAAGTTAAATCTCGATAGGAAAATCTCTTAAATGAATAGTAAGTTTGATAGTAAGTTTTCTGAGTTCAAAAAGGAATTGGATTTTGAGAACAAATTCTCTGAGTTGGCTGATTGTTTTGATAAGAAAATCTGTATGCAATTTCAAGGTTTTAGTTCTAAATTTAAGGAGGATGTCAATAATTTAAATTCGAAAACTGGAACAAGCTGTTGTAGAGTGTCAGGAGAATTTTGTAAAGGTTAACCAAATTTGTAGAGACACCAAGATGCATGTGTTGATTTAATTAATGAAGTAGACTGTAAATATAGCAAAGAGATGAAGGGAGTCAGAGAAGAATGTAATATGATGAAGGAGGAATATGTGAGTTTGTTCGAAACCAATGACAGTAAATCTGCTCAAAGGGTCAACGAGTTGAGACAAGAGGTGGGACAAATGTTAATGCGTTGGCACGTCAGCAGAAACAGCTTACCCATGAATTGGCGGGTACCCAATCTAACGTTAATCAGTTAGAGAAAGGGTTACTGGGTTGCAGGTTCAGTTAAGTCAAGCTCCCACACTAGGTAACACAATTGTTAGTGCTGACATTAAGGAAGGAATTTGAATTCTATGATGATAGTGGGAGGCTTCACCCTATTGAATTTATAGATAATTTGAAAGATCAGACTATTTTAATTTGTTAACCCGATAATAAGAAAATTGCACTTGTGGGTAAACATCTTAAGTCTTATGCTAGGACATGGGGTGATAGACAAGCTAGGGAAGTGACTGACTACAAGCTGTTTAAAGAAAAACGTTTGAATCATTTTTGGTCGACAAGCAGGCAGATTCAGGAAAAGAGGAGTTAATGACTGGCAGGCCCTATAAACCTGGTAGGGAAACTCAACATGGACTTTTTTTCATAAATGTTGGATCCGTTGTAAGTATTTAGGACCATCTTATGGAGAGGAGGAATTCATTGATTTGATAGGAGCTAGGCTACCTCAGCAAACAAGAAATTTAAATTGCCACTTTGGATGTAGTAAAAGTGGATAGAGTTTCTGAATTGTTGAGACGCTTGGATGCCCAGGAGTCATTCAATGAACAACATTACCACCATCAACACCATAGGAGGGCAGCAGGAGTTCCCCTAGAAGGAGTAATGGGTCAAGGGATGTAGATCTAGGGGATGGGTTCGTGATAATTACACAAGGAGGAATGGTAATGGGGAAGTGAGAGAACAGAAACCCTCAATCTGAAAGGGAAAGGCAGCATGGGGGGCAGGCAAACTAAAGACCACCCCTGTGATGGGCCCCGCAGTGGTGGACAAGAAGGTGGGGTCCAGGTACCAAACTGCTATAGAGTTAATACCATTTTTATGAATAATCCCAGAGAAGATTTATTGGAAGAGGTGGAGGATAAGGATGAAGTTTTAGATAAAGTTCCCATAGTGCAAATTAATGCTTTTAATAAACAAATAGATGCTCGCATTGATACCGGGTCACAGGTTTCTTGCCTTGCTGAGGGATTATTTAATGAAATTGAAAGCACCCATCAAATTGAAGTGTTACCCGTTAGTAGTATGACTGTTATTACTGCTACTGGTTCTCGAAGTAAGAGAATTAGGCAGGAAATGTTGATGGAAGGGTGTATGGGGACTGTAAATGTAGAAATACCCAAGTATGTAGTCCCTAAGTTGAATGTTAATTGCATTTTAGGCATGGATTGGCTTACAAAAGTAAAGGCTTTGGTAGACTGTGGAGAGCTAACTACGGATTAAATTAGACAGTGGGGAATACTGGGTTGATTTTGAGAAGACTGGTTGGAAAGGCATACAAGAAGTAGATCATGTGAGAGTTAAATATAAGGATGCTGGTGTAGCTAGAGTTTGTGACGAACTATTACAACAGATTTGTGTAAATGTGTTAAGGCAGAGTAGTGAGATTAATAGTCTGATTGAAGGTCAGGAGATAAGCGAAGGAAACGTTATTAATTACCCAAACAGTATGAAACTATTAACGTCAGACCAACAAGAAACGCTGAAATGTCTAATTGAAGAATATAGGGACGTATTTTCTGACAAACCAGGTCTGATCAAAAATTATGAGTGCAAGCTTACTGTAAAGTCTGAAGAGCCTCTCTTTATTAAGCCATATCCAATCCCTTTGACCAAAAGAGATGAAGTGAATAAGGAGATAAATCGAATGTTAGAGGAAAGAGAGGAGAGGGATTGAGTTTTTGTGAAATTAATGTGTACAGTATTTCTCTCTCTTATTTAAAGTATAAGTGTACAAATTCTTATCTAAATCGGATAAAAAATGTGGTTTGCCTAAATTATGGGGTAAAAACGTAATGGGGTTGGAAAAGGGGAGAGGGGATGAATATTCGGAAACCATACGTAGCAGTATTTTTCTGTTTGTTTTAAAGTATAAGTGTACAAATACTTACCTAAATCGTATAAAAAATGTGGTTTGCCTAAATTATGGGGTAAAAACGTAATGGGGTGGAAAGGGGGAGATGAGATGGAATTCCGAAACCATATGTTGCCAGTATTTTTCTGTTTGTTTTAAAGTATAAGGGTACAAATTCCTATCGAAATCGGATAAAAAATGTGGTATTGCCTAAATTATGGGGAAAAAACGTAATGGGGTTGGAAAGGGGGCGAGGTCAGATTACGAACGGTTTGCGGGTTTGTTCAAATTATGGAGTGTTATGGGAAGAGGGGGTAATTAAGGTGGTGGAAAGAGAGGAGAGGGATTGGGTTTTTGTGAAATTAATGTGTACAGTATTTCTCTCTATTTTTTAAAGTATAAGTGTACAAATTCCTATCTAAATCGGATAAAAAATTGTGGTTTGCCTAAATTATGGGGTAAAAACGTAATGGGGGTGGAAAGGGGGAGATGAGATGGAATTCCGAAACCATATGTTGGCAGTATTTTTCTGTTTGTTTTAAAGTATAAGGGTACAAATTCCTATCGAAATCGGATAAAAACTGTGGTATTGCCTAAATTATGGGGAAAAACGTAATGGGGTTGGAAAGGGGGAGAGGGGATGAATATTCACAAACCATACGTAGGCAGTATTTTTCTGTTTGTTTTAAAGTATAAGTGTACAAATTCTTATCAAAATCCGATAAAAAATGTGGTTTGCCTAAATTATGGGGTAAAAACGTAATGGGATTGGAAAGGGGGAGAGGGGATGAATATTCGGAAACCATACGTAGGCTGTATTTTTCTGTTTGTTTTAAAGTATAAGTGTACAAATTCTTATCTAAATCGGATAAAAAATGTGGTTTGCCTAAATTATGGGGTAAAAACATAATGGGGTTGGAAAGGGGGAGAGGGGATGAATATTCGGAAACCATACGTAGGCTGTATTTTTCTGTTTGTTTTAAAGTATAAGTGTACAAATTCTTATCTAAATCGGATAAGAAATGTGGTTTGCCTAAATTATGAGGTGAAAACGTAATGGGGGTGGAAAGGGGGAGAGGGGATGAATATTCGGAAACCATACGTAGGCTGTATTTTTCTGTTTGTTTTAAAGTATAAGTGTACAAATTCTTATCTAAATCCGATAAAAAATGTGGTTTGCGTAAATTATGGGGTGAAAACGTAATGGGGTTGGAAAGGGGGAGAGGGGATGAATATTCGAGAACCATACGTAGGCAGTATTTTTCTGTTTGTTTTAAAGTAAAAGTGTACAAATTCTTATCTAAATCGGATAAAAAATGTGGTTTGCCTAAATTATGGGGTGAAAACGTAATGGGGTTGGAAAGGGGGAGAGGGGATGAATATTCGGGAACCATATGTTGGCAGTATTTTTTCTGTTTGTTTTAAAGTATAAGTGTACAAATTCCTATCTAAATCGGATAAAAAATGTGGTATTGCCTAAAGTATGGGGTTGGATATGGGGCGAGGGGATTAATATTCGGAAACCGTATGTAGGCAGTATTTTTATGTTTGTTTTAAAGTATAAGTGTACAAATTCCTATCTAAATCGGATAAAAAATGTGGTTTTGCCTAAACTATGGGGTGTTATGGGGAATAGGGGGTGACTTTTTCGATTTTTTTTTCACAGGAACCTTCGCAGGCGCACACTCGAAAACTCTCCAAAGTTTCATTGTAATCTGATAAATGGTACAGGAACGCATAGAAGACGAACATACAAACAAACAAACATTGATTTTTATATATAAGATACCTGTATGGAATATATAAAAATGAATGTTTGTTCGTCTCCTACGCATTGCTATACCATTTAATCGATTGGAACGAAACTTTGGTGAGTTATTGAGTGCGTGCTCGAAGGATTTCTGGCATAAAAAAAAACTTCCTTTCTTCCCCTTCACACCACTCAACTTTTTCAAATGATCTTTGCACAAACCCTAAAGCGATTACTTCGGAAAGGTTCTCTCTCCGGTCGCGGGTACGACTCACGTTTTGAGCAGGAATTTTTAGCAGTTATATTTGATTATATGAGCTACGCCAGGACGTTACGTGGTTCTGATTCCACGATAAACTGAAGGTCCCTGAGGAAAGGAATTGGCCTTCCTGCCTCTGACACAATAGCTTAGTATATCTTCTTAGGGAAGATTCGACAAAACTTCGGGTTATGGACTAAGTTAGATTTTTAGTGTTAGAGGTGGAAACTTCTTTAGGCGCGTTGGGCGATTTTTTGATGAGTAAAATCTTATGAATTTGCGTCACCGACATGATAATGTTAACAGTATTATTGTAGCTGCAAGTATAACGTGTTGTGCGCATTATATTCATAGTTTTTAGTTTTCACTTCTGTCAGCAGTTTCTAATAACTGCCAATGTTTTTTTTTTTTCCAACGTTTACTACACGGAAAACCATGGAAAATTTTATCTCAATCTATTATGCACATAAATGCATAAATGCAATTTTCAACTCTGATCTTGTTTCTGTCAGTTTGACATCATATATTGACATCTTCCTTCTCAGTGTTTCAAAACATTTCGTTACAAAACGATCATTGTTAAATTATTCATTGAAATTACAGTTCTGGTAGTTAAGTGTCGTAGTTATGTGTAAAGGTGTTTCTTGTTACAACCTGTAAATGGGGTTACGGTATTGGTTGTATCTAGTAACAACAAATAAATTAATCGTGATACATATGGGTGATGTATGTAAGTGCAGAAATATTAGTGTGAAATAATAGTATTAGTTTAAATTACGTAGGAAAGGCGTTCGGAATAACTGACGAGCTCGTGAGACTAACAAGTGTAACAAATAATTAAACTGGGAGGGAGGCTACTAACAGGTGGCGGCCGAAGGGATTTGCTCAGGTGGTGACAACAATCAAAACAGGACTCTTGCAACATAGAAATCTGCAACGTGTGAAAGTCGCATTACCTGCAGTTACTGCCGGAAATTAATCAATTAAAATTAGTCAATTTAAAATTGAACATACGGTAAACATTCACTGATTAGCCAAAAACTGACAAGTTGATCTACAGGCACTGTTAGATTACTCAATAGGCAAGACTACGCATGACTAGGCAGTGGCCTGGAGCCCCAGATTTTTGAAGGCCCCCTCATAGTTAACTTTTTTTTCATTAAATAAAAATAAAATCATCCAAATAAAACAAGCAAAGTAATAAGAAAAACATGATTTTTTGTTTTTGTTTTATTGTAGTGTACGATAAATAAAAGTAATTTTCAAAATATTATAAACCGTAAAATTCGTTTGTTAATTGAAAAAAATATATTATAAATTGTATTAGCCATCTACAAATCCTTTTCTTTGTACTTATAAAATACAGATAATTATTTTCAATAAAAGAGGGAATCAAAATTTTTGAGTCCCTAGGGCCACGTACCTTCTTATCCGGCACTGCCTTCGATGGCCACTACGACAGTGGAACTCATTTGGGTTGAGAATCGTTTCCTGTTACCTGCATTCATAAACTTACGTAATTCTCCTTCAGACGATCTAAGAAACAGAAACAATATTGCCTCCTCACATTGACAAAGCTTCTAAGGCAGCGTTACTCAATTCCCCCCCCCCCCCCCCCGAGTATCATTAAATTATCAAAATTAATGCTGCGGGCCTCTGACTTACACGGGCCTAAATTTATTTTTTCCTCTTTTCGTTTCAGCTTTTTTTTTTTTTTTAACTGCTTAACGTCTCTTAACAGCGAGGTCTTTAGAGACGGGAAAGGATGGGGGGCAAGGAATTGGAAGGAATTCCACCATGGTCTTTTGAAGGAAACATCCAGGCATTTTCCTGGAGTGATTTGGGAAACCATGGAAAACCCAGATCTGGATGCCCGCTTCAAGCACTCCTGCTAGACTGTCAAAAATATTATTGTCTTCAATAATATTACACTGTAATTTAAACATCCAATTTTCGCTGCATCTTCAAACCCCAACTCAGTGTGACTATTGGGACCATTGCTATCCATTATTCTATTGAATAATTGTGTTGATTGTTTACTTTCTGAAATTAGATTGTTTGCAGATGTCATAATGCTGTATAAAAGAATCAAAACGATAGAGGATTGTAAACAGTTGCAGGGTGATCTGGACAGGATATCTAGTTGGGGTGGTAAATATGGGATGAAGATAAATGCAAAGAAGAGTCAGCTTATTAGATACACAAATAAAAAACAAAAGGTTAATTATCAATATAAGGTGGGGAAATAATTGCTTGCTGAAGACTTGAAATGTAAATATCTTGGCATTACTTTTGATAACAAGCTTAACTGGGTTGGACACATTGGACAGGTGGTAGGAAAAGGTTTCAAAGCTCTGCACTTGTTGAAGAGAGTGCTGAACGGATGTACGAAAGTAGTAAAGGAACTGGGTTACAAAACTTTGGTCAGACCATTGCTCGATTATGGTAGTGTAGTATGGGACCCTCATTTTACGTATCAAATACAGGAGTTGGAGAGGGTGCAAAGAAGGGCTGCTAGATTTGTTTCTGGAAATTATCGCAGAATGCAATCAGTGACTGATATGATATAGGAGCTGGAATGGGATTCATTGCAAGACAGGAGGAGGATGAGGAGGGTCATGGGAGTGTACAGGGCATATACTGGCGATGAGGCGTGGAAAGATATTCCAATAGGTATGAAAAGTAGTGCATGGAAGGGTAAAGATGACCATGACCACAAGCTGGCACTCGATTTCAGGCACAAGTGTGTAGGAAGATTCTCTTTTTTAGGTAAGGGTGTCAGGGATTGGAATGAGTTACCAACAGAAATGATGAATAATTTACTGAAAACTTTGAAAGAATTTAAACATAAAATTTGTAGAGGGCAAATGTAGGTGGGTGCAGGATAAGGGGAAGATGGGTGTGTAGGGAAATTGCCACCGGAGCCTGTGCTCCATTACAATTAAATTAAATTAAAGAAATCTGTGTAGAAAGTTTTGGGTAATGTTTCACTCCTGCAAGTTATGTTGTGTTTAGCAGATTAATAAAGTTCATTTGTCAAAAATAAGGATTTAAGTAATCATGAACTCTCAGTGGAATACCAGTTTCAGAGTAGAAAATGTGTTGTTAATATTGCAAAGTATTTTTAACCCATCAGCAAACTCTAACCTAGTACAAGGTATAGGCTTGACCCAACCACAACTGGAAGCAGGCTCCCTCTCAACTCTAGTTAAAAACTAAGAAGTACCCCCTTATATTTAGGTGTAGGCCATGCATAGTGAAATCCTTCGGCAAACAAAACGTTATGTAAAGAAAATTTAAGCACATCTTTTAATATTGTTACCATTATTGTCTGGAGTATTAAAATTCAAAGGTTCCACTTTTGTGACTAACTAAAACCACATGGAATTTAAGTGGCTCTCTACGAACAGCGAAATTGTATTTTTTATGGTAATAACTATTAGTGAATGAAAATTTGTGCCACTGCGAACTGATTAATGATTAAGGAACCACGACGCCATCCCATAGGCTGTATTAGTTGATGCACGGTTCCACTAACAGTACGTATATAGCAGTGGATTCCTACGAGTGGTAGGCTTCAAGGTGGAACGCGTGGTACTCTCTTGGAGAACGTAATCACTAACATTACTGAAAAAAAAGTTATGCAAATATTAGTAGTACCAAAATATATTTTAAGACAGATAAACTGTACGTGGGAAATTATATTACAGTAATGCTGTGGTTGTGAGAAGCATTTACTGAGATAAACGCAGCAGCATTGGTACGCGAGGTGGAGCTCTTTCTTGGAGTGGTACTCAAAAAAAAAAAAAAAAAAAAAAAAAAATGAAGAACCATTGATACATAGAACACTTAACATAGAGTGGATATGCTGGGTTTGATTGTATGTGAGAACATTCGTAGAGTCATAACAGCATATCTACAAAATTGGCCATTTTGACATATTTACACCACTATTATTGTGAAGAACCAATCTATGACATATTTACACCACTATTATTGTGAAGAACCAATCTATTCAATGGAAAAACACTGAGACTCCTATTTTTAACCGTTCCAGAGATAATGTGTAGCGTATCTACAATTTCACTTCACTGTTTATTGTGAAAATGACGTATTGCCTTTTGCGACATTTCGGCTCCCTACTATATTGTTCAGTAACAAAAGAGCGTATCTTCATATATTATAAAGGAAAACGTTGAGAGTAGGATTCCTTCTACAAAAATTTGTCAGATATGAGTGCTTTTACCTTGATTTAATGCACACGTCATAAATTATTAACAGTATTTATTCATTTTTGGACTCTTCATGACATTTCCTCGGTAAATTATTGTTTATTTTTTTTCAGATCACCCTCTATCATTTCTTCAGAAATCTTTAAATATTCTACCTTGGCCTAATATTGAAGCACAAACAATCGATATTGACAATCGAAATGTTTGCTTACAAGAAAGAACCAATCAGTTCGGATTTTTAGTGATGGCAATAATAGTACAGACCTGCTCGTAAGTGAAAACATTGAAGTAGAGAATGAGATAAAAGTAAAACTCAGATGAGTAGCTCAGTCTGAAAAATGGAAGAAAATTGATGGAAAAATTAAACGGCAGTCTGGGGAACTGTATTATTCTTGCAAACATGTCCCTGGGCGGTCAGTTAAACCAAAAGATTGTTCAAAGTGCTCGAGAAAGTGCAGCTTTAATTTTACTGAGGTTGACAGATTAAAAACGCACCAAAAACTTTGGAGTCTAGGTGATATAAACAGGCAGTGTTTGTATGACAGTTCTCCTTTAGAAAAGATGCATAAGCAAAATACTAGGACTTCTGAGGGCTCGTCCAGGAGAAAATTTACAAATTAATACTATCTAACCAAAGATGGTGTAAAGTTTTAGGTTTGTCAATCATTCTTTCTTACTACATTTTATTTGACTGAATCATTCATACACCAGGTTCTGTTAAAAAGGAATGAGAACAACATGAGGACAACATCATTTCCAAAGATGAAAGAGGATGTCACAAACCAGCAGTAGCTAAATCAGATGCTGTCAAAGAAAGAATTAGATCTTACATTAAAAGCTTTCCAAAACTCCCTTCACATTATTCTAGGAAGGATTCGGAAAACGAGTACTTGCCACATGATTTAAATCTTCGAAAATTGTACGAAATGTATGTGGAAACTTGCAAAAACGATAACGCAACCCTTGAAAAGGAATCTTATTATTAACTAATATCTAAGACAGAATTTAATCTATATATCCATATACCTAAAAATGATTTGTATGATACGTGTTACAAATTCTCAAACATGAATGTCAGAGAGAAAGAAATTCACCGTTCAGAACAGATTGCTAACATATCTCATAAGTATTTAGCAAGGGCTCTGAAAGACCACATCAAGATGGAAGCTGCATCAAGGAAAACTCATTTTGCTTAATTTGGTCTAGAAGCTGTCTGCTACTTTACAAAGACAAATGCTAAAGCGTTTTTTTATCATCGAAGGCTTGCTGTCTACAACCTAACCATATACAATATAACTTCAAATAAGCTGCATTTGACATGTGGAGTTAAAGGACCGCCAAATGTGGATCTAGAGAAATTTCTTCATGCTTATTCAATTATTTAGAACAAAATGCAGATGGCAAAGACTGGAACTTCTTTTCTGATACGTGTGGAGGGAAAAATAGAAATGCAAATGTGTCTGCTATGTTCCTGTATGCTGTTAAGCACCTTGATATCCCTGTTATAAATCACATGTTTTTTGAGCCAGGTCACTCGCAAATGGAGTGTGGCTCTTGTTGCATTTTATGTTATCTCATTCCATTGATGCGAAACATCCATGCAAACTTAACCTTAAGTGATTATATACTTTCATATGATTCATTGGTCTTTATTTCCGTTATTTACATTCAGAAGTATCCGAAGATTGCAAAGGTTCTTGTTATACGGTAACTAGATGTCGTCAGCTCGAAAGTGCTTACACACAACTCAATTGCTAGCCGGTTCTTGTTATGCTATCATCTCCTTAGCAACCAACTTCTTTTTTTTGTTTATTTCTTTATATTTTCTCTCTGTTATGTCTCAACCCTCCCCAAGTTTACCATATCTTTGAAAAAGATACTGGTAAACTTATTGAGAGTTTGGATATGGACCTTTGCATTCTTCTCCGTCATTTACAATACATATACAACATTTTTCAAAAATCACAACAATGATAAAATTAAAAACAATAAAACATTTCTCTTCGTGTCCTGTCACGGAGTGCAGCACCGTTATCCGTTCACACATAGCACACTGACACGAAAAGTCTGTAACAATAAGATTTTAGCATCATTAACCTTATCAGCTATATCCAAAACAAAACATAAATTTGTTGAAACAAATATTTGTATGGACATAACAATCTATCAGGGTCTAAGGATTGTGAAATTCTAACCTCCGGACTCATCGGAGTACATAGCTAAGAGGTATTTACAAATGTTAAGTTTATCGTCATTGTAATTACTTTCTTAACCGTTACATATTTGTTTTTTCAAGATATATATACCTTAATAATAAATAAAAGACTGTTTATTCACATGTATAGTCCATATAACCAGTCACTTATGAGTTCCTGAATGAACTCTGCATTTACAGGAAAAAAGGTCCCTGGACCAAAAAAAATTATTTAATAATCTCATAAGCCTGAGGCAGTTTACAGCAATATTTCACCAAAACAAGTGACTTATTTACACCACTTCTGTAATCTCTGCTCCAAAATACTTTCATCGCAATTCCTCATAACAACATGTCTTTTAATGTTTCTATTTTATTAACAATAAACTATACCTACCAACTTAACTGTGTGCTCTATACTTAAACGGTTTGAGTGCAATGACATTATATCTCCCTCTAACCTTTTCCTCATTTAGATAGGCTACTGTGTACGAATTATTTTGTATGAAACTTAAATATCTTTATCTCGTTGTTCTCTTTCTAAACATGTGTTCAAAACTTGTTACCGAAGTAGAGTTGTGAAATGGTGTTAATAACATTTTCTTCCGTCGTTTCTTCCAATTTTCTTCTTTTCTCTCATCCTTCGTCCTGCTCACATTCCCTGCTTCTTCCCAAAAATTCAACTTCTTCTTCTTTCGCTTTTTCCAACTTCCTCCTTTCTCACTTCCTTTCTTCCTAATCACATTCTTTGCTTCTTCATGCAGATGCAACTTCTTCCTCTTTCGCTTTTTCCAACATTCTCTGTTCTCTTTTCCTTTCTTCCTAATCACATTCTTTGCTTCTTCATGGAGATGCAACTTCCTCCTCTTTCGCTTTTTCCAACTTTGTTTGTTCTCTCTTTCTTTCTTCCTAAGCACATTCTTAGCTTCTGCATGGAGATGCAACTTCCTCCTCTTTCGTCTTACCTCCTTTCTGCAAATATTTCTTTTCTCCTTTTTTGTTATAAACTTCTGCTGCACTGAGTTAGCGAGACTGTTAAATTGTCTAGTCATTTCATGATCAGATACATCTACTACTTCCTTCTTCAATTCTGCTGTTGTCTCTTGATCCTTTGTTTTCACGCATAATCCTTGTGCTAATATTTGGGCATATGACAAATGATTTTTTCCACATCCATCGCTGGAATGTCTCCACCTTCTGTTTTTTTGCATATATGCACGCTCTTGTGCCACACTGTTCACGCCTCAATAGGAGAAAAAAAAAAACATCCATCAGGATGGTTCACTGCCATGAGAATGACAGATAAAAGTATCATGTCATTGAAGTTCAGCAGAATTTCCCTGAACTGAGACGCTTCATGATAAAAAAACAGAAAAGTTGATAGTGATGGAAATAATGTCAATTGGCTCAAGATACTGTTTTCTTTACGGTATTGAAAGCAGGCTGAGTGCATTTACTTTAAATACAACCATACTACTGAAGAATTTAAAAGACTCGAATATTCCGCAGAACTAAAACAAGGCTGTAAGAATGTTTCACGCTTAAGCCAGCGTATTCCTCTCCAATTCCAATACAGAAAGATAAGTCAAGGACCTCCTAGATCTGTGCAATATAGGAATCATACCCGAGCAGTATCACCTCTTTTACAAGTCATTAATAGTAGTTAGGCCTACTGCAGCTGACGAAGGAAAAGAAACGAGTGCTGATGAAGATAGTGACTAAAGTGTAATAATATTTATAACTAAGGTTTTTACATCACTCTCGCTGACAATTTTATAAATATGTGTGTTGGATTCTCGGGTTTTTTGCCATTTTATTATTGCAATTATCTTTTTGCAGTGCTTAAAGACGAAAGAGAGCCTAATTATGTCCTATGTAACTCGCAAAGAACTGTAAAATACTTTAAAATGTCTAAAATAAATGGTTTGATAGTTTTATTCAAAACTAGCTGGTACCCACGACTTCGTTCGTGATTGTAAAGAATTCATATTGACAGCTATAGACATCTAACCACCATAGTGCACGATGGGAGACTCGATACTATTACCACACACAAATACCAGTCTTCTGCGCTATGTAGTTCCGGCAGCAAAGTAAAATTTACGAATACACACAAGTCTTTGGATGAAATACGAAAATATTCATGATCGACCAATTTCAAACACCATATCTCACATACTCCCACAGTTACCGAATTTCGGCCAACGTTGTGATCGACGGGAGACTCTCTGTTACTACCACACACAAACGCCAGTGATTTGCGATTCATAGTTTTCACTTAAAAGTGATACACCGTGACACATGCGTCTTTGGCAGAAATATGAAATTACCACAGGTCGACCATTTTCATCCCCCATATCTTCCACACCCCCATAGCTACAGGCATCTAACAACCATAGTGCACGACAACAGACACGATTCTACTACCACACATAAACACCAATGCTCTATGCTATGTAGTCGTGGCAGAAAAGTGAAATCTGCGGAGACACATGCCTTTAGTCGAAATACGAAAATATCCTTGGTCAGCCACTTACAACCACCATTCCTCCCACACAACCACAGTTTCTGAAATTCGGTCGCTGTTGTGATCGAAAGGTGACTCTGTGTTACTACCACACACAAACGCCAGAGATATGTGATCGATAGTTTTCGCTGAAAAGTGATACACCATGACACTTTTGTCTTTGGCAGAAGTATGAAATTGCCACAGGTCGATCACTTTCAACCCCCATATCTCCCACACCCCCATAGCTACCGACATCTAACAACCATAGTGCACTACATGAGATACGATTCTACTACCAAACACAAACATCAATGCTCTATGCTATGTAGTTGTGGCAGAAAAGTGACATATGCGGAGACAGTCGAAATACGAAAATATCCTTGGTCGGCCACTTACAACCACCATATCTATCACAGTACCACAGTTTCTTAAATTCGGCCACTGTTGTGATCGAAAGGTGACTCTGTGCTACTACCACACACAAACGCCAGTTATCTGTGATCTATAGTTTTCGCTGAAAAGTGATACACCATGACACTTTTGTCTTTGGTAGAAGTATGAAATTGCCACAGGTCGATCACTTTCAACTCCCATATCTCCCACACCCCCATAGCTACCGACATCTAACAACCATAGTGCACTACATGAGATACGATTCTACTACCAAACACAAACACCAATGCTCTATGCTATGTAGTTGTGGCAGAAAAGTGACGTATGCGGAGACAGTCGAAATACGAAAATATCCTTGGTCGGCCACTTACAACCACCATATCTATCACAGTACCACAGTTTCTGAAATTCGGCCGCTGTTGTGATCGAAAGGTGACTCTGTGCTACTACTACACACAAACGCCAGTTATCTGTGATGTATAGTTTTCGCTGAAAAGTGATACACCATGACACTTTTGTCTTTGGCAGAAGTATGAAATTGCCACAGGTCGATCACTTTCAACCCCCACATCTCCCACACCCCCATAGCTACCTACATCGAACAACCATAGTGCACTACGTGAGATACGATTCTACTACCAAACACAAACACCAATGCTCTATGCTATGTAGTTGTGGCAGAAAAGTGACATATGCGGAGACAGTCGAAATACGAAAATATCCTTGGTCGGCCACTTACAACCACCATATCTATCACAGTACCACAGTTTCTTAAATTCGGCCGCTGTTGTGATCGAAAGGTGACTCTGTGCTACTACCACACACAAACGCCAGTTATCTGTGATCTATAGTTTTCGCTGAAAAGTGATACACCATGACACTTTTGTCTTTGGTAGAAGTATGAAATTGCCACAGGTCGATCACTTTCAACTCCCATATCTCCCACACCCCCATAGCTACCGACATCTAACAACCATAGTGCACTACATGAGATGCGATTCTACTACCAAACACAAACACCAATGCTCTATGCTATGTAGTTGTGGCAGAAAAGTGACGTATGCGGAGACAGTCGAAATACGAAAATATCCTTGGTCGGCCACTTACAACCACCATATCTATCACAGTACCACAGTTTCTTAAATTCGGCCACTGTTGTGATCGAAAGGTGACTCTGTGCTACTACCACACACAAACGCCAGTTATCTGTGATCTATAGTTTTCGCTGAAAAGTGATACACCATGACACTTTTGTCTTTGGTAGAAGTATGAAATTGCCACAGGTCGATCACTTTCAACCCCCATATCTCCCACACCCCCATAGCTACCGACATCTAACAACCATAGTGCACTACATGAGATACGATTCTACTACCAAACACAAACATCAATGCTCTATGCTATGTAGTTGTGGCAGAAAAGTGACATATGCGGAGACAGTCGAAATACGAAAATATCCTTGGTCGGCCACTTACAACCACCATATCTATCACAGTACCACAGTTTCTTAAATTCGGCCACTGTTGTGATCGAAAGGTGACTCTGTGCTACTACCACACACAAACGCCAGTTATCTGTGATCTATAGTTTTCGCTGAAAAGTGATACACCATGACACTTTTGTCTTTGGTAGAAGTATGAAATTGCCACAGGTCGATCACTTTCAACTCCCATATCTCCCACACCCCCATAGCTACCGACATCTAACAACCATAGTGCACTACATGAGATACGATTCTACTACCAAACACAAACACCAATGCTCTATGCTATGTAGTTGTGGCAGAAAAGTGACGTATGCGGAGACAGTCGAAATACGAAAATATCCTTGGTCGGCCACTTACAACCACCATATCTATCACAGTACCACAGTTTCTGAAATTCGGCCGCTGTTGTGATCGAAAGGTGACTCTGTGCTACTACTACACACAAACGCCAGTTATCTGTGATGTATAGTTTTCGCTGAAAAGTGATACACCATGACACTTTTGTCTTTGGCAGAAGTATGAAATTGCCACAGGTCGATCACTTTCAACCCCCACATCTCCCACACCCCCATAGCTACCTACATCGAACAACCATAGTGCACTACGTGAGATACGATTCTACTACCAAACACAAACACCAATGCTCTATGCTATGTAGTTGTGGCAGAAAAGTGACATATGCGGAGACAGTCGAAATACGAAAATATCCTTGGTCGGCCACTTACAACCACCATATCTATCACAGTACCACAGTTTCTTAAATTCGGCCGCTGTTGTGATCGAAAGGTGACTCTGTGCTACTACCACACACAAACGCCAGTTATCTGTGATCTATAGTTTTCGCTGAAAAGTGATACACCATGACACTTTTGTCTTTGGTAGAAGTATGAAATTGCCACAGGTCGATCACTTTCAACTCCCATATCTCCCACACCCCCATAGCTACCGACATCTAACAACCATAGTGCACTACATGAGATGCGATTCTACTACCAAACACAAACACCAATGCTCTATGCTATGTAGTTGTGGCAGAAAAGTGACGTATGCGGAGACAGTCGAAATACGAAAATATCCTTGGTCGGCCACTTACAACCACCATATCTATCACAGTACCACAGTTTCTGAAATTCGGCCGCTGTTGTGATCGAAAGGTGGCTCTGTGCTACTACTACACACAAACGCCAGTTATCTGTGATGTATAGTTTTCGCTGAAAAGTGATACACCATGACACTTTTGTCTTTGGCAGAAGTATGAAATTGCCACAGGTCGATCACTTTCAACCCCCACATCTCCCACACCCCCATAGCTACCTACATCGAACAACCATAGTGCACTACATGAGATACGATTCTACTACCAAACACAAACACCAATGCTCTATGCTATGTAGTTGTGGCAGAAAAGTGACATATGCGGAGACAGTCGAAATACGAAAATATCCTTGGTCGGCCACTTACAACCACCATATCTATCACAGTACCACAGTTTCTGAAATTCGGCCGCTGTTGTGATCGAAAGGTTACTCTGTGCTACTACTACACACAAACGCCAGTTATCTGTGATGTATAGTTTTCGCTGAAAAGTGATACACCATGACACTTTTGTCTTTGGCAGAAGTATGAAATTGCCACAGGTCGATCACTTTCAACCCCCACATCTCCCACACCCCCATAGCTACCAACATCTAACAACCATAGTGCTCTTCATGAGATACGATTCTACTACCAAACACAAACACCAATGCTCTATGCTATGTAGTTGTGGCAGAAAGGTGACATATGCGGAGACAGTCGAAATACGAAAATATCCTTGGTCGGCCACTTACAACCACCGTATCTACCACCGTACCAAAGTTTCTGAAATTCGGCCGCTGTTGTGATCGAAAGGTGACTCTGTGCTACTACTACACACAAACGCCAGTTATCTGTGATCTATAGTTTTCGCTGAAAAGTGATACACCATGACACTTTTGTCTTTGGCAGAAGTATGAAATTGCCACAGGTCGATCACTTTCAACCCCCATATATCCCACACCCCCATAGCTACCAACATCTAACAACCATAGTGCACTACATGAGATACGATTCTACTACCAAACACAAACACCAATGCTCTATGCTATGTAGTTGTGGCAGAAAAGTGACATATGCGGAGATAGTCGAAATACGAAAATATCCTCTGTCGGCCACTTACAACCACCATATCTACCACAGTACCACAGTTTCTGAAATTCGGCCGCTGTTGTGATCGAAAGGTGACTCTGTGCTACTACTACACACAAACGCCAGTTATCTGTGATCTATAGTTTTCGCTGAAAAGTGATACACCATGACACTTTTGTCTTTGGCAGAAGTATGAAATTGCCACAGGTCGATCACTTTCAACCCCCATATCTCCCACACCCCAATAGCTACCGACATCTAACAACCATAGTGCTCGACAGGAAAGACGATTCTACTACCACACACAAACACCAAAGGTCTATGTTATGTAGTTGTGGCAGGAAAGAGAAGTATACGGAGATACGAATTTTTGGTCGAAATATGAAAACGCCCTGCACTGACCAACTTTAATCATTATATCTCCCACATCCCCACAGCTATCGGCATTCGGCCAACGTTGTGCACGACAAGAAACTCCATGCTACTTCCACCCGCAAATATCAGTGATCTGTGCTTGGTAGTGGTGGCTGAAAAGTGAAATATAGGTAAAAACACGTCTATTTTTATATATATATAAGATTAAAACAAAATAAATTCTTTTAAAGAGTGCATTGTTTGGTTTTGTAATTACAACACTATAGGACGTAACTACCCAGATCACCTAGATGTTTCAAGTCAAAACAACGTATCTGCGGCATTGTTCACTTTTTTTGTTCTGCAGTACCTATTGTTACAGATTAAAAATTGTTGGATTTATGTGAATACATTCTAAGCACCATGAGGTTTCACAGCTACAAGCGGCTTAAGGTTAGATGGTAATAAAGGTAGTGTTTCAACAGTTGTAAAACTTCTTTTGCCTTTTTCTCAAAACACACATTTTGTAGATACGTCGTTATGCCTCTAAGCCCCCGATATGGAAGTGTATGTATCAGTATCAAAATTAGAAGGTAGTGGTTACAGTTTAGTTGCTTCGCATTCAAAAATTACTCTCAGGTTAAATTTTCATACTTTCAAGAAGCAACACGTAATTTACAGCAGTAACTGTTTATAAATAACTTTCCCTTCTTTACCCAAAATCGAATGATGCTCTCTGTCCTCTTCAGTTAACAACTTCCAAGATTAAAATTCCTTCACAGAATAAATCGAATTCAAAAGGAGATTTTTTTTTAGTTTTGACTTAAATCAAAGGGTTTCTGTAGGTAACGTTTTATTTTATGTAACTGAATATAAATAAATATGTTGCAGGAAAAGTTATCCCTCTCTGTACAATTCTTGTGTAATGTGTGTTTGTCAATATGTTCTCCAAATTTATATGGTTTTAATGATGAGCCTTTACAGTGATCTTATAAGTTGTAATCTGTTTGTTAAAGACCTCAACGAAGGTAAACGGTGACATCTGGACGATGCATCTGTTGCCGGCTCCTCTGCATCGGAGGCGAAGAGACGCTCCGTTGATACAAGAAAAGACACCACATAGAGATGGCTTCCTCCCTCGAGATGGATGTTCCTTGTCGCGATTTCATGCAGTAGTGTGATTACTTTTGTCCTTGTTATCTCCAAAGGTTTGTAAAATGTTTTGAATAAATTGTTGTATATAAAATTGATTGTCCATTACCTTCCCGACAGTAATTTGGCGCTATAAATGTGAATTCTATACATCACCCTTCTTATACTTTCTTTCACAGCTCAAGTGAAGTAAACTACTGTTTAACTTTAAAAAATCTCATTATATTCATCTGTATTTCTGCGGGAGGCAGGTTGGTAATTAATCACTCGGTTACGACTGAAAATTTATAACATTAAAAACTTTCAAGTTTTCACTAAGGTTAATAAATTACTGCATTTAACTGTTAGGTCATTTGTTGAGAGTTATTGTTTATGTTTGTGTCTCTACGCCTCAGTAAGCATGGCGTGTTTTACGAATTTCGTTATCAGTTTAGACTGAGTTGTTTACGTCGATGCGTGTATTATGTATTAATGCATGTTGACAGCCAGTCCATTTTTGGTTAAAAGTAAATTATAATTTTACATCTACTCTCTAAGAATAGTGAGTGGGAGAGAAAAATAAGCACGATAATTAATCGTTAAGTTTTCTTTCCAATCCCTAACTTCCGTAGAGAAGAAATAATTCATATTACGTAGGTTGTTCCAATCCCTGACACCCTTATCCACAAACGATAATTTCCCCACTCCCTTATGCATGAAATCAAGTCGCCATATATACGGCAACTTATTTTCCTCTTTTTATGTATTATATATTGTATGTATTTTTGGCAGCTTGCAATCGTACGAAACCTCTAAACTGGAGAATCAGGGTTGACTGCGCGAATTATCTGCCTGTCAAAAAATGTACTAACCGCTTGGAACTTGAATTCAAAATGATAGCTTCTTCATGTTCTCCACTCAAATCTTAAATATATGTATATAAAGAGACGTGTGTTTCGCTATATTTCACTTTTCAGCCACCACTGCCTAGCACAGATCACTGATGTTTGTGTGTGGTAATAGCATGGAATTTCTTATAGTGCACAACGTTGGCCGAATTCCGTTAACTGTGGGGGTGTGGGAGATATGGTGGTTAAAGGTTGTCTATGTAAGGCTTTTTCACATTTCTACCATACACTTGTGTGTCCTTATACTTCTCTTCCTGCCTCAACTACATAGCGTAGACCATTGCTGTTTGTGTGTGGTATTAGCATCGAGTCTCCCATTGTGCACTATTGTGGTAGCCATGGGGGAGTTAAGAGATGTGGTGGTTGAAATTGGTCGACGTGGGGCACTTTCACATTTCGACCAAAGACGTGTGTGTCCCTATGTATCACGTTTTAGCCAAAACTATCCAGCGCAGATCACTGGTGTTTGTGTGTGGTAGTAGACCGAACTATTGCATGGTGTACTATGGTGATTACATGTCAGTAGCTGTGGGGATGTGGTAGATATGGTGGTTGAAAGTGGTGTACCTGTTATAAAAATAGATATGCATCCATATATTTCACGCCATAGCAGAAACTACCTAGCGCAGTCAACTGGTGATTGCGTGTGGCATTAACGTCAAGTCTCTCAAGGTGCCCCACGGTAGTGTCGTGTTGGTAGCCATGGGCTGTGGGAGATATGATGGTTGGATTTGGTCGACGGAGGGCTTTTTCACTCATATTCGTGTATGGTACAAAGACGTACGAACTCGTGGGACACAGCTAGTCGCAAAAAAAAAAAGTGTCATGTAGCTATCAAATGTTCTTAACGCTGAAAAATCAATTAAAATGTCTCAAAATGATGTTCTTAATATTCAACTTGTCTCTGCTATAGAGAATCACGTTAAATTTACACACAGAAAATATAAATATTTGGCAGTGCTTTCTATCAGCTACGGTCAACATGTATCGATAGAGGGATTCAATTTCTTTCTTTGTAAACAAATAGGGTATACCAAGATGGATGCCACAGAGCGGATTTTTTTTTTTAAAGTTTCTTATACAGTTCGCACTTAAACCTAACTACAACTTCTAGGAGGAAAAAAAAAACCAGTTTAAGTTCCTGTGACCCCTGTACTGCCATTATTGTGTTGCTTTTGCAGTGCTGGTGAATATCGGAAATTTTGTTTTCGTTTGCAGCAATTTTTAAGAAATGTGAGAATGGAACGTCAATAAGATATCATGTCTACCATATGGAGGTGGATGAGGTTAGTACCACTTCACTGTTTTTAGGTGGGTAATATCGTGCAGCCACCGAATCTGCCAGAAATTATACTAAATTTTATAGAGAGACGACTGGTTCGACACGAAACTACTAAACTGAAATTTACTGCAATAAATTTGTCAAATGACTGTTGCTCATTCAAACCCTCAGAAAGGGAGTTGGTGCTTACCGGAAGTTGTTTCCATGATACTATCACCTACAAAATTACCAAATCCTTCACTCGTCCCACCATTTCAGTAAATCTATCGTCGTAATGACATTTACCTGAGCAGCCGTTCGCATATCAACAGCTAACAATGGCAGAGGTTTTTTTCTTCATAATATGTATTCTGTCACAGCAACACAATCAACTTTGAAGAACTATTTCATTGCAATTGTAAAGGATACAGTTGCTACCAAGTTAACCAATAATAATCAATAAATTCCTATGTAAGGAGAAGACGGAGAAGTAGATAGCATTGAGTGAGACTTGTGCAATTTATTTATATTTTCCAAAGTACCTTTAGAAGACGTCAGGCAGTGGTGAGCTCGCTACGCCAGTTTGCCAACTTTCAGATTACGTAAGACAGTGGGCTGCCAATATGATGTCACTTAAATGACGTATTAAACTTTGAAGAAAACATTTAAGTTTCATCTTTCAGATTACAACGATCACAACGCGACGTAATTCCAATACTACAAATAACGTAATTGTGAATTACGTCCATTTGTTAAAATTTTTATAAATTACTATAAATATACTGTTAATCACTTCCACGACAATGGACAGTTTTAATTAAAGCTTCCACATATAAACGTTGTATTTAAACCATGATCTGGATTCGCTTTGTTCAAGCCTTCTGACAAATGTAACCTCTTTGACGTAGGCCTACCCTCAACGTACTGCTGTAGTTACAAGCTTATATATATACATTTGAGTATTTTCCCCTTCATTCTTTCCTTCACAATATCCCGTGTTTCAAATTTTCTCATGATCTTAGACATTAACTTTTTCATCTTTTGGACAGTCACAGGAAATACTGTTTTCTTCCTTGGGTTATCCTTCATTCGGTATTTTTGTGTTCGTTTTAGACGCCGAACGTTTTATTTGTTCTCCCGCTATTTTTTTAGGTACCAGTGCCTGTGATCATAATTTGGGTATGGCCACTGGTCTCACAACTTTTTGTCATTTCACAAGCACGAGACGTGGCCTACTTTTACAAGAATTGTTTTCGTGTATTATCAGTTCTTTTTGTAAAATGATCGATTTCTCTGTCATCACACAAATGTAACGATTCCATTTGGAAATCAGCACATAAGAACATTTATGAATTCAAGGCATTAACACACGTTACTATCAATGCCCGCGCACTCTGCAAATAATGGGGGTACCTAGTGGCCGATTGCCGCAGATTTTACTACATACCTCCAACCAAATAACTTCTAAACCAAGTTATTATTGCTGATATCTATGCACAAAACAAATTTGAGCCATATAGCCTCATCCAGAGCAAAGCAATTAAACTTCAAAAAACGCCAATATTTTCCCCGTTTGGGGTTGCCATTTATTAAATACATGGAAAATCACCTATTTTAGGTTATTCTTATTACTTGGGTATAAAGCCATACATGTGTACCAAATTACCAGTATCTATGACCACGGGAAGTACAGTGGAATTTTGATGTTGGGGTGTCATATTAGATTTTTTTTAAATTTCAGTAACTTCAAGAGTAAGGAGAAGAATGGTGTAAACTTTAAAATGCTGTTAAAATTAGTAAGCTACATCTACAATGACAATCTGAGACGTATAAAGTTATTTGGGTGGAGAGCGATTTCATGTTTGAAATAGGTAATGGGTAGATATATGGAAAAATACGAGTTTTAGACGTTTCTCATAATCTGGGGGTAAAACATTATCTGTGTACCAGAATTCAGCTTTCTACAAGTAAGCGAAGTTCTGAGGATCATTAGTGAATGAGTGAGAGTTTATCAAAATCGGTGAAATTTGCATATGAATAACATCCAAATAAGAACAGTAAATAAACAAAACTTTTTATTTGTACTAAGATTGATGATATCTATGTATAATATAAATTTGAGGCATGTAGATTCAATAGGACGTAAGAAACTGAGTTACAAAAAATGGCCTGATTCACTTCGAGAAAAGGGTAGGCAGTGCCGCGCTGATGGTGTTTAAAATGTTTTATAGTATTTATATTATGCTCAAGATAGTGTTAGTGGGATCTATTTAGTCTGGCAGACATCTTTATTATCCACAATAATTCTAAATATGCTATCTAATATAATTTAAAATTTCTAATGTTATTCCTTGGTATTGCTTATATACACAGTCTCTGGCAGAGTAAGTATTTCATTTGTCTAAATATCATATTTTCATATACGTGTACATCTATTCTAAAATTTTTGCAATGTAAGATAATTACTTTCAATTAAACTTCAAAGAAAATTAGCTATAGGAGAAACAAAATCATAGAGAAGAAAGAACAGTTTTTTACCGATGCATTTTACTCACTGTAAGTATTTACATTTTTTCCATTAATTTAATTTAACTACAATGGAGTGCATGATCTGGTGGCAGATCCGGTATGCCTATTTAACATTTTCGCCTTACAATTACTTTTTATTTTGAATTGTTTGGTTATGTTTTCAACGCGACTGAACTTTTGATCTTTATTTTAGTTTAAAGTACTTTCAGCGTTTTTAGTACATTACTTGGCATTTCCTCCAGTAATTTATTTCAATCTCTGGCTCCCTTTCTTGATAAATAAATTTTCCGCGCTCCTTTATACCAGAAAACGTTTTGGATCCTAACTGCCTCAATTTTAAGATACGATATTTCAAGAACTAAGCAAGATATATATATAAAACCTTTCTATTTATCTCGTCGAGATATATGATAATCTACCACAAAATTCATCGAATTTCAGTGGCTCGGATATCGTAGCATCCCCGAAAGTATAGGCTACATCATGCCGAGTAATATTTTTTCTCTCTCTCTCTCTTTTGGTTGAACCGTTCATACACAAAAGCAGCAGAAGTAATTATTGTTGGCACTATTTATCGGTTCGCATTCTTATTCGCGGCTAATGGCCGGTTGTGATTGGTGGATAACAGCGACAGATAAGTCATGAAAATAGTGGACACGTAATATCGTGTTCTATAGTTCTGTTTTACTATGGTCGAGGCAACTCTTCTCTACACAGGGCATAATAGATTTAAAAAAAAAAAAAAAATAAGCACAGTTGGTCTACACTCCTCACAAGACGGTAACCGAAACGCAGGTTGTTAGCGTTTTGGTTGTAAGGCTACTTCAACCAGAGGAAACGTAACCACACCACAGGATATTGTGGATGCCATATTTTCATGTCTTATCTCTTGCTGTTAATGTTACGACGATTCCCAATTAACTAACGCAGTATTTTCATAGTATTACCTTCCGTGGCGTAAAGTGATTCCACAAGTATCGTTTCCTGCTAAAATTCAGTACTTTGTACATGCTAAAAGAAACGGGATGACAATGAAATCACGGTAAAATTTGTTTCTAGCAATAAGAGACCAACATAATTTTTCCAGTCGGACACTAAATTGTTCATTCACTAATCACAGTTGCTGCACTCGTATTTTGCATCTACTTCTTATGAACGAATTGGCGGGACAGTTCAAATTGGCTTACGCATTGAATATTTGATTAATTGTTTTCCTGGAGGAGCGGAAGCGACAGTAAGGCTTTTCCAACTCCGCCACCCACTACCTTGTACCAGAAAATATCCAGAAAAGAAAAATTCGGAGAATATGACATTTAGTCGCAAAAGAAAATGCTAGTATGAAATTAAGATTAAATGTTCAAAATGTGAAAGTATATACAATATTAAGGTAGCCCCCTACGTTGACGAAATGAGGATATCGCAAAAAAAGTTCTAATATTTGTGTACATATAGTGTTTCATCAACAGCACCAACGCTTTCGTGTCTTTCCAAAAGCACTGTGAACCAGCAATATACTTTTATTAGAGGTATTGGCAATTGTTGCAGAAGCCAGTCTTGTTTACCAATGGAGGACCAGGATCCGTTATACAGATTGATTAAAGCAAGGCTTATAAACGAAAGTACAGTATAATGTCGGTAAATTAATACACGAGAAGTGAATAGTGGGAAAATAAAACAATTAATCGAAAACGGGACAAATTAAAAAAAAAAAAAAAAAAAAAAAAAAAAAAAAAAAAAAAAAAAAAAAAAAAAAAAAAACACTGACCAGGATTATCTAGAAGTATGTGAAGACAGGTATAGGAATATGAACTGTTGACGCGGGCACAGTTCGCTACAAACTACCTACATCGCACAGTCAACCACAGAAAATATTTTGTTAATCCCATTAAATAAACCTGTATAAATCACGACTGGTCTTATTGGTCGCGGTTGAAGCGACATTTGGGATGTCATGGGTACACAACACCTGCGGCTTGGGAACAGCATTCTCTGCGAATCTAGTTACAAACTCAGGAATGACTAAGCAGTTCTCTTGACCAGCTCTAGTTCCAGTGATTACGTGTTTCCTACATGCTCCCAAGTATCTCCTTAATCTGAGTTCCTGCAATTTAAAGAGTATTTGAGGAAATCAGTGTGAATATGTGCGTTCTGGGCCACAGTGTTCGCTAATGTGTGGTCGTTGCAGATGAATATTGTATCGTCATTTTCTGTCAGTTCATATATAATTACAAGAGCGAAAAATCTCCAAACAGGCAGAATGATGCAGGCAGAGGAGATAGGGGAGTGGAATGGCGCTTTTACGCTAAGCCTTGTGCGTTGTTCCTCAATGGTTTGATGCGTGTCTCGCCAACTGTTTATCACAAAATAGAAACATGACCGCTATACCATTCTGACCCCGAAGCTGCGTTCTACAAGTTTTGTAATAGGTTTTGACTCTATAACTTTGATAGTTTTTCAGCAAATCTACTTCAATTATAAAACAAGTGATGTTCTATATCTGCCTCATCATAAAATTTGATTTCGTTTTTACGTTATACATTAATTACAACCAAAACTGCACCTTCATTCAATGGTTAGCCTCTTAAAATTGCTTATAGTGCAATGAAATGGTACTGATATTTTAAGAGGTACCTGACGTTTTAAGCCCTGCTTACGCCCTTTTGACCTGAAAAGAAAAAAACAACTATAGCGTGGACACCCAGCGGAGTGGACTTTTCAGGATTTTTTTCTTTGGTACTGAGAAACGTTGGTGCCAAATTTTAACTACCACTTTTTTTTTTTTTTTTTTTTTTTTTTTTTTGTTACCACTAAAATTTGTCTATAAAGTCACTCCACTGGTAACTTGATGAAGTATAACGTGCATTTTACATTCTGTTTATCACTTTGTGTTCATGGTCGCCTTTCCCCCTCCATGCACTATTCCTAATTCTTTGACCAATATCCCTAAGCAACTCCATCACCCACAGGCAGCAGTCATTTGACAATGTTGGCAGAGATTGTTACCACCGAAACGTCATGCTATACAAACCTTCTCAGTCGGATAGTTTCCCGAGAAAATTTCACCTTTATTTATTCAAAACTAGAAATGATATATTGAGGTGTCACGCTAATGGGCAGCAGGGAAGACAATTAATTTAGTTGTCCAAGGCAACATTTAAATTTACGTTTATAAAAGAAAGTAAAATCGGCTTTATATTTATTTTACATAGTTACATGATGATAGTGATAGGCTGAATTATGAGTTTCTTTCCCAAGGTCGTGACAAGTTAACTAAATTGGCGCCGTGGTTCCTTTACCACGCTGTCCCTTGCGATGTTGATGGCTGGAGACTGCGTGCTGGAATCAGCCTTTCATCCACGAGCTCCCGGGGTCTAAGATCCCTCAACGAGCTCGAGAGCCTTAGTCCTCCTGGGCTCGAATTGAAGACGTCGGTTAGAGAGGGTGTCAACCAACACTCCTCCTACACGCAGTAGATGCGAAGACCGCTCCACTGCAACTAACAGTTCTCGAACTCGTGTCACACCTACCCGAATTACGCTAAAACATCTGCGGAAAAAGCCGAGGACCTCTACTACGAGACTCGCCCTCGAATCAACCAGACCGGAGTGTCCCTCTTGCAGCCCCCCCCCCAAATGATTTCAGGGGTGGAGAGGAGGGTAGGGTGACCTTTCCGTGTCCTTGGCTAAGATTTGCGACCCAAGGCGCTCTCAACATGTTCCCGGACTCTAGTGGATGCGCCTCAATGTAACTTCACGCGGCTGTTATGTGTGTCATTACAATATATTTTCAAATTAAATATTGGGCAGCAAGTTTAAAGCTTGTGAAAAAGATAAAATACATATATTTAAACATCAAATTTGTCTTTTCCTCCAACTTAACTTGGGAGTCACCTAGAAATGCCCCGTCAATAATCGTTTGCGTTTAGGTCAAAATTCAGCCACAATAATACTGAGAGATACCATGAATATCAGGTGTCCATAATATCGTGTGCTATGGTTATGTTTCGCTATGGTCCAGGTTGCACTACGACCAAAACCCCATGGAACCATTCGTGTCAAAGTTATGAGACGAGAACATAACAGACTTAAGAAACACCAAGGAAGTAGGGAAGTCATGAAACAACTAACCAACGAATTAATTCTGTCAAAGAAACTGGCTTAGGATGAGTTTATGAAGAATATTACTGGTGCAGGGGAACCTCAGAATAATCTAGAAATTTCCAAAGCTATATCAGGAAACTGAGGGGAAGAGAGGGTATTGAGACAGTTATAGATAAGGATGGAGAAGAAGTAACTGAGCATTTGAAAAAGCAAAGTTATTAAGTAACTGATCAGTGACACCATTAGGGAGAATAATTCAGGGATTATATCAGAAAACGAGCATGTAGGCACAGTTGGAGGTGAGCAGATTAGAAAATTTGAAATTAAATATGAAGATATCATGAAGGAACTAAGGAATCTAAAAAAGCTTAAAAGGGCCGGTGTTGTTAATATTACTACAAATGTCTTAAAGATAGTAGGATGGGACATTGTACCTTACCTTGAAACATTATTTAAATTGAGTCTGGATGCTTGTTGTTTACCAGAGAACTGGAAAAGTGCGATATAGTACCGGTCCATAAAGGAGGGCTGACAAACAGGGTTGAAAACTATAGGCCAATCAACTTGACATCAGTGGTGGATAAATTACTGGAGAGATTAATATGCAACCATGTTGGAAGTTGTAACAGCCCTAATACCTGAATTTTGAATAGTATTATGCTGTATGAAATATTTGTAGTGAGCCAAAGTTTGCTTGAAAGTGATTTGATATGTTTATTTTGTAATTTCTTGTAAATAAGTGTATATAGACTTTGTTTTAGGTAAGAATATTATTCAAAGACCATTTAATATGTTTAAGAACCGAATGATGCAAGTAAATTTATTAAAAGTTTGTAATTCCATGTATAAATGTAAGTTACGATGTCTACAGGACAATTTTCCACCATTTGAAAGGATTTCTGTAAATAATTTTGTATTTAAGTATCTATAATTACCATTTCTAATCATTTTGTAATGTTATTAATTAATTTTGTATCAATTCCGATTGTTTTTAATATGTTTGATTGTTTGAGTGATTGTTAATGATCGAGAAATATCGGGCGGAAGCCTTTGAAGAATTCTCGTAAATTCGATAGACTCTATATAAACAGATCGCCTGGACAGAGAGTTTAGTTTGCATTAAGTATAATTCAGTGTTACAGAGACATTCATGCAAGTCAGTATTGCATCTTTGGATTGTAACAACTATGCTTGTGAATGTCGCAGACTTGTTTTGATTTGTTCAAAATAAACGAACATCTCAACATAACCTTGTTTTTGGTGGACTTTATTAATTAATTAATGCAGTAATTAACCCACCAAAGAACCTTAACATGGCGACCGTTGACATGACGAGAAGTTCTTAAACATCTGTGGGATGTTTATCTTCTAAAAAGAATCTGCAGAAAATTGCGAGGAAATTTCGACCGGCGACGACACGGATTTGACGGCCTAAGGCGGAGATTTTTCATCGGCAATCGGCTGTAATCTTCCGACGTCGAGTGGATTTCCTTCGGCCTCAAAATCGTCTTCCTACAGTGAATTGTGAAAAGTGTGGTTAAGTGTTTGAAGTCAGTGTGGTGTTTAATGGTTAAATAAGTGCTTCTAAGTGAAATTTAATGTGATACAAAATTGAGGAAGAATTGTAAGTACTGCATTGAATATTCAAGTGATTTATTTTGCATGCTATTGTGTGGCAGATTGGAAAGATTTTAATTTTACTTAATTTTGTTTTTTATATTGATTTGGCTAATTACTAAAAATGGCTGATAATCAGAACCTGCAAGCATTTTTAGAATCTTTTGTAGCCAAATTTGACGCTAAATTTTCTGAATTTAGAAATGAGTTAATAAGTGATAATGACAGCAAATTTTCTGAAATTAAGTCTCAGTTTTCCGAAATTGATGACAAATTTGATAATAAATTTTCCAAATTGGATAACAAATTTTCTGAATTTAAAAACTGAGTTAAATCTTGACAGCATATTTTCTGAAATTAATGATAAGTTTTCTCAACTGCAACAAAGCAATGATAAAACATTCTCTGATTTGACTAAATGTTTTGATGTTATAATCACAGAGCAATTTCAGGGTTTTAGCTCTCAATTCAAAGAAGATATTAACAATTTAGATTCTAAATTGGGGAAGGTAGTAACAGAATGTCAGGAGAAATTTGAGAAAGTTACAAAATTTTGTGAACAGAATAAGGCTGAATGTGAAAATTTGATTTATAAAGAGGTGAAGGAAGTCAGTGAAAATTGTGATAAGATGAAGGAGGAATATGTTGCTTTGTTCCAAGCTAATGATGTTAAGGTTAATGAGTTGAGACAAGAGGTGGGATTAAATATTAATACATTGGTGCAGCAACAGGAACAGTTAGCGCATGGATTAGAAAGAAATGTAAATCAGTTGGAAAAAAAGGTTACTGGGCTACAGGTTCAGTTAAGTCAGATTCCCTTAGCAGGTAGTCCAGTTATCAGTGCTGATATTAAGGAAGAATTTGAATTTTATGATGATAGTGGGAGGCTTCACCCTATTGAATTTATAGATAATTTTGAAAGATCAGATTATTTTAATTTATTACCCGATAGTAAGAAAATTGCACTTGTGGGTAAACATCTAAAATCTTATGCTAGGGCATGGGGTGATAGACAAGCTAGGGAAGTGACTGACTACAAGCTGTTTAAAGAAAACTTTTTGAAACATTTTTGGTCGACAAGCAGGCAAATTCAAGAAAAGAGGGAGTTGATGACTGGTAGGCCGTATAAACCTGGTAGGGAAACTCAACATGACTTTTTTTCATAAATGTTGGATCCGTTGTAAGTACCTAGACCATCCTTATGGAGAGGAGGAATTTATTGATTTGATAGGAGCTAGGCTACCTCAGCAAACAAGAAATTTAATTGCCACTTTGGATGTAGTAAATGTGGATAGAGTTTCTGAATTGTTGAGACGCTTGGATGCCCAGGAGTCATTCAATGAACAACATTACCACCATCAACACCATAGGAGGGGCAGCAGGAGTCCCCCTAGAAGGGGTAATGGGTCAAGGGATGGTAGATCGAGGGGAAGGGTTCGTGATAATTACACAAGGAGGAATGATAATGGGGAAGTGAGAGAACAGAACCCTCAATCTGAAAGGGAGAGGCAGCATGGGGGGCAGGCAAACTAAAGACCCCCTCTGTGACGGGCCCCGCAGTGGTGGGTAAGATTGTGGGTCCAGGTACCAACTGCTATAGCGTTAATTCCATTTTTATGAATAATCCCCGAGAAGATTTATTGGAAGAGGTGGGGGTAGCAGCAAGTGAATTTCAGGATAAGGATATGATAGATGTAATGAATGATGTTGATGATGTAAAGGTTGATAATAAGATAAAGCGGGAAGGGGACCACCATAGTACCTTATCATTAGAATCAGTGTGCGAAAGTAATAATTTTCATGTAGAAGATTTTCGAAATGGTCACTGCTTAATTACAAAAAGGGGTGCAGAATTTATAGTGCATACTACAGTGTGGCTATCGGAAACTTGTAAGGTCCAGAATGGCATAGTTGGGACTATGTGTGCTAGGATAGGTGGTAATGAAGTTTGTAAAAGTGCTGAAATCGAGGAGTTTCTCAAATATCTTGAAGATGAAGGTGATACAGTGGTATGGATAGGAGACCCAGATGAGGAGGAGAATTGTAAGTCAAAGTATTTGTCTTCTGAAGAGAGAGTGGTTGAAAAGCCTTATGTACCAATCCCTAAGTTGGAAAAATGTCCTAATTTTGACCTAGCTGATACGTTATTTAGCTCTTTATTTGGTGTAGATGATGACATTGAAGAAATGGGTGGGAGTAAGGATCTATTGGAACCAGTTTCTAATTTAGAAAATTGTACAGAATGTGACTTAGATGACACTATGTTTTGTACTCTCTTTGATGTGGAAGCTGATAGTGAAGTAGTAGTTGCTGAGAAAAATAATTATTTTTGTGGAGGAAGTCAGTAAGCCAGATGTTAAAACAGTTTTAGGTACTGATTCATATAATTTGGTAAGTTTAAGTAGTAATCAGATGATGAAGAGTGGGGTTGGGAGTAACGATGGACTAAACTGTAGTAGTGAGAATAATAAATTTATATTACCAGTTGAGTCAACAGCATTGCTTTTAAGTGACAATCAATTTGCTAAAACAGAACCATTGTATGTCTCAGCTGTTGCGTGGTTGTACCAAAGTCTGTTGTCTGAGATGATTGGAAGTTTGTGTTTCTGTATGTATATAATGAAGCTTTGTAAAAATAGAAATGTAATATTAAATGTGTATACAAAAGTTGAAGAAAACTGGAAGGTTAGGAAAAAGTAACTTACATGGTTCTGGGTTTCCAGGGAAATCCTGGAACCCACTTATGAGAATTAATTGAAATGCATGGTTTGGGGAGGGGTCAATAGCCTGTAAATATCTAGTTTTGTAAATAAGTAAGTCAATTGATGCATGTAAATAGCTTGGTGTGAGTACTTAAGTTCAGATGCAGATGTAAGCATTTCAATGTATAATTTGTGACAGTTTGGTGTAGAGACTTTTGCTATTTTCATGATGTTGTGACTTTCTACATTTTGGTGACAAATTATCAGCTGTAAAATGTAAACAGACTGGTGTAATTAACAAACAGACATCAAGTGTGTAATTTGGAGTGAAAAAATTGTAACTTAAGGTGATGGCATTGAACGTTTGTTGTGTAAAAACAGTAAATGATAAAATAATTGGACCTGAGAAAAGACAATTATTGTAACCCAAATTCATTGCCATGGACTATGTGCAGATGTTGTATGTGATAAAGAATTGTACTTGTTCATTGTAAAAGTCATTATGGTTGATTGATTGTAATCTGTCCGTGTCTGCATTATGTGTACATTCAACCTGCTTAGATTCGTGACGGATTCAATCAATTTTATCTGTGTAAAATTAAGTGAATCCTGGGGAGGGGTTGTAACAGCCCTAATACCTGAATTTTGAATAGTATTATGCTGTATGAAATATTTGTAGTGAGCCAAAGTTTGCTTGAAAGTGATTTGATATGTTTATTTTGTAATTTCTTGTAAATAAGTGTATATAGACTTTGTTTTAGGTAAGAATATTATTCAAAGACCATTTAATATGTTTAAGAACCGAATGATGCAAGTAAATTTATTAAAAGTTTGTAATTCCATGTATAAATGTAAGTTACGATGTCTACAGGACAATTTTCCACCATTTGAAAGGATTTCTGTAAATAATTTTGTATTTAAGTATCTATAATTACCATTTCTAATCATTTTGTAATGTTATTAATTAATTTTGTATCAATTCCGATTGTTTTTAATATGTTTGATTGTTTGAGTGATTGTTAATGATCGAGAAATATCGGGCGGAAGCCTTTGAAGAATTCTCGTAAATTCGATAGACTCTATATAAACAGATCGCCTGGACAGAGAGTTTAGTTTGCATTAAGTATAAATTCAGTGTTACAGAGACATTCATGCAAGTCAGTATTGCATCTTTGGATTGTAACAACTATGCTTGTGAATGTCGCAGACTTGTTTTGATTTGTTCAAAATAAACGAACATCTCAACATAACCTTGTTTTGGTGGACTTTATTAATTAATTAATGCAGTAATTAACCCACCAAAGAACCTTAACAAAGTGTCTGTGAAGAAAGTTAGTGGTTTTCAAGTCGGCAACATGACTTTAGACAAGGATATTCATGTGAATCTCAGTTAGTAGGCTATATGCAAGATATTTCTGATTAAATGGACAGGGGAGGTCAAGTTGATGGTGTAGCACTAGATCTTTCAAAGGCCTTTGACAGAGCGGGCCATAAAATGGTGCTAAATAAGTTAAAAACTATTCGAGTTGATAAAAAGGTGATTTTCTGGGTAGAAGAATTCCTAAAATTTAGAAAGCAAAAAGTTAGGTTAGGAAATGCAGTATCAAAAGAAGTAGGAGTGAACAAGGGAGTCCCACATGGTAGCTCGTATATATACATGTGTTATCATATATTTCACTTTTCAGCCACCACTACCTAGCACAGATCACTGGTCTTTGTGTGTGGAAGTAGCACGGAGTTTCCTGTCGTGCACAACGTAGGCCGAATGCCGATAGCTGTGGGGATGTGGGAGATGTGATAATTAAAGTTGGTCAATGCAGGGCGTTTTCATATTTCGACCATAAACGTGTGTCTCCTTATACCTCTCTTTCCTGCCACAACTACATATCATAGACCATTGGTGTTTGTGTGTGGTAGTAGAATCGTGTCTCCTGTCGTGCACTATGGTTGTTAGTTGTCGGTAGCTATGGGGGTGTGGGAGATACTGGTGTTGAAAATGATAGACCTGCGTCAATTTCATATTTCTGCCAAAGACGCATGTGTCATGGTGTATCACTTTTCGGCGAAAACTATCTATCGCAGATCACTGGCGTTTGTATGTGATAGTAACACAGAGTCACCTTTCGATCACAACGTTTGCCGAATTTCAGTAACTGTGGGAATGTGGGAGATATGGTGGTTGAAAGTGGCCGATCAAGGATATTTTCGCATTTAGACGAAAGACATGTGTCTCCGCATATGTCACTTTTCTGCCACAACTACATAGCATAGACCATTATTGTTTATGTTTGGTAGTAGTATCATGACTCCTTTCGTGCACTATGGTTGTTAAATGTCGGTAGCTGTGGGGGTGTGGGAGATATGGGGGTTGAAAGTGATCCACCTGCGGCACTTTCAAATTTATACCAAAAACTTATGTGTCCCTGTGTATCACTTTCCAGCCAAAATTATGAAGCACAGATCATTGGTCTTTGTGTGTGGTAGTAATACAGAGTCACCCATCGTTCACAACGTTGGCAGAATTTCAGTAACTTTGGGAGTGTGGGAGATATGGTGGTTGATCAAGGTTATTATCGTATTTCGTCCAAAGACATGTGTCTCCATAAATTTTACTTTGCTGCCTGAACTACATTGAGCAGATGACTGGCATTTATGTGTGGTAATAGCATCGAGTCTCCCATCGTGCACTATGGTGGTTAGATGTCTGTAGCTGTCAATACAAATTCTTTACAAACACGAACGAAGTCGTGGGTACCAGCTAGTGTTATATAAAAGGATTAAACCTATAGAAGACAGTAAACAGCTGCAGGGTGATCTAGATAGGATAACTAGCTGGGTACGTAAACATGGGATGAAGATAAATGAAAAGAAGAGCCAGCTGATTAGGTACACAGATAAAAAGCGAAATGTTGATTATGTTTATTAAGTGGGGAATACTCGAAATGTAAATACCTTGGCACAAGATTTGATAGCAGACTTAACTGGGCAGGATAGATTGCACAGGTAATAGGAAAAGGGTTCAGAATCCTTCCTCTGTTGGAAAGAGTGATGAGAGGATGAAGTAAGGGAATTGGGGTACAAAACTTTGGTCAGACACTGCTGGAATATGGTGGTGTAGTTTGGGATCCACATTTTGTGTATCAAATACAGGAGTTGGAGGAGGTGCAGAGGAGGGCTGCCAGATTTGTCTTTGGAAATTACCGCAGAACGCAATCGGTAACTAATATGATAAAGGAGCTGGAGTAGGATTGTTTGGAGGATAGAAGGAAGTTTAAGGGAATATTGGGAGTGTACAAAACCTATACTGGTGATGAAGCATGGAAAGATATTGGAGGGAAAATTAAGAGAGGTGCTTGGAAGGGTAAGGTTGACCATGACGACAAGCTGGCACTTGATTTCAGGCATAAGTGTGTAGAAAAATTTTCTATCTTAGGAAAGGGTATTAGGGACTTGGAAAATTTCGAAAAGAAGTAATTAATAATTTACCGGAAAAACTGAAGGAATCTAAAGCAAAAATTGGTTGAGGGCAATAGTGGGTTGGAGGAGGAAGGGAGAAGGATGGGTGTGTAGGGAGATTGCCACCAGTGTGTGCTCTCCATCGCAATTTTATCAATTATTATTATTAAAATTTACGGATGTCTTAAGGCGTTTCGACACATTTATTTTAGGAATAATCTAGAATTACCTGAAAACCTTCATCTGGCACGGGAGCTCAAAATTAAAATATTTTTCCGTACCTGTACAGTTGAATATCAGATATTCAGAATTGTATATAATGTAAGAGAGATATGAAAAACAAATTTTTTTTAATTTCGATTTGTTGCAGATATTTCTTTTTTTACTGCTTATCGTCTCTTAACAGCTATTGCAGGGAGTTACAAACTTCAGCCCCATTTTATTGTGAACAGAACTTTCTCGTATTCAATCCGGCCATCTATTGCAATTAAAAAACTGAATATATCAAATAAAGGGAAAGACTAATGCAAGTTTTGTTTAGTGTAAAAAATAGTTATTAATTTAAACTACTTTTATTGCTTTCATGAGAGGCTATGGTCAGAGACATTGTAGTTGTGTGTTCAGTGCGGAGTATGCAAGATCTAGTCGTACCATATTTGGTATTTTTCAACAATCGTTCAGATTTTTCTTTGATGCTCCGACATTATGTAACGTTGAAACATAAGAAATACTAAAGAAATAAATTGAGATTCAAAGCTTTAAAACGGTGAAAACCCTATCATAATAGGTACAGTAGTTTCTTAGTTATTCTATCACAAATTTATCCGCTTTTCGTTTTATAGATATAGATAGAATACTGCGTTGAAATATAAGTGAAGAAAAACATTTCGGACATCACTATGCAAACCGAATCCACTGTAATAACTAAAAATAGGGAAAGTTTTTTCATGACACCCATCCTTCTCCCTTCCTCTTCCAACCCACTATTGCCCTCAACCAATTTTTGCTTTAAATTTATTCAATGTTTCCGGTAAATTATTCATCACCTCCAATCCATTACACCCTTTCCTATAAAAGAATATTTTACCACACCCTGATGCCTAAAAACAAAAGCCAGCTTGTGGTCATGGTCAACTTTATCCTTCCAAGCACCTCTCTTAATTTTACCACTAATATCTTTCCACGCTTCATCGTTAATATAGCCTTTGTACATTTCCATGACTCTCTTCACCCTCCTTCTATCCTCCAATGATTCCCACTCAAGCTCCTTTATCATATTAGTTACTGATTGTGTTTTTCGGTAATTTCCAAAGACAAATCCAGCAGTACTTCTCTGCACTCCCAGCAACTCCTCTACTTGATACCCGAAATGTGGATCCCATACTACACCACTACATTCCAGCAGAGGTCTGATCAGAGTTTTGTAATCCAATTCTTTTACATTTCTAGTGCTTCCCCACATCACTCTTTCCAACAGGTGAAGGATTTTGAACCCTTTCCCTTTTACCCGTCCAGTTTGTCCTGCCCAGTTAAGTCTGCTATCAAATGTTATGCCGAGGTATTTTAATTTCAAGTCTTCAATAAGTAGCTCTTATCCAACTTTATAATCAAAACCAACCTTTAGCTTTTTATCTGTGTACCTAATAAGCTGGCTCTTCTTTGCATTTATCTTCATCTCATGTTGTTTCACCCAGCTAGTTATCTTATCTAGATCACCCTACAGCTGTTTACAGTCTTCTATTGTTTTGATCCTTTTATATGTCATCTGCAAAAAAATTCACTCCTGATTATAAACCATTAACACAATCATTCATCAGAATAATGAACAGCAGTGGTCCCAATACACTACCCTGCAGAAGTCCCATGTTTATAAAATGGTTCGCCAGCGAGGCAATGGTAAAATGCTAGTAGTTATTAATACAATAACTATGCACTATGTATTTGAAGGGGTGTAAGGGTTTTGGGAGAGGTTATACTAGCCTTTTCCAACCAAATGTCAACCTCTCCTTCATGTGGTGCACCCTGTTTGCACGGACGAGGCTCTGGCGACTGAAAGATTCCCGGTATAAGGAGTCACCCACTGCTTGCCAACGGCCTCCGAAAGGAGGGCGGAAGAGTGGGGAGTGGTTCAGGGCACCCTCTTGCCCTTGCGATTGGAAACGGCCCCTAAAGGCGGATGAATCAGAAATTATCAACGGCATGGGGATGCAGAAGGCACGCGAAACCACTGCATTAAAGACCCAAAGGTTATCCCGAGGACATGTAATCGTCTCAAATTACATATATCATGATGGCTTCGTCCTGGGTAAAATATTCCGGAGGTAAACTACTCCCCCAATCGGATCTCCGGGCGGGGACTGCTCAGGGAGGAGTCATCAGAATGGATAGAAACATTCTACGAGTCGGAGCGTGGAATGTTAGAAGTCTGAATAGGGCAGGTAGGTTAGAAAACTTAAAAAGGGAGATGGAACAAATTAAGTTAGATGTTGTTGGGATTAGTGAGATTAAGTGGAAGGACGCACAGGATTTCTGGTCTGGGGACAACAGGATAATTAGCACACAAGCTATCAATGGAGTCACTGGTGTAGGGTTTGTAATGAACAAGAAAGTAGGGAAACGGGTGAGTTATTATGAACAGTTTAGTGACAGAATTATTTTGTATGAGGTTAGAAACAAAGCCAGTCCCAACCACATTAGTACAAGTGTATATGCCAACGTCACAGGAGGATGACGAAGAAATAGAAAAAATATACTCCGAAATTGAGGAACTAATCCAATATGTGAAGGGGGAGGAAAATCTAGTAATCATGGGTGATTGGAATGCAATAGTGGGAGAAGGAAAAGAGGGGAATACTGTAGTAAGTATTGGTCTTGGAGAAAGAAATGAGCGAGGAAGCAGATTGTTAGAATTTTGTGAAAGATATAAGCTAGTAGTAGCAGTCACACTGTTAAAGAACCATGCAAGAAGAATATACACCTGGAAACGTCCTGGGGATACAGGCAGATATCAGCTAGATTATATCATGGTCAAACAGAGATTCAGGAATCAAGTTCTAGACTGTAAAGCTTACCCAGGAGCAGACATGGACTCTGACCATAATTTGATAATAATGAAGTGCAGGCCGAGATTTAAGCGAATAAGGAAGCAGTATAAACAGAATAGACTGGAAGTGAATAAACTGAAAGAATCTAGCACAAGAGAAAAATTTGCAGAAATGGTAGACTTAGGTCTAAGAAGTAACTCTGAAAGAATTTCAACCGAGGACGAATGGAATGCATTAAATACCGAAATAATGAAAGCTGGTAAAGAAACAATAGGCTTTAGGGAACAAGCTGCCCGAAAACCTTGGATAACAGAAGAAATTTTGGAACTGATGGATCCGAGGAGAAGGTACAAAAATGCTCAGCATGAAGCAGGAAGAGAGCAGTACAGGCAATTTAGAAATCAAATAAATAGGAAATGCAAAAGAGGAAAAGAAAAATGGCTACAAGAAAAGTGTGAAGAAGTAGAAAAGGAAATGTTCGTAGGAAAAGTAGATGTTGCATATGGAATGATCAAACAGAATTTTGGAGAAATGAAGAAAAGAGGTATGAATATTAAAGCTGACGATGGGAAACCTCTTTTAAGCTCAGAATATAGAGCTAAGCGATGGAAAGAATACATTGAGAAACTGTATGTGGCGGACGACTTGAACAATAGTGTAATGGAAAAGGAAGGCGATGTCGACATTGATGACTTAGGAGATCTTGTTTTGAGGACAGAATTTAATAAAGCTCTGAATGACTTGAAAGCAAATAAGGCAGTTGGAATTGATGAGATCCCTGCCAAACTTCTTAAATCCCTAGGAGAGGAAGGAATCGAAAGATTATTCAAGCTAGTAACAAAAAGTAATGAAACAGGAGAAATTCCAACTGATTTTAATAAAAATATCATCTTTACACTTCCAAAGAAAGCACAAGCCGACAAATGTGAGAATTATCACACCATTAGTCTAACAATACATGCTTCAAAATTATTGACCAGAATAATATACACTCCTGGAAATTGAAATAAGAACACCGTGAATTCATTGTCCCAGGAATGGGAAACTTTATATACACATTCCTGGGGTCAGATACAACACATGATCATACAGACAGAACCATAGGCACATAGACACAGGCAACAGAGCATGCACAATGTTGGCACTAGTACCGTGTATATCCTCCTTTCGCAGCAATGCAGGCTGCAATTCTCCCATGGAGACGATCGTAGAGGTGCTGGATGTAGTCCTGTGGAACGGCATGCCAAGCCATTTCCACCTGGCGCCTCAGATGGACAAGCGTTCGTGCTGGACGTGCAGACCGCGTGAGACGACGTTTCATCCAGTCCCAAACATGCTCAATGGGGGACGGATCCGGAGATCTCGCTGGCCAGGGTAGTTGACTTACACCTTCTAGAGCACGTTGGGTGGCACGGGATACATGTGGACGTGCATTGTCCTGTTGGAACAGCATGTTCCCTTGCCTGTCTAGGAATGGTAGAACGATGGGTTTGATGACGGTTTGAATGTACCGTGCACTGTTCAGTGTCCCCTCGACGATCACCAGAGGTGTACGGCTAGTGTAGGAGATCGCTCCCCACACCATGATGCCGGGTGTTGGCCCTGTGTGCCTCGGTCGTATGCAGTCCTGATTGTGGCGCTCACCTGCACGGCGCCAAACACGCATACGACCATCATTGGCACCAAGGCAGAAGCGACTCTCATCACTGAAGACGACACGTCTCCATTCGTCCCTCCATACACGCCTGTCGCGACACCACTGGAAGCGGGCTGCACGATGTTGGGGCGTGAGCAGAAGACGACCTAACGGTGCGCGGGACCGTAGCCCAGCTTCATGGAGACGGTTGCGAATGGTCCTCTCTGATACCCCAGGAGCAACAGTGTCCCTAATTTGCTGGGAAGTGGCGGTGCGGTCCCCTACGGCACTGCGTAGGATGCGACGGTCTTGGCGTGCGTCCGTGCGTCGCTGCTGTCCGGACCCAGGTCGACGGGCACGTGCACCTTCCGCCGACCACTGGCGACAACATCGATGTACTGTGGAGACCTCGCGCCCCACATGTTGAGCAATTCGGCGGTACGTCCACCCGGCCTCCCGCATGCCCACTATACGCCCTCGCTCAAAGTCCGTCAACTGCACATACTGTTCACGTACACGCTGTCGCGGCATGCTACCAGTGTTAAAGACTGAGATGGAGCTCCGTATGCCACGGCAAACTAGCTGACACTGACTGCGGCGGTGCCCAACCGCTGCGCAGCTAGCGCCCTTCGACGGCCAACACTGCTGTTCCTGGTGTGTCCGCTGTGCCGTGCGTTTGATCATTGCTTGTACAGCCCTCTCGTAGTGTCCGGAGCAAGTATGGTGGGTCTTACACACCGGCGTCAATGTGTTCTTATTTCAATTTCCAGGAGTGTACATAAGGATGGAAAGGGTAGTAGAAGAGATAGTAGGTGAAGATCAGTTTGGGTTTAGGAAAAATCGCGGTACTAGGGAAGCAATTTTGTCTTTAAGATTAATGCTTGAAGGGCGGATCAAGAAAAACAAAGATACTTTTATGGCATTTGTTGATTTAGAAAAAGCTTTCGATAATGTTAGGTGGGACAAGATGTTCAAAATTTTAAAGAAGTCAGGTATAAAGTATCGAGATAGAAGAATACTTTATAAACTATATAAGAATCAAGTGGCTTTAATAAATGTAGAGAATCACGAGAGACATGCATCAGTTAAAAAGCGTGTGAGACAAGGCTGTAGTCTATCCCCGTTAATATTCAACTTGTATGTAGAAGAAGCAACGAAGAAAGTCAAAGAAAAATTTCCATGTGGCATTAAGTTTTCAGGGAGAAAAAATCAGTATGCTGACGACATTGTCTTGTTAGCAGAGAGGGCTGAGGATATTGAGAAGTTACTGAATGGCATGAACAAAATACTGAAGGAAGATTTTGGACTGAATATAAATCAAAGCAAGACAAAAGTGATGAAATGTAGCAGAAATGATACCAATACTAGTGGATTAAATATAAAAATAGGATCGGATGCAATAGGAGAAGTAAGAGAATTCTGTTACTTGGGAAGTAAAATTACAACCGATGGCCGAAGCAGGAATGATGTAAAAGCAGAATAGCATTAGCAAAAAGAGCCTTCATGAAAAAGAGAAACCTTTTAGTTTCAAATATTGATCTAGGAATTAGAAAGAACTTTTTTAAACTCTTTGTGTGGAGCACAGCACTTTATGGTAGCGAAACATGGAGTTTAGGAAAACCGGAAATAAAGAAAATTGAAGCATTTGAAATGTGGTGCTACAGAAGAATGCTGAAAATTAAGTGGACAGACCAAGTAAGAAATGAACGAGTTTTGGAAATGGTGGGTGAGAAAAGAAGTTTGTGGAAGAAGCTTACAGAAAGAAGAGACAGGCTGGTAGATCATATTTTAAGACATGCAGAATTGGTTAATTTGTTACTGGAGGGAACAGTCGAAGGTAAGAACTGTAGAGGAAGACAGAGATTAGAATATATGAAGCAGATAATTGAGGACGTGAGCTGTATGGGGTATGTAGAAATGAAGAGGTTAGCACAGGATAGGAAAGGATGGAGGATTGCATCAAACCAGTCTAAAGACTGACGACAGAAAAAAAAATGTATTTGAATACTTACATATCATTACGTACCCTTCAGATATTATTTCACACAGTTCCTAACTTTCTTCCAATCTATAAAAGAAGTGCTTTAATACGTACGCTCAACTCAAATTATAGCATCTGTAGGAAAGAAACCAATTATAATAGGTGTAAACAACTAAATTTTAAATAAAACTTACATATTTAAACATATGGGTATCATTTTACAAATTTGGAAAAAGACACACAATTTCAAAATACTAAATTGAAACAGGGTACTAACAATAATCGACCAAGTCTTTAATCCATACAAAGTTTTAAGGTACATCAGAATTAAGACATAAAATTATAACATGAACAAATCTTACTTATAGCTCAGAAGTCCAGTCAATAAAATCACAAGATGAGCGACAACTCACTGCGTCAGAAATGGAGTACCTGCAAACAACTACGAGACATATTGCACACTGCTAGATCAAATAAAAAATAAAAAAATCGGTTAAAAGCAACAGCGGTTTTAAGGTATATTCAGCAGTATAGGAAAAGGTGGTTTCAACATACAAAACGAATTGACAAAACCAGACTACTAACAATAATACACAATTACTTCCCCAGAGGAAAACAAAGGCCAGGAATATCAGACAGGAAGTGCTCACTGGGCATAGTACTGGAAATGAAGATAATTATTAAAAATGTGTTATTTTTTAGTTTAAACAATCTTTATCTTTTATCGAGGTGTTATATGATTTATTTATCCCAATCCCTTCAACAAAAATATTTTTTTCTGCTCTTTTATTTAAAAACGTACTTTACTGTATTGTTAATTGTAACTCTTGCTGATAAAATATTCCTGAAATATTATAAAGTTAATAATATTTCAGTAAATACTTTACAGGATTTGTTAATTTCACTTGCCTGATAGTGAATACTTCAATTGACATTGTCAGGTAGCATTTCTCCAATTGGTTAGTTGATTAAATTTGAAAAATAGGTTAATACTTTACCTTAGTATTTATTTTACTCAAAATACGTATTATTTTTTAAAAACAAAATGATCATTTACGTTATGTATTTTGTATTGTAAAAAACGAATTTAAATTTACCGTGAAAACGTTCATGACTGTTATGGCTTCTTGAATGACGTCACACCACCCTAAGCAAAACAAAGCAATCGTGTATGTTTATGGCATATGTTAAGTGTTCTTTAATTAAAAATGAATTCTCGGCTTTATAAGTACTGTGTAGTGCCTCAGTGTAAAAGCACAGCAATTAAAACGCCAAACAAGTTATTCATATATGTTACAAACAATGAACCGATACAGATAAAGTGGTTAAAACTTGCAATGAGGGAGGATGCTCATAGTTTATCTGCAAATATTCAAGAATGTATTTTTGTGAAGATCATTTAGATGTAAGTGTTTGTGCACAATATATTTCTAAATCTAAAACCAAGCTAATAAATTTTGCAGAACCATAACATAATAAGATATGAGTTGAGGTTGATTTGGTTTTATGATTTATAATGTTTCTTTAATGTTACATTTAATTTTAAAAACATACTCTGGCAGCACTATCATTACCGCGGTGCCACAATCTGATAATACAGGGCGTTCGCCGGGAAACGCAACCCACTGTTAGCGCTACAAGGAAGAAACTGCTCCCGGCGAGCGAGCGGTCAGTTTCCGGCATTGTTCGACCGTCGGCCGCGGACTATTTCATAATAATTACGCTTCATAAACTTCATAAACTTGTGTGCTAAGCATTTAAATGTGACGTAATTCATTAGCTTACCTTATAAAAGATGCTGGAAGTGTTGACCCTCTTGTGTAATGCACATTTCACATCTTCTGAACATATTTCGAGACACACGCTGCCCTAACTGACTTAATGATTTTTTGGGTGACTGTTCTAGTCGAAAAGCGATATCGTCAATTTTCTCCTCTGTGAGAATACGGTTGACCGACAGTCTCTTTTTGTTAAAAAATGAACCCGTTTCTCTTACTTTTTTAACCAGACGCAGAATTGTTGATTTAGCTGGTAGTAAAGTGCCAGGAAATACGCGACGAAATTTACTGCGACACTTTTTAAACGACTTCTTCTTCACATATGTATCGTAGAGAAATATTCTTTGTTGCAAACTGTAACGTACCATAATTTTACTCACACTCAAACACGGTACAGATTAATAAGAGTATGAAGCCCCAAACCAGCCAAACCGCAAAGAAACGTTTATTCACAACACTGATTAATAAGAGACTGAAGTCACAAACTATCTACAATGCAAAGAAACCGTTCTTAACAATGTAAGGGTCACTGCACTGCACTGTTGGGGCAGCGGAGGTGTTAAACAGTGCGGTGATTCACGGTGCCGCGTGGCGGAAACTGCTGGCGTGACTGACCGAGCAAGTTGCCGACGGCAACAGACTGGGAGGGTAGCGTTTTCCGGCGAACGCCCTGTAGATTCCTATGCAGCTCGATGAAACAAATCGAAAATAAAGATTTTTTTTTAATATCTCTCATGGTTCTCGAGATATCATAACTGAAAGGTGATGTTAGGCTGATACGAAGCTTAAAGCAGACTGGAAATTGGCAGTACCATAGCTTTAAAATTTGCCACACCTGTTTTTGAGTATATACTTTTCTAGAAAAGGTGTATATAAAAACAAAAAGAAACATACCTTAGACGTGATGCAACTGAAAAGTTACGATACGGGCGCGGCACAGAAATAATAAAATTACCTAAAAAACAACCATATAAAATGACATTATTCACGCCAAAGATAGTATCGAAGCGAAGAACGAAATCTTTTATTTCGCTTAGGTATTCCTTCTGGTTTAGCTATTTCGCACTTGCTTATACTTCGCAAATGTAACCTCTGCCAGTATGAATTAATTTATAAAACGTATGTCTAAGCATTAGGTAATGCTATTTAAGCTTATAACGTATAATTGACACTTGTGTATACTTACGTTGAAGTTTTAACATTGCGGAATTCCGATGAGCACAAGTCGATGTTTGAAGCTAAAAATCTTGCAAGTGTTACGGCGCCAATTTTGGGCAAATTGCTACTGTTTGCTATGCTAAAATCTGGTCCTATAGCGAATTGCACTTGTCTTCCAGCATTTAACTGAGAATAACTATTAATGCGATAAAATTTCCTAAAAACGAATAATATACCAAGTAACCTGTTCTGTTCCACGAAAATGTCAATAACAACTTTGGCGTCTAGAAATATATATATTTTTTTTTAACGTCTCTCTAACAGCGAGGTCTTTAGAGACGGGAAAGGATTTGGGGGGGGGGGGGGGCAAGGAATGGGAAGGAATTCAGCCTTGGCCTTTTGAAGGAAGCATCCAGGCATTTGCCTGGAGTAATTTGGGAAACCATGGAAAATCCAGATTACATAATTTGTCTTTTTGTTATATCCTTAGCATGATTAATCATTAAAAACTGCTATTGGTCCGATTTATTCTTAGTGGACATAAGGATATTGTTACTTAAATCTGTTTATTCCAATAAGATCAGGAATTTTGCTGTAGTGTTGGTCTTAATTCGATCATACACGGTTCAAAATAAGGAACTTCCATTAATATCACACGGTAACATCTTGATAGCACCAGCCATATTGTGCTGTAGGTGTAAAATATTTCTTGAAATAGTCCAAACGACCGATTTGATTCGCATCTGTTAGATTCTTTGTCGTTTTGTAGACCCGTTCAACTGTCGACTCCTGGAGATGAGATTTTACTTACTTACTTACCGCCTTTACTGGTAATGAGTGACATCTACATTGTATGTCTCGTTATTGAGTGGAAGACTCCATGTAAATTTTGAGTATTTAACATTCCTTGTCAATATACAGGGTGGTCAGAAATTCACTCATCGGCGGGTAAGGGCAGTGTTCGGGACGTTGCACTAACGAAATAAATACAAAAAAAATCTAGTAAAAGTAGTACCGTTTTTGAGTTATTCGCAGCTAAAGTTGGCCAATAAGAGCGCTGCGCGGCGAATTCAAACAGCCATCCACATGCGGTGTTGCCAAGCGTACTCGAGGCATGCGACCGCCACAGAAAACGAAAAGAAAAACTCTCTTCGGAAGTAGGGATCGAACCCACAACCTTCAGATTGAGAGTTTGCCGTCTTACTGACTATGCTGCCAAGGCACTAGAATTTCCTTATTTTTAGAACCCACTAGAGTGTACTGTTTGTTCGTAATCGGAATTGATCGGTAATCTTCGACATTTTTCGGGAAGTCGGTGGTGGGGCTAGAGGATTCTTTTTTATGGGAATTGTTTTTAATTAGTTGATCTGCTTGCTAGATTAATCTTTAATTTTTGTACAAAAATCATTTAGTTACTGGCATAAACAAAAAAATCTGCAAACTTAATTTATTCGTTGCAAAGAAGCTTCTTTTATTCCATGTAATCGTATTTCACTAGATTTCGATCACAACATTTTTATTGATTAAAGTGAATATCCTTGCTACTATTTTGCAACAATAGAACAATAAACTTTTGGAAAAAAAACATTAAACCCATTCTATCGTTTGTAACGTAACTTTCTCTGCTGCAAAAAGTCTGTTCTTATTCAAACAAGTTGTACATTTTGGTAACGTGTATCAACTCGCTAACGCGCGGCAAGCCGCAAAAGGTAAACAAGCTGTGACTCATTGTAAGCCCTTTTGTCACTGATACAAAACAAAATTACTGTACAGTAGTTTCATTCCAACTTGACGTTATCAGTCGCAACATTGAAAGCCAACAGGGATTTACTTACAATAAGCGTCAACCCGCAACAGTAACCGTAGTAAAAATGTATCCCAATAAACAACAATAACAAAAAAATACAGGTCCTTACATTTTACATAAACTGCTCAAAATGTCCTCCCTCAACTGCAATACCGGCACGACAACGCTGAGTTACTGAATTTGCGAATCTTCCAAAATTGTAACTTTCTCTAATTTCATCAAAAGCTAGAATTATCCTAGCCAAAAGTTCTTCCTCTGTTTCTACTTCAGTCTCATAATCAATGGCCTTGACAGCTCCCCAGAGATAAAAATCCAATGGGTTGTTGTCTGGTGACCGAGCTGGCCAGTGAATTCTGCCTCCTCGACCAATCCACCTGTTAGGATACAATGCATCTAAGTGTTGACGTACCGGTACTGCAAAATGCGGCGGCGCGCCGTCATGTTGAAACCACATGCCATTACGAATTGCCAAAGGAACGTCTTCTAAGTACAACAGAAGGACGTTTTCATGAAATGCTAAATAAGAAGCGCCATTTAAATGTTGCGGAAGTAGAACAGGGCCTAGTATAAACTCGCCCAAAATACCCGCCCAAATGTTAACACTAAATTTGTGTTGGTATGACTTGACAAAAATTGCATGCGGATTTTCGACATCCCAGATGTTGCTATTTCGGCTATTAAAACACTTCTCCCTGGTATAGCAGGCCTCATCCGTCAATAGCACCTTCCTTTCAAAGTTTGGATAATCGTTACATTGCTGCAGGTACCACTGTGAAAACTGAACTCGAAGTGGACAATCGTCTTCCTCCAAATCTTGAACCTTTTGAAAGTGAAAGGGATGTAATCCTTCGTCGTGAAGGACGTCCCAAACAGTGGCATGTGAGGTCTGGTAATTAAAAATCAACAAAAATGACCCTATTGAAAGGCTGCATTTAAACGGAGAATTTGAGGGATCACTTAGACTGGACGTATCTGCGATGCGTTGGCAATGACCCTAGAGCTTGTCCTAGGATTATCAGCAATAATTTCCAGGACATTGTCTTCAAATCCTACACTCCGCCTGAACCGATTTCGTCCGGCGTCGGGCCTGTGGAGTGTGGACAAAAATACTTCCCGTCTCCCTCAACCTTCTGTCAACCAACACAAAAGTGTTGGCCGATTGAATCACACAGTTAGGAAATCGAGTCGTGTAAATCTTAACTGCTTTGGCCCTGTTTTGTCCAGCAGCGCCATACGCCAAATGCATATCGGCGTACTCTTTAAACGAAAATTGATGACGTTGCATGATGACAGTGTCTTTATCAGTAAATTGCGTTCGACTGCGAGACTTCTTCTGGCATGGTCCTTTAGTCCCACCACCGACTTCCCGCGCTAGTGGCTTCTAAAAACAAGTAAATTCTTGTGCCTTGGCAGCGTAGTCGGTAAGACGGCAAACTTTCAACCTGAAGGTTGCAGGTTCGATCCCCCCTTCCGAAAAGAATTTTTCTTTTCGTTTTCTGTGGCAGTCGCATGCCTCGAGTACGCTTGGCAACACCGCCGGTGGAAGGCTGTTTGAATTCGCCCGCGCAGCGCTCTTATTGGCCAACTTTAGCTGCGAATAACTCAAAAATGGTACGACTTTTACTAGATTTTTTTTGTATTTATTTCGTTAGTGCAACGTCCCGAACACTGCCCTTACCTACCGATGAGTGAATTTCTGACCACCCTGTATACTAATACCCACATCTTTTACTAGAGTAAGGTATTATGTCCATAATATCGACGAGCCATGGATCAATTTCTTTTATTATTACAAACATTATAGGGAAATTCCTTCTCGCCAGTTTGCACAGATCTGATACAATTTTGTTCAGTTTATACTTACTTCTTCAATCACTTTGTAGTGTGCCATTTGTCCTACTCATAACGTCATATGTAAGCTCTCAAACATTCAATAATTTTATTCAGATCGTCAATTTGAAAGATAGTATTTCCTTACTCGATACTGCGGACAGTTTTAAAAAATGTGGTTGGACGCAGTTTAATTCCGTGTGGCATTTGTGGTACTTTTTTTCGTCTATTTTCAATTTTCTTTGAGTATAATTCTTCCTCACACCTAATTTACCCTTTTATAAAATTTAATTTCAAATTCATTGGCGGTTTACGGTAAACTCTTCATCATTTTCCTTGGCAATATATTCTAATCCTTCACAGAGCCGAAGCCCGGGATTAGGAATAAGCGAAAGGACCAGCCTTATCTTACCTTAATTCATATTTCAATATTTTCTCCCCTTTATTATCAAAATCTTCAGGTTACTAATCGTAGTACCATCGAGATTTAACCACTACTTTCAGCAGACTGTGTGTGGCTCGATTGCCCTTTTTCCCTGCGCGTGGGGAGCCTAACTAATATGATAGGTGATCAAGATCTATAGGCATACGTGAGCATGTGAACTGAACTCAACTGATCGAGCCCATGCTCTGATGGGTATTGCCCTAGTAAACTATTTGTACCTTTCTTATATTTATTATTTTATTATTACCTTTGATTGTAAATTCCTCCATCCATCTACTTAATATTACTACTACTATTACTCCGCGATTCACTAAAAGTGTGTGGTGGAGGGTGCATTGCACCTGTCCGGGAAGGTAATGGTTTGGAAGGGATATACGGGACATGGCAGGAGGCGCCCATGGGCTATTGTGAGGAACCATCCCAGCATTCGCATGGAACGATCTGGGGAAACCATGGAAAACCCAGATCAGGATGGCCGGAGGATCATTAACATTCCCCTTTTTAAACACTGGATTTACGATGGCGGTCTTCCATTCGGCTGGTATTTTTCCTTGATCCAAGGAGGCGGTATATAATTTCATTAAATACGGCCCAATTTCCTTTGCGTACCTAGAGTAGAATCTTGTAGGAATACCGTCTGGTCCGGGAGCCTTATTGGGATTTACATTCATAAGAAGTTTAGTTATTCCCTCGACATCAAGAACGAGATCATTCATAATTTTGTTGGTACGATTGTTAAATATCGGAATCTCCTCCGAGTTTTCTGTCGTGAAAGATTTTTTAAATGCATTATTCAAAATTTCTGCTTTCTCGACGCTAGTTTCCTTAATCAACGACGGCATGACCTTACGAGAGCCTCTTATTAATTTGACATATGACCAGAACTTTTTTGGATTAGTAATCAGATCTTCGGATAAATTACTGACTTGGAATTCTTTAAACGCATCACTCATTGCCTTACGCACTTCCGCTCGCAACTGGACTAGTTTAGCATGATTAGACGAGTCCCCCGATTTCTTTACCGTGGCATGTTAACTCCTTTGTTTCATGAGGAAACGTTTCACTTCCCTATTGAACCACGGGAAGTTCTTACTAACCTTAATAAACTTCGTGGGAACAAATTGATTTAAGCCAGTCCATATTATTTTTTTAAAAATCAAACTAAAGTTCCTCAACATTTGTATTTAGCGTGTACGTTTCAAAAAATTTTACCAAATGATCGACCATAAATGCATCGTTTGCCTTATCGAAACAATATACGAGTTTGTCTTTATCATGCTTCAAATTCAGCCTAGAGTTTAAAGTTACCACAACCGCCTTGTGATCACTTATACCATCTTCTATACAAACTGTATCTACAATATCCGGATTGCTTGTAAGAAAAAGATTTAAAATGGACGAGGAATCTTTGACGCTCCGCGTTGGCTCTTCGACCATCTATTCAAGAGAATTTTCCGCGAATGATTCTAGGTACGTTTTGGTTATTCCGCATGACTTGAATGTAAATGTGTCCCAGTTAAATGAGGGTACATTAAAATCGCCTCCCATGATCAATGGATGTCCCCAAAATTTTTGAGAAATTCTGTTAAGCGACTGTCCAAAATACTCCCCGTTATCTAATCCAGCATCCGGAGGTCGGTAAAATGATCCTATTATGAACTTTAAACTTCTGCCAATTTTTACTTTCACCCATATTAACTCGCAAAAATTTTCCGTTTCATTTACTACGGAGCAATTGACGGTTTTATTAACGGCCACGAACACTCCTCCGCCCATTGAGGTAGTTCTATCTTTCCGAAAAACATTGAATTGAGGAGCAATTATTTTGCTAGATTCTACCTCTGGCATCAACCAGCTCTCGGTTACTAGTATTATATCGACATCGTTTGTCACTACTGAGGCGTGAAAATCCGCTACTTTCCCTCTGATACTCCGACAATAAAGGATCATTATCTTTAGCGGCTGAAGAGTCTAAATTCGTATTTTTACTATTTGCATTCCGAAAGGAAATGGGTGAAGTATTTGGAGCTGCAAATTTCGATTTATTCGCGCCGTTACTTCCAGAACCAAGATTAGGTTACCGACGCGTCTTCTTCGTTGAACTGAGGGATCCTCGGGCCTCACGGTGTTCCTAAAAAGTAATTCACATCAAGACGGTTCCATATTTTAGCAGCCAACTTGGTCGCCATTCTCGGTGTGTAGTGGACGCCCGACCTGTCAAATGCGTCCCAGCTGGCAGCTATCATCAGTCGAAGGACGACAAAGCCCCAGTTATTTATGCGATACAGCTCCTGTAAACTACTATTCAAATTATAATTCTTCCACCTTACGGCTTCCCCACAATCGGTGCGCGGCACGACACTACAAATGTTACCGAATTTTCACGCGCTGATTCATACGCCTTGTGGCCCAACTTGTCCATAGATTTCACCATGTCTGAAACAGAAACATGGCAAGAGTCGTTAGTACCGACATGCGCAGCTACCCTTAACTGACGGCAGTTCGATTCTCTAATCACTTTTGGTATAGCCTCCATGACACGTAGCACGGTTGCTCCTGGAAGACAAACAGAATGAACGTTAGTATTAGGGTCTGCACCATTCTTCTCAGCTAGGTCTCGTAGGAGTTTCTCCAGACGTTGGACGTTGGAGCTTCCAATGATAAGTAAACCTTTCCCTGGCGTCACTCGATGTCTGCGAGTAAATCTTCCCTGCTGTGTTTCTGGACTATTCGCATTAAGATATTCAACCTCCTGCAAAACTGAAAACGAATTAGTTAGGGGCAAGATATCATTTTCCCGTCGGCTACTTCAGAATTTTGATGCCTTTTTCCTATCCACACGGTGCCAGACGTGGTGTCGTGACAATCGCGCACAGTGACAATCCCGCACAGCGACAATCGCGCACAGTTTAAAGGTCGGGCCACACTCTCCCCTCTCCCTTGTACTTTTTAATTTACGGAACCCAGTATTGACAAATCATCATCACACCTGCAATAATTACATACAACGGAGCCCGGGATTTGGACCGAGGACCTTCAGTACCCAAATGGTGCGCCGTAACACTGTGTGTCACCAGACCGAACATACAGGAAATGGAAAATAAATATTCAAAAACAATAAAACAAACGTACTCTTTTTCTCTACAATTTATTTTTCCTATCGTAAAACACAAATGTAATCTTAGATTTGTCTGCTTGAAGGGAGCATTTCAAGAAAATCTGATGAACCTGGAAGTGAGGTTGAAGAGAAGAAAGACACTTTTTTAAATCAATCAGTAACATCAAAATAAAATTTGGTCGTAAAAGACCAAAAATTTCCGCAATCTACCTATCGTTTCTCCATGTTCACCAGCCCGACACCGGCCAGCACCGTCAAAAAGTAAAAGTAAGTAAAGTGTTTAAAATCAGCCAAGAAGTTTCGTCATAATAAATATTTAAAACTTATTTACATTTATTTAAAATAGTGAAATTATCGAAATCAGCCAGAGAGATTCGTCATAATTGATTATTATTTACAGTAGACCTACATTTATTCAAGCTTGTGCATGTAGAACAATGCCATTAGACATGATCTGATGTCGCCGCTCTCTTCGTATCTGTCAACAGTTTTTACAATTGTTTCGTCCAACATCTGGTATGTGGTTTTTCTTCTCTTTCCTCTAAAAATCAATTCAGATCTCATATACTCGACGTCTTTTGTGACAATTCCACATGTGAATTGGGATTTGTTCATTCTCAAGCGACGTATCTACCAAGTAGTCGAAAAACTCCAATAGTTTTTAGTTATTAGGAGCCTCTGATTGGATCTCCAACCAACCATCTGTCACATCTACTGGTTTAAGAAAAGCCAAAGTTAGGCACATACGAATATGGAGGCGAAGTTTCTCATTTTCTTTGTACTCACGCGCTAGTCCAAGCTCCTGAACCTTTCTCCATATACATTTTTTATGTGAATAAACAGCCTTTTACTTCCGTTGAGGGAAACACTTCCTTGAGGGCAGATACTGCGCCACTTTCAAAATCTACAGTTACTGTCTTAGGAGCCCATTCTAGTACAGCCTTGATAATTTCACGAAACATACGTACATAAGTAATCTTCCTTTTTTCAGGTAAGAGTGTAAATACCACAGGATGTATGTTTGTTTCTTCGTCTGTTTACTGAGACTTTTAAAAGTACCATCCATAAAGAATTGTTCGTGTAATTTTAAACTTTGTTTGCCTCTTTCACCGCTCAGAACAATTATTCTTTCACCTTCCATATCATCCGTAAGAAGGAAACTGCCTCCATCTCCCATCTTCAACAATTCATCATAAAAGATCACTTCGTCAGGATTATTTGGCTCCTTTTGGTTTCCTTGTGATATACTCCTCTGGCGGTACAAGTTTCTCTTGACAGTTCACTGGTCTGGAATTTCAGTTACAAATTCGTAGCCTTTATTATGGAGATCTCCTAGTTCCTCAGAGTAAATTTTTGGAATTGAACTATCTTCCGCTCGAGCTCTCTTCTCTGCCGCATGAAGTTTCTGATGTACTTCAACGCATGCGTCGTCAGGGGTCCACATATATGCTCTATAACATTCAGTATGGCAGCATCCTTACTCTTCAAAATTCCACGACATTGTTTTGATCTTTCTTTGAGACAGCGCCAGGTGATCGTTCCATCTTCTTTCTTACTAAACTCTCGATAGCTGTACCCGTCATAATGCTCACACGGCTTTCCATGTGTAGTTGAAGTAACTTCCATGATTAAAACTGTGATACTCAAGGCAGCAGTGAATGCGAACAGTGGTGTGCGGTCCGGTTCGGTTAGGAGGGGATGGGAGTTGGAATTGCCAGAATCCATTATGCTATTGTAGCGGAACTAATTGGTAGCTAAACGCAGGTAGCAAGAGACGACCCGGCTGTGCGCGATTGTCACATATTCGCCAGACGTTCCCTGCAACAGATACCTGACAATCCGCACCTGCCGGGTCTACATCACTAGCCTCCGGCAATTCTTCGACCCACTGCCGCTCCTCGTCTAAGATGCTCCACACCTGTGCCTGAAGAGATGCCATCGTAGTACGAATTTCTTCCAGAGCCTGACGCCTCCTGTAAAACATTGCACAAACCATGTCCCTGAAACAGCCAAAAAACGGAGCCACAAACAAATTAATCACAAAAATCAGCGACTGCTACTACGGCTGCTAGAGCTCAACTGACTGGATCATTACCTAAATAGGAAATATTCAAAGATAACGACAAAAACTAACACAATTCATATCCCACGCAAAAGTCGGCTACTTCTGCTATGGCTGCGGAAGCTCAACTGACTGGATCACTACCTAAACAGGAAATATTCAAAGATAAGGACAAAAACTAGCACAATTCAAATCCCACACAAAAGTCGGCTACTGCTGCTACGGCTGCGGATGCTCAGCTGACTGGATCACTACCTAAACATGAAATATTCAAAGATAACGACAAAAACTAGCAGAATTAAAATCCCACACAAAAGTCTGCTACTGCTGCTACGGCTGCGGAAGCTCAACTGACTGGATCACTACCTAAACAGGAAATATTCAAAGATAACGACAAAAACTAGCACAATTCAAGTCCCATACAAAAGTTTGCTACGGCTGCGGATTACTTTCGCCATTTACGAATTTTACATTCTTTCAGCGTTTGTAATTTCCCTCGGGATGTTGTGCATAGAATTTAATACCAGCCTTAATAGTCACCCACCAGGCTCCGTAATAATTACTATACTCCTATAGTTTGTATGTTAGAGCGAAGTATGCTTAACGTAAACTGAAATATAAATTTTAACCCGCGTGACATGAATGGGTGACTTTATTATATATACTAAGGTAACACATTTAACGTTATGTGAATTAACTTTTAAGTGTATTTCTGGATTTTAATACAAATAAATAACCTATATTCTGAAGAGAAAAAAAAAAAAAAAAAACGCCACACACCCAGTGAGCTCTATCGCATAGAAAAAAACAATACAAAAAAAAACATGCTTCTACAATGATGGCGCAGAAAGAGTATTGAAGTTGGTTAGTATTATCATATTATATGGATGAAGTCTCAATAATAACAAAAAAAATAACCTGAGATAATTGGGGAATAATAAATTGACCCAGGCGATACTGTCATAAATACGAATAAGGTTTGGAGTGAGTCCTACTATCTAAGCAAATATTGGGCTCAGAGAATGTATCTTAAACAAACGTAATTATCATACAAATCGCTATCTCATGTATCACAGCCTTACAACAAAATTACTGGAGGAATAGTTAGTGAACAGGAATTCAGAATATTTTCTATTGCTCGTATTTCTCCGCCTTCCGTCAAATCTAGTTACTGAATCAATTCGATGGTAATTTCGGCATACAAATGCACCTGTCATCCTGTGCACCGCTACAATTCCTGAATAATATGAGTCCCACAGTACCCCATCGTACTCCAGAAAGAGCCTGCTGAAAGTTTTGGAACCCTAGTTACCTCATTTGAATGAAACATCCACACCTCATTCTCTCCAATGGATACAGGCTTTGTTACAGTATAGTCCAACCATCTACTGCATAAGTATAAAATATATGTATATATTTTTTTCTGCGTGCCTAGTCAACTGATTTTGTTTTGGCACTTATCTCCATTACATACTAAACTGCCCAAATATATTATGATCTATTTAGATTCCCTGTAGCTGTTCACAGCCCTCTCTCATTTTGTTTCTAGCACACATTTCTAACAATTTAACCTTACCTCTGACTGTAAGACAAAAACAAAATCATTTCTTAGAAGGCAATTAACAAACCCATCCTGCGTTTCCAATAATAATTGTTTGTTCCATCGAGAAATTCACACTTTGAAATACCAGAAAGGTTTGATGATGACTTCATTGCGGTGGAACTAATGATTTGATGGCAATTTCACTGTGCAATATCATTTGAATATGGAACATCGTGGCGTCACAGGTCAACAACTAGATGTTATAAATATCACAAAAATTCCCAGGGGTGCCAATTAAAACAAAAACAACATTATCTGATCCATGTTACAATGAAAAAGAAGCTTCTAGAGTTCAATATTCGGTGAAATTAAATTCCAGATAGTTCAGGGACATCCCCACAATTAAAGCTGTGATTCTATTCCCAGGTAGCGTTTACGGGTATTTAAAGCGTCGTCAAAACCCATGAAACCTTGACATGGCGTAGGAACACATTACCGAGAGTGATGGCAGCTGCTCGACGATTGCGACACAAAGTGCCACTGTAAGATAGCGATCTCACGGACGGCTCATCCATCCAGGTGCGTCTAAGGTGACTGCCTCAGTGAGCCAGTACGCACTGCATCGGGTCGCTATCAGCCAAGAAGAGTCTATCTGCATCAGGCCACGTCCGGCCAAACAGTGTCTGTTATGGTGTCCTTCGTGCCACCACGAAGAAGGAAGCTCCTCCTCTTTCAGTACAGCGCCCACATGACATGAAAAAGAAGCTGTGCTTTAATATTTGTCGACCCCGTAGTTAGATACCATTGGTGGAATTAGGGTATGCCAAGCGCCTGTTATTCGCCGATGGTTTTTGCACGTAGCTCAGGAGATGACCTTCTATCCTCTAGCATGTTGGCCGAGGGTACAATGCCCTCACCTCGTCTAACGGTACATTTCTCTCTCCTCAGGTTCCGCTCATTGTGTTCGGCGTGACATAGTGCTACCAGCGAGGAGCGTTGCCCAGCTATGCGAACGTTCTAAATTTTTTACTGACCGCCAGCATTTTCAGTATTTAAATTCAATTTGCTCCTTTATAATAGCAATCTTGTATTAATTAAAAATATACAGGGTGGTCAGAAATTCACTCATCGGCGGGTAAGGGCAGTGTTCGGGACGTTGCACTAACGAAATAAATACAAAAAAATCTAGTAAAAGTCATACCGTTTTTTAGTTATACGCAGCTAAAGTTGGCCAATAAGAGCGCTGCGCGGGCGAATTCAAACAGCCTTCCAGAGGCGGTGTTGCCAAGCGTACAGGAGGCATGGGACCGTCAAAGAAAAGGAAAAGAAAAACTTTCTTCGGAAGTGGGGAGCCAACCCGCAACCTTCAGATTGAGAGTTTGCCGTCTTACCGACTACGCTGCCAAGGTACTAGATTTCCTTCTTTTTAGAAGCCACTAGGGCGTACTGTTTGTTCGTAATCGGAATTGATCGGTAATCCGCGACATTTTTCGGGAAGTCGGTGGTGGGGCTAAAGGACCATGCCAGAAGAAGTTTCGCATTCAACGCAACTAACCGATAAAGACACTGTCATCAAGCAACGTCATCAATTTTCGTTTGAAGAGTACGCCGATATGCATTTGGCGTACGGCGCTGCTGGACAAAACAGGGCCGAAGCAGTTAAGATTTACACGACTCGATTTCCTAACCGTGTGATTCCATCGGCCAACACTTTTGATTTGGTTGACAGAAGGTTTAGGGAGACGGGAAGTATTGTTGTCCACAGGCCCGACGCCGGACGAAATTTTGGAAAAGACTCAAATTCAGTAACTCAGCGTTGTCGTGCCTGTATTGCAGTTTGGGGAGGACATTTTGAGCAGTTGCTGTAAAATGTAAGGGACCGTATTTTTTTGTTATTGTTATTTATTGGGATACATTTTTACTAAAAACAAGGTTTTTCAGAGATTATTTATTTTACGGTTACTGTCGCGGGTTGACGCTTATTGTAAGTAAATCCGTGTTGTGTTTCAATGTTGTGACTGATAACGTCAAGTTGGAAATGAAACTACTGTACAGTAATTTTGTTTTGTATCAGTGACAAAAGGGCTTTCAATGAGTATCAGCTTGTTTACCTTTAGCGGCTTGCCGCGCGTTAACGAGTTGATACACGTTACCAAAATGTTTACAACTTGTTTGAATAGGAACAGACTTTTTGCAGCAGAGAAAGTTACGTTACAAACGATAGAATGGGTTTATTGTTATTTTTTCCAAATGTTTATTGTTTTTGGTTTTATTGTTGCAAAATAGTAGCAAGGATATTCACGTTAATGAATTAAAATGTTGTGATCGAAATCTAGTGAAATACGATTACATGGAATAAAAGAAGCTTCTTTGCAACGGATAAATTAAGTTTGCAGATTATTATTTTTGTTCTAGTAACTAAACGATTTTTGTACAAAAATTAAAGATTAATCTAGCAAGCAGATCAAGTAATTAAAAAACAATTCCCATAAAAAAAATCCTTTAGCCCCACCACCGACTTCCCGAAAAATGTCGCGGATTACCGATCAATTCCGATTACGAATAAACAATCCGCCCTAGTGGCTTCTAAAAAGAAGGAAATACTAGTGCCTTGGCAGCGTAGTCGATAAGTCGGCAAACTCTCAATCTGAAGTTTGCGGGTTCGATTCCCACTTCCGAAGAAAGTTTTTATTTTTATTTTCTTTGGCGGTCGCATGCCTCGAGTAAGCTTGGCAACACCGCCTGTGGAAGGCTGTTTGAATTCGCCCGCGCAGCGCTCTTATTCGCCAACTTTAGCTGCGTATGACTCAAAAACGGTACAACTTTTTTGTATTTATTTCGTTAGTGCTACGTCCCGAACACTGCCCTTACCCACCGATGAGTGAATTTCTGACCACCCTGTATAATAATTTGGTCGCCCGGGCTTATCATAAATAAATTACCTATGATTTGAATAAACTTAATACAATTTACATTGAATGAAATATTGTTATAGTTAATCTGACTATAGCAGGTCGCAGACTCTATATTCATGGAGGATGACACTGTCGTATTACAGTATCTGGGAAACGGCTCTTACCTCATCTCGTAGGATTCAGGTATCAGTAAGCCTACAGATGTTAGTTAAACCTCTATTTGCAGGGAATAGTGTACTTAATAATGCCTATGAAGTATTCAAATAAACCTTTAACTTTACTCAAAATCTTGCATACTGAACAGAATTCGAAAGATACCGAGTAAAAATCGGTCACCCAGGTACTAATGACTTAAGTTTCATAAATAATACAGCCGGTATGACAAACCATACGAATTTTCAACAGCCTTTATTGAAGATGTTCGAAATCATTTTCAATTATTTCCTCGTCATAATGCTTTCGATGTATTTTACAAGCAGAAAAGCCGGGTGGAACATGGCCAGAGTTACACTCAAACTAGACATTTTACTAATCGTTTCGAATATCCACTAAAAGTTTTTCTTTCTTGTCTCTCAGGTATAGGACTCATATAAGACACCATAATTTCTTTTAATCAGTTCTTGGAGGTAATTGCTGGAGACAGCGGCTCCTAGGCAAACTAAAATGTTGATCTGCGGGAAATGGCACAATGCGCCACCTCACGATAGAATGAAGTGACCGAAGAAGAGCCTCACAGTCCGTTGGTTATATATAAGTTGAGGGGGGGGGGGGGTACTGTTTGGCACGAAGCTATTGCTTTATCATCTAGGATTCATACCTGGTTAAATTTAAACCATTAATTTTTTTTATCTACACAATATAAAACAAAAAATTCCTAGAGCTTGCTTTGACATCAATACGCACGTCTAACTGTACATCAAGTCACATGTTTCAGATACTATATTTCTTTATATTTTCATAAGAAACTTTCTCTACTTCTTTATAAGGAAAGTTATACTACTTTTTATTTGTTTTATGGGTTTGATGATAATTCATTTAGTATCTTAAACTTTCAACACATTATGCGAATTATATTGCTTTGGCGTAAAAGTAGATTTTCTTATTGCAAAAATTCTTCATTTGATTTGTTTGCTATTTTTTGTCATATTCGGATAGCCCTAAACCGTTGTTAGTCATTCGTTTTAAGGTAATATCACGTGCTATTTTAATATGAACTCTCTAAAGACCTCGCTGTTAAGAGACGTTAAGCAGTTAAAAAAAAATATAAACTCTTGAATATATATTTGTTATTATGAAAATTTACCTCACCATCAACAATACCAGCATCCTATTCTGAAGCATTGACCATGTACTATACCATGTATTATTAAAGGTTTTTTTTTTTCAGGATCCCATCCTTTTCTGGAGTTTTGGACCTCCATAAAATTATAATCATGACCAGTGAAAACACGTTTAGCTATCACTATCTTCAGAGGAAGACGTACGAATCCAAACTGAGAATCGAAAATGCCAATGTAATACAGCCTTTAATTAAATTTACGTCTACATTTCCTTGCAGCGGTGACATAAAGTGGATAATGACTTGTTATGTTAAGCCAAAGACGAAGTCAGACGTCCCAAGAAGCAATTCACTTTGTGCCTATCGGTTGATTTGGAAAAGAAGGAAACAATCACTGCTGAAGTGGAGATTGATATTTCTGGAAAAAAATTTGTGATCACTGATAACGCTGTTGCTTTTGAACACGAGGGAACTAAATGGAGTATGTCTGAGGAATTAAATAAATGTGTAGACGATGATGGACATATAACCGTAATTTGCAAGGTGAGAGTTATAAATCCGAAGCCACCGTTGGGAGACCCACCACATGTCTGCCAATTCAGTCAAGATGTTGAAAAGATGTCGTCAGGCAACCTCCCAGACGTGACCATCGAATGATCCGACCAGAAAGAGCTGAAGGCTCACCGGGCAGTGCTGGCTGCCAGGAGTCCCGTGTTCGCTGCCATGTTCAGACACGACACGCTGGAGGCGCGGTCGGGACGTGTTGTGGTGTCTGACGTAGCATCGGAAGGAATGGCTGCACTTCTGAAGTTCTTGTACACTGGCCAAATCCCATCAGAGCCGTCAGCACTGGCGGAAACAATCGTAGCAGCATACATATACGAACTACCCGATCTGAAGTCAACCTGCGAGCGAGAGCTCGTGTGGAAAATCACCGTACAGAACGCAGTTTCTCTCCTGGCAGTGACAGCCGAGAAGCAGCAGTTGGCGCCCCTCAAAAATTATTTACTGCGATTCATCAAGGCCAACATCGATGAGGTCATCGAAACCGACGGATGGGAGGATCTGGCCAGTAAGTGGCCTCAAGATGTCGCAGGTTTGTCTACGTAAATAATCTTTGAAAAGAGTTAAAAATTTTAAAAAAAGCCTTCTGTAATGTTAATTGAAGAATTCATTGTGTATATATTTTGAACATAATGGGAGGAAATGGCCTAAACTGAATGCATATAACTGGGTAGTTCAAATGGTTTCAAGATAAATGTCAAGAACTGTCAGCTTATTATGTAAACATATTAGAAAAAAACAGAGTGTATTTATAATCATAGGAATTGTTGAAGAATGGAAATGTAAATATCTTGGAATAATATTTGATAACAAAGTCAACTGGGCAGAGCACAGTGGGAAGGTGGTAGGAAAAGTTTTTAAAATTCTTCATTGGCTGGAGAGGAGAGTGAGAGGATGTGGGAATTAGGTTGCAGAACTTTGGTTTGACCATTGCTTCATTAGAGTGGTGCAGTAGTCGACCCACATTTTGGTTGTCAGATACAGCAGTTGGAGGGAGTGTAAAGGAGGGTAGCTACACTTGTCTGTCGAAATTACCGTAGAACACATTTTGTAACTGATATTATAAAGATGCTGCAATTGGTTTCATTGGAAGATAGGAGGATGGTAAAAAAAATGTGCTGGGAGTGTACAAGGCGTGAAATGGTGATGAAGTTTGGATGGACATTAGCAGAAGAATTATGAGTAATTCTGGTAGGATATCGACTATAATAACACACGCTGGAACTCGATTTCATGTATAAGGAAGTGGGAAAACTTTCTTTTATAGGTAAGTGAATCAGGGACTGGAATAAATTATCAAGGAAAGTGACGAAACATAAAATATGAAGTAATTTAGTTTTTTTTTATAATTGATGCGAGGGGGATTTTAGACTTAATGGATTTAAGATAATAAAATGAAATACTACAAACATAGTGCCAGTAAAAAATTCGTATGCTCCTTTTTTATGTACGTTTCACTCAGAAGAAATTAAAAATGTTTGTCAGCGTGATGTCTGCTTTCCACCGGTAACAAAATAAATTCGCATATTCGGCGGTACTTCTCCTTGGCTCTATGCCCTTTCCACTACTTTCAGCACTCATAATTCTTCTACTAATATCTATCCAAGTCTCATCGTCAACATACACTTTGTACAATCCCACCGCTCTCTTACTCTCCATCTGTTTTCCAATGAATCCCAACTGATCAGTGTTCTGCGGTAATTTTCACTAAAAATCTATCTGCCTTTTTCACATTCCCTTCAAGTTACATTGAAACCTTTTCCTATCATCTTCCCATCATGATCTGCTCATTTGTGTTTATTACGGTGCCGGATCTAACTGAAGGGATGAGGCGCAAACTGGGGTGCTTGCTCCGGTCGGTAATTTATATATAATTTTTTTAGCTCCACTTACTTTGGCTCAGAAAATTCCTAGATCCTACACTATTGTTATCAAACGCTATGTTAATCCTTCAACAAGTAAATTGCCCCTCCTTATAATCATAAACAAACTTCAAGCTGGCCTTTCTTAACATATATCTTCATTCCATGATGATTTATAGACTCCAGGTCACCCTGTAGCAGTTCACAGTTTACCTCCATTTCGATCGTGTTACATACCATTATGTCACCTACAAACCATCTACCTTCTAAATGTAAATCTTTAACGTAATTTTTCATTAGAATAATGAAATCTGAGTCTATAAGACCGAAGTTTTAAGATATATCGTATCTGGAGGATTCTACGATAACCGTGACCACGCACGTTCATGGATTCTTGTGTAACTCGACGAGACAAATCGAAAGTGACAGTAAAAATTCTCGAGATATATTACATCAAAGATGAGGTGGTTGGGTTGAAATGCGGTCTGGACCAGAAAAAAAATATCACCAAAGGCTCTACGAACAATGCCTATAACTAATTACCGACACTCGTTATTTCGAGAACTAAGAAGATATCAAAAAATGTTGCTCATCTAGTTGAGTTACATAAGAATCTACTACAAAATTGCGGCGGCATGGCTATGATATTCCTGCGCCTATCGGTATGAAAATTGATACACCCGTTCCTTAAACGATACTATTCGAGAAAAAGTGTAGTAGGAAGCCACCAAATATTCAGTAAAGAGGTAAAGTCACTAGAAATTTGCGTGAATGTATTCGAGATATTAGGCAAAAATCACCTTATTACATATACGTATATTTCAAATGTTTCTTGGACTTAATTCTTTTTTGTTTCCTATTGAACATCTGCAACCTGCAATCGTGCATCTATTTTTAACCCCTTACCAGTAGCCACTAACCTAAAACCACACGCAGTCCTCACTCCACCATTAGCTCCCTTTTAGCTTTAGCTAGCTACTAAGTACATAATTCCTTCCCAATTCTATTTAGTGGTTCTGAAACTCCACCTGCCAATAGTATCAACAGTCTCAACACCCAACTAAAAATAATGCGTTTCAGAATTAGCTTTTTTGGGAATGGTGAAATTTGTAAAGGATAAATTTAATCGTTTTCCACAAACATTTTTGGGAATAGGAGTCTGCGTTCATTCTAGTTAACCTCCGGAAATTTTACTGAATTTCAGAACTGTAAGTGTCTGTCTCCCCCATCCGACTGAGATATGTGTGAATGTTGGGCAGAGTAGGATGAGGTAGAACTAAATTAACGAAACACCTCAACATACGTACCATGTCTACCGTTATTTTCACTAATTTGTTTTGATACGTATTTTTGTTTTAGTCTAATTTTTCTTCAGTTGAACGGCGCAGTTATGTCTGGAATTATTAAATTAAGAACAAGCGAAATTTAAACACCATCGCTTTCCTATCTTAAAACTTAATAAATTGACATTTCTTTTTTTTTCGTTTTTTGTATTCCCTGCCATTTTACGCATTCTGTTTGCTGCTGTGTGAGGTGAAAGAAAATATCCTGGATATAGCTACTCCATGGTTTTAGGGTCAACCGCAAGAACTCCATTATTAAATAAATCTAACAGTAGGCCAACTTCTACTTCCGTGTTTCCCGATTTGAACCTTGGTAGATCAGTCTGTCAACACCCAGCAGCCACTGGATTGCACTCCTCACACGCTCCCCAAAATCTCTCCCAGTTATCGAAGATTGGAGTTAGTAAAAAGAAAAAAATGAGGTTTATCTTACATATCAATTCACCTTTTACTGATTTCTCCTATACTTCTGTGTAATCTTCAAGTTACTGATCATATTACTACAAAAAGTAAAAAACTGCTTGTGGTTCAATCGACCATTTGCTCTGCACAGAGTATCTAACTGTATGTGGTAAATAATCTGCATCAGAAGGCATACATTAGAATCAGCCCACGTCGCATCACTTGGAAGTTACTTCAGTGAGCCTAGCTGACACCGAGGTCATTTGCTGCTGGAGACGATTCGAGAAAAGGATCAGGAAGGAATTCAGCCAAGTCATTTAGAAGAAACCATAATGGAATTCATCTTGAGTGATTTGGAGAAGCCGTGGAAAACCAATTCTGGATGGCCGAACAGGGTTTCGAACCCGCGCATTTCCGAATGCCAGGCCCTAGTGTTACCACTCAATCAGCGGAGTCGGTTGCATAGAAAGAAACAAGCTTCTAGGGTGATGGCTTAAAATGAGTACTGAAGTTGTGCTGTCAAATTATAACTGTGGAATCTCAGTAGAAGTCGATTTAATAACCAAAATGCAACGGAGATTATGTTGCGTGTGGTAAACTGACCCAAGCCATACTGTCATGAATACGAATAAGGTTTGGAGAAGATACTACCTAAAAAAATGTTTGGTACCGTAACGGTATGTAATGTGAAGAAATATTTTCATATTGTTACACAAAATCAATTACCCTAAAAACGCTATATTCTGCACCATAGCCTTACAAGGAACGTAGAAATAGAACAAACTTTTTCTGTTGGTCGCATTTTTCCACCTTTCGTTAAATCAGTTACCTAATAAATTTTATGGAAATTTCCGCATGCAAATCTACCTGTCATCCTGTGCACACTTACAACTCCTGATTAATATGGGTCCCATGGTATCCCAGCGTATTCCAGTAACGGCCTGACCAAGATTTTGGAATCCGAGCTATCTAACTTGAATCAAACATCTTTGCGTCACTCTCTCCAATATTTATAGGACTTTGTTACAGAATCCACTACATAATCATAAAAAAATCCCCTGCATGATATGTCAGATGACAAATGCAATTACCCTAAAAACGCTTTATTTTGTACCATAGCCTTACAAGAAGTAGTCGGTACACAGAAACAAACCTTTATGTCCGAACAATTTTGACCCGCCCAACTAGATGTTCTATTCAGATCGTATTTACCTTTATTTATGGCACACTCTTACAACGTTATAATAGAATCTCTGACTGTTGCCCCAACAAACTAAGCCCAGGAACCCGCAGCCCGCGGTGCTGTATGATTATATACATCAACTCTAACTTCAACTCTGATTTCAAACAATACAACACTCAGTAATGCTGATTCAGTTGAGTATTAAGTCACAACTCAGAGCACGAACACTAATGTTCATTTGGAGAACTTCTATAGACATCAACGTTGTTGATCCACTTGATTCCGCCAAAAAAAATTCAAAGGTAGCATTAATATTTCATTAAAAACGTATATTTCATTTTATTTTTATTTTTTTCCTCCATAAAAATTATAAGGTATTTTTTTCCAAGAAATTAGTGCATTCGGCACGTTAGAAAATTCTATTTCTAAAGTTTGTCCCGGCTGCGAAATAGGTTGGCCGCCTATGCTAAGCTGTGGCAGCCCTGTTATAACATCCACCTCTTTTGCTATTGCATTTCCTACACTACACTTTTCCTTCTTATCTATTAAAAACTTCTTCACTCATAAATTCACATTGTGATTTACTGCTATGATGAAATGATGATTTAATTCTTATTGAAATACAAGTATGCTTTGGTGGCAGTTTCGCTTCACTCCTAAATTTTTTCCCCGCAAGATCGAAAGGAGAATTAATAAGTCTAACTAGATAGATAGATAGATATGTTCACTTCGATCCCATGTGAGAATAATCTCGGGGATGTGGAACAGTACATACACTTATTAGTAATCCCCGCAGGGGCCTGGTACGCAAGTGCCAGGTACGGGTTTGGCGAACCCGCGGTGCCCGAGCTGGAAACTTGTGAGCGCCGCAAGTTTCCCACACCGTAATCTCCTACCATGCTTCAACGACCACCGTAGGGCGTGACGGTGGAACGATGTGTGCCTAGGAGAACGGGAATCTTGGCTTCATCGCCCGGATTGCGAGGACGGAACAAACCTCTATAAAAAAAACCCTCAACCTCAAGGTCAGACACGTGCCGAGGAGGCGAATGGGTGATGAGGGAAATCACTTGCTAGCGTGCAACCTCAGGGGCACCTGCGCACCCCTGTTGTATTAGCATTTCGTTTTAAATTGGTAATACTCGTGGGACCAAAATTAAGCCTCACAAGAAAACCAAACCAACCTGCGGTACGGGTGTGCCGCAGGCTAATATAAATACACCCAGTTCAAAGAAACGGGTGAGGGTTGATAGCCCTCCCGCATCTGACAGTGACAGTAACAGAAAAGTTTGTTCAGTACAGAACGCTTTTGTAATTATGGAAAAAGTTGAAGGAACGTTTGAAAAGGTGTCACCTTTCTACATCTCAAAGGGTCTGGAGGGTCTTTTTGGTACCCTTAATACTGTTAAAAAACTGAGGAACGGGACACTGCTGCTGGAAACAGTCACCAGTAAGCAAGCTACCCAACTGCTGAATTGTGAGAGGCTCGGGGAGTTCGCCGTAAAATGCGAACTCCATAAGTCCCTAAACTCCAGTAAAGGCGTAGTCACCTGCCGTGATGTAATGGATTTAGGGACTGACGAGCTTCTCAAGGAATGGAAATCAGAGAAAGTGATCGAGGTACGTCAGATCACACGAAGGGTGAATGGCAATCTTGAAAAGACTGCCACCTTCTTCCTGACGTTTGACACTCCAGTATTGCCCAAGAATATCAAGGCCGGATATATAAACCTTAACGTCCGTCCGTATGTTCCGGACCCGATGCGCTGCTTCCAGTGTCAGCGGTTCGGACATACGATGGCGTCATGTAAGGGCAACCCCACCTGTGGAAACTGCGGGAAGGGCGCACACGAGCCGGGTGTCAGTTGTACACTTCCACGGGCTTGTGTCAACTGCTTCGGTTCGCATCCCGCCTGGAGCAGGGAGTGTCAAGTATATCTTGAAGAACGCAAGATACAGGAGCTGAAGACCAAAGAGCGGATTCCTTATGGGGAAGCTAAGAAGAAGGCGAAGTTACTTGCTGCCCCAGTATTTACAACTAGTTTTGCTAAGATGGCTTCAGCTCCCGTCAGGAAACAGAGTGTTGCTACCCAGACGTCCGTTGCAGACATGGGCACGAGCACTACGTGCTCGTGTCAGTGTAAATGCGGTGCAAAACCCGCTAAGGTCATAACTCCTAAGACCGCGGACGTCGGTAGCAGCACGTCTGCGACCTCGATCACACCAGCAGCAGTGAAACAGGACCCACCAGCAGTAGCAGTGAAATTACCAGCACCTCCAATACCACCACGTGCCGTGAAAGCAGTAGCACTACCAACTGCTACCAATGTTACTGAAGGCGACTTGAAGACACGGGGTCCGAGGTTTAGGCTGACGGACCCGAGTCAGTTCGTTAAATCTCCCTCTTCGTCCCCTCCCAGAACACCTGGTAAAAGGGAGAAAAAGGGAAAGAAGTCGAGGAAGAAGAAGGGCAAGGAGGTAGTCGAGGAGGACGCTGAGTCGGAGACGTCAGACTCTTCAGAACCAGAGGAAACTGCAATGCTCGTGGATGAGCCTGAACCCGTTCCTCAGCGGGCAATGACCAACGACCCACCCGAACCGAGGCGGGTGAAACCAATTTTAGGAAGATCGGTCTAGTTTTAAGACTGATGGGTGACCTCTTTACAGCCACCCAATCCATATGCATGGTTTTTATTTTTTGTATTGTTATTATTCATGTCTGTCTGGCCAATATACAGCCAGCAAGACATGTAGTGTTTTTTTATCCTCTTTTGAACCTGTTTGGCCCCTTTACAGCCTTACAGGTGTTGTACGGTTTTAAGTCGTTGTGGACGCTTTAAAGCCACGTCTGATTTTATGACTTATTTTATGTATTTGCTGTCTGTGTGGCCGACCCTTTTACAGTCGATCATGCAGACAGTATTTTAGTACTTTCTTAATCCACAGAGGTAGCAGGTAATAGGGCGCTAATGATCCCCACTATCGATGCATCCTAAAGGAACTAGTCAGCGAGTTTCCTTTATCATTTAACCTGATTGGTCTTTTTACAGTGAACCAGTTATTTTTGCCTTTAATTTTTTATGACCATTTTGCAGCGATCGTTTTAGTACCCTTTTTAGCTGTCTGTATGTCCGACCTCTTTGGAACCGGCCATGCAGTTGGCATTTCTGCATGTATTTTAGTCTTTTTTTTTTTTTTTTTTTTTTTACCCCTCTGTGTGGCTGACCCCTTTACAGTCAGCGGGCGGTATTTCTGTTGCTGTTTTAATATTTTAGTTTGCTTTACCTTCTGCGTGGCCGACCAAGTCACAGTCGGCTACGAAAATGGTATTAAATCACGCTGTTAAACCAGGTTTTCGTTAGGGCGCTAATAACCTAGATGTTGACGCGCCCTAAAGCATTAAGAACAACAACTTATTAGTAATATCAATATTACTATATAATTGATAATATTATTATATATTGACAACCAGTTAGCAACAACCCATTAGTATAACCAATATCGCCTGTAATCTACAAATACAATCCAGAGTTAATTAATACTTATTATGTGGAACAGTGTATACACTTGTTACCAGCATCTAATAACCAGTTATTTTCTTACCAACCAGTTACCATGATAAGTTTCACTGTAATTTGTGACTACATATTATATTATGTTAGTTGCTATTTATGTGGAACAGTACACACACCTATTAGCAATATCAATTATATTACCAACAACTCATAAGCAGTAAATTACTTAAAAACTTGTTAGTATGATCATTTTTCACAGCAGTTATTGAGTGCTTGCTATCCCATGCTAGTTACTATATATGAGTAAAATTTTGTAAACAGTGTAATTAGTTCATTTGTCAAAAGTTTCAACAGAAAGAAAAACCATATATCATTTTAGTAATTGTGGATAATTTTGTCACCTTCCCCTTCCATACACCATATATACTATTTTATCAGTCATTCTTAGTTACCAAATTCCAAGAAGAAAATTCTTTCACAGAGTAAAATGGGTTCTGAAGCAGAAACTCTTTCAATTTGGACTTTAAGTAGTTGGGTTTTTGTAGATAACATTTAATTTCTGTTGGTAATACATTGAATAAGGAAGCACCAGTAAATGTTAACCCTTTCTGTACAATCGACAGTGATTTGTAATCCTTGTGAATATTATATTTATTCCTAGTATTATGGCTATGTATGTCAGCATTAAGATTGAAGTATTCAGGATTTTCCACTACAAATGATAGTACGGAGTATAAATACTGTGCTGGCATGGTTAGTACACCCAGGTTTTTAAATAGATTGCTGCAACGACGTCTGTGGGCTTGCTCCACAAATAGTTATTATTTGCGAAATATTATAGAGTGTTGGTCCTCTTAGAGTGTAAAATAAAGTTTCAATGACAATCTGTAAATTAAATGTTTGTTTAACTATTATGGCCGCGCGAAATGAGCACTTGCGAGGCTTCCTTAAGACGAAAGTAGACAATGTAAAAAGATTGTTTTACAGTATGCGCCCTATTCGTGTGGCTGAAGGGGCATAAAAATGATGCATGGGATGCAGGAGGTTGGGTGTATGGTAATTCACAATTGGACCAACATCATTTCCGTTACATCTCTCTCCTCGTCGAACCACTTTTGAGGATTGTGTTTGACACGCAAAGCACTATGGGACAAACTGTATTCGAGAGACCTATTAAGCAACACTGAAACTTATTTCACTGAACGCTTCGAACATCCATTGTAAGGCTTTCTTTCTTGCCTCCATTGTAGAGGACTTCCATAAGACATCATAATTTTAAATAATCAGTTCTTGCAGGAGACTCCAGTATTCAAATTAATGTATTGATATGCGGGATATGACATATAATACAACCTCTCCAGATGGGGTGACGTAACAGAAGTCACAGTCCGTTGCTTACATACATCTGTTATATTGTAAATCTGCAAGCAAGCAGCTTCTGTCGTTAGGTTTGAACCGGTATCACGCAAAAAATACCATAGCAATTTGGACGGTGTTTTCAGATTTTTAGAGCTAATGGCCCGGATTAAAAACTGTGGAAATGGCTTATGACTTATATGTACCAAGGAAATGAAAAAAATAAATAAATCGATTTTGAATTGAGACAAATATGCGCATAGATCACTCTATATGTGAGATGAGCATTCCTTTGAAGTAACATTGATAAAAGATTTCACTACGATCGTGTATAGATTTTTTTTTATTTTTTTTTATTCTTAAGTTCTTCAGTTGTGTACACTGAAATGTAGAATATGGCAAACAAACATAAAAACCCTCTTAAAATAAATAGTTCGTTTGGGAACTGTCATTACCAATTTGTAGTTTTACCAACACTAGAGAAGGTCCTAGTTCGTAATCGGAATTGTTATCTTTAATCATTGCTTTTCACAGATATCGAAAACACTGCAAAGTAAAATTGTTGTGACATATTCAACACTATGTTCCGTTTAAAAGCGCCAAAATTATTGCTATTGATAAAGTAATAGTTCAGGAGTATGAAATATAAATCTGTACCTCATTTTTTTTAAAGTCATATCTACGGAAAAAATATAATGGTGATTATGTATCTGCCATCTTCGAAGTCCGTCAAAAATGATGGTTTGAATACTGTGCTCTCTCAGTCGCCTAATTAAATATAATTGTAATTATATAATGCTAATAACCGTGAATTTGTACCGCACTTTTTCAGTTGTAGTTTTATATTGTCGTAAAGTTGGAATTTCTTATGTGCTATTGAGTTAATGGCGACAGCAATATGCAACCAATGAAATTAAAATTTAACTAGGAAAGCTATAATCTTATACTATTATACTATTATACTATTATACTATTATAAAACTAAATCCATGGTTCCTTTTGCTTTAAAAAAACATGTCAGTTGTCCTTCTGGTCCAGGCGGCACTTTGACCAAACCACATCCTCGACTTAGGTGGCAATTCGAAAATTATAGCTTCTTTCACATTCGCGTAATAAATTCACTGTATCGCGATCGTAACTTTCACATGCGGATGAAATAATTACATCAGTAAATGGAGTCAGTGAAAGCAAAAGGAAATAAAAATAGTTATTAATGAACTTTTGTGATACCGCGTAAGATTTGTATTATACAGCAGAAGTAATTGAACGACACAACATATCGTCAAAATAAAACCATTATCCAAACAGTAAATAATTTTACTCACACACAATAATCATCTGTACGTATTAATAATAGGCAATTTGGCAGTGATCCAAAAACGATTTACCGAGAATTAATTGCCTATTTAGTCTGAAATTTGATAGTGATATAACTGAGGCAGTAATATTTTATAAAATGAGCATATGATAGCCACAAAATACGGACCAATGAAGTAAAATAGCTTGAAATGTGGTTAGTTGCATAGAAGTTACTATGCATATTTGATATGTACTAACATGTGTAGAGTTGAAATATGGCACAGACGTTCCTTAGTACTTAAGGAACAAGTACTGCTAAGTCCCCACCTCTAGGGTGTCCGCGTCATAGTTTTTTTCAGGTCAACAGGGCTTAAATAGGGATTGAGAGCAAAATCGGTGTAAACTCGTTGTAACATTTAAAATATCAGACTTAGGAACGTTTTATTGCACCCTAGGTAATAGAATAGGCTAACCATTGTATAAAAGTGTAATATCGTCACTATTATTATTTAAAAGTAAAAGTATAGTCGCATTTTATCATGAAGGCAGTACGAAACATAACTTTTTTTTTAGTTTCTCTGCATTGCGGAAAACACTATCAAAGTTACCAGGTCAGAACCTATGATCAACGTTGTAGTACACACTTTCAGCATTAATATGGTATATCGTTCATCCCTCTGTAACGTATGGTTGTCGAGATACGCGTTGAAACAAGCACACGCGATTCAGCGTCGGGCCGAGGGCTCCCCGCGCCGCTCCCCGGACATTATGGGTATTAACGTGAAAAAAATATAATGTAGACCTGAAAATCGGTACAGATATTACTTAATACCTAAGAATCATGTCTTGAAAAGTCCCCATCTCTGAGGTGTCCTGTTCATAGTTTTATCAGGGTAAAAGGTTTTAATTAGGGCTTAAATGTCATAATCAGTATAAACGTCTTGTAGCTCTTAAAATATCAGCTTTAGTATCATTTAATTGCACTATAAGTAATTGGGAAGGCTAATTATTGAAAGATGGCGTAGTTTTGGGCGTAATGATTGTACACAAGTAAAAAAAAACCTCACATTTGATCGTGAAACAGCTACAAAACATTACCTATTTTGTAATAAGTCAGATTTGCTAAAAACTATCAAATTCATCAAAACCTATTGTCAAAATTGCAGAACGCAGTTTCGGCATTAAAATGGTATATTCATCACGTTTTTGTGGCAAACGGTTGGTGAGATATGCATCGAAACAACGCGCAGAGCTCAGCATACAGCGCCGTTTCACCTCTGTCTGCACCATTCTAATCTCTTCTAATAGTGCGCTTAGATATTGTGCTCTTGGCGTAATATATAAACTGACAGGAAGAAACCTCGAAAATGACGTAACATTTTTCAAAATTATACAATTTTTTATTAAAATCTTTGAATGAAATTTAAAGTTCAGCTTCATTATCGTACTCATCATCTGAACCATTACAGATGACATTATCGCATGCAGATCCTCGGCAATGTCCACACATTAGTGAACACTCCAGCCCACAACGCACACATTGACACCTATTTCCGCTGATGTTACAATTGCAGGACACCAATTTAAGGAGATGATCCGGAGCAGATGGAATTCTTTTAATCACTGGCACAAGAGCTCCATTCTGAATTTTCCAGCCCCAATCTTCAGGACCTAAAGAATTTCCTAGCCATTCTTAAATCTGTAAGTATATTCATCTAAATCTACATAATATATACTCTGCAATTCACAAAATTGTGGGTGGCAGAGGGTGCTCGGCACCAAAGCTAATCTCTTTGCTGTGGATTCCAATCCCTAATGGTACGAGGGAAAAAAGAATTCATATAAGAATCAGTCCGGCACCTTATTTCTCTAATTTTATCTTTCCTGTCCTTCCGACTCAAATAGGTTGGTGGAAGAAGTATTTAACTAAACTCAAAAGTGAAAGTTTACCATGTTTACCAATAAGTTTAAACGAAACGTGTGTCGTCCATCTACCGGAGACTCCCAACCTAGTCTACTAATCAGTTCTGTGACGCTTTCATAAGGACTGTAGCAAGCGGTCACGAATCGAGCGGCTCTTCTCTGTACTTTCTCTATACTTTCGATCAACCCCATACGAAACGGGTCCCAAATGGCACAACAATAATCCAAATGTGGACGCACAAGAGATTTGTACGCCATCTCCTTTGTTTGTTCATTATAATTTTTCAAGATTCGACCTATGAATCGCAGCATAGAATTTGCTCTACCTACTAACGAATTAATGTGTATGTCCCATTTCATGTTCCTTTGTACTGTTACTCCCAAATATTTCATAGAATCGACCATATCAATCACTGTATTGTTTAACTCGTATTTCTGATCAATTGGATTCTTTTTGTTAGTTATGCTCATTGTCTTGCACTTTTTACAATTTAGAGTAAGTTGCCACTCAGCGCACCAAGCCAAAATAACATCCAGATCGCGCTGAATTTCTAAGCAATCGGCCAAATTTCTTACTTCCCTATAAATAACCGCATCATCAGCAAACAATCTAAAACGGCTTTTCACTTTGTCTCCGAGATCGTTTATAAAAATTAAGAAAAGAAGTGGTCCTATTACACTTCCTTGAGGTACACCCGATGTGACATCTCGATTAGAAGAACTTTCTCATTCAACAACGACATACTGCGACCGACCAGTTAGAAAATCCTTTATCCATTCACAAAGCTGATCCGATATACCGTACGCTCGAAGCTTCGCTAAAAGGCGGTTGTGTGGCACAGAGTCAAAGGCTTTCCGGAAATCAAAAAAAAAATATTCGTAGAGAATGTTGCTCGCATGTTGCAGATGTTGGTGGAAGGGACACAAGCTGGAAGGATGCAGTGACTGATGGGTTTCGAACTTCCGACTGTATTTTATTACCTGTAGTTCATCCAGATTTTACACTGAGATATAAAATTGTCATAGAGGGCAACGGTAAACATCTTTCCTGCTGATATTATCTCTTCTTTCTGTGCGTGGGATGTACCAATGTTTCCGATTTGTCATACAATACTGTAGAACCCTGCAATAACTTCCAGCCTTGCTTTGGAAACTACAATTATACGACTGCTTTCACTAACTCTTGCTACCAACATAACCAGGACATCCATATCGTAGAATTGACCGATCCCTCTTGACCCCTGTTAATTTTCTTGTGCAAACAATGCAATGTTGGCATCCGCATCTCCTTTACGCTGGATGGCGCGACGACCCGCAGTCTTGAATTTATTTACAAGTAATTCGACAAGCTGATTTTTGTTATGACAGTTTTTCAGAAGCTCAACTTGGAGTGAAGTGACAACGATGTTGTGGTGAGCGATATCATTGGCAGAAGTTTATTCCGCGGCTCGTTGACGACACTCCTCTCTTTTCCTTGTCATGTGTTCATATCCATCGTTTGCCGTTGCCCTCTACGACTATTCTAAATCTCAGTGTAAAATCTGGATGAACTTCTGCTAATAAAATACAGCCGGAAGTTCGCAACCCAACCAGTCACTGCATCCTTCCAGCTTGTGTCCCTTCCACCAACATCTGCAGCATGCGAGCAACATTCTCTACGAATATACTTACAGATTTAAGAATGGCTAGGAAATTCTTTAGGTCCTGAAGATTGGGGCTGGAAAATTCAGAATGGAGCTCTTGTGCCAGTGACTAAAAGAATTCCATCTGCTCCGGATCATCTCCTTAAATTGGTGTCCTGCAATTGTAACATTTGCGGAAATAGGTGTCAATGTGTGCGTTGTGGGCTGGAGTGTTCACTAATGTGTGGACATTGCCGAGGCTCTGCATGCGATAAAGTCCCCTATAATGATGAAGCTGAACTTTAAATTTCATTCAAAGATTTTTTTAAAAATTGTATAATTTATAATTTTGCAAAATGTTTCGTCATTTTCAAGGTTTCTTCCCGTCAGTTCATATATTACGCCAAGAGCACAATATCTAAGCGCACTATTAAAAGATATTAGAACGGTGCAGATAGAAGTGAATAATTAGCCTTCCCAATTACTTATAGTGCAATTAAACGATACTAAAGCAATTAAACGATACTAAAGCTGATATTTTAAGAGCTACAAGACATTAATGCTGATTATTGCATTTAAGCTCCAATTAAAAATCTTTTGCCCTGATAAAACTATGACCGAGCGTGGTGGGTGAACGGTTAACGTTCTGGCCTCGCATTCGGGAGGACGCGTGTTCGTATCCACGTCCGGGCATCCAGATTTGGGTTTTCCATGCTTTCCCATAATCGCTCCACGCAAATACCTAGATGCTTCCCTCAAAATCCATGGCCGAATTCCTTTCAGTTCCTTGTCCCCAGTCCCTATATATTTTTTTCAGGTTAATACCCATAATGGCCGGGGAGCAGCGCGCGGAGCTCTCGGCCCAGCGCTGACTCAAGTGTGCTTGTTTCAACGCGTATCTCGACAACCATACGTTACAGAGGGATGAACGATATGCCATTTTAATGCTGAAAGTGTGTGCTACAACTTTTATCATAGGTCCCGACCTGGTAACTTTGACAGTGTTTTCCGCAATGCAGAGAATTTTTTTTTTTAAAAGTTATGTTTCGTACTGCCTTCATGATAAAATGTGGCCATACTTTTACTTTTAGATAATAATAGTGCCGATATTACACTTTTGTACAGTGGTTACCCTATCCTAATTACCTAGGGTGCAATAAAACGTTACTAAGTCTGATATTTTAAATGTTACAATGAGTTTATACCGTTTTGGCACTCAATCCATATTTAAGTCATTTTGACCTGAAAAAAAACTATGACGCGGACAAGCCAGAGGTGGGGACTTAGCAGTACTTGTTTCTTAGGTACTAAGGAACTTCTGTGCCAAATTTCAGCTCTACATTATTTTTTTTCGAGGTTACCCCTAATACTGTTGCAATGCCTGTACTATAGAGCTTGATTTATCGAAAACACGCGCGTCTAACTGTTCATCAACTCTTACGTTTCAGAAAATAGATTCATATATATTTTAATGACAAACTTTCTTTCCTTCCTTATATGAAAAAGTATTTTATTTTTTATTAGTTTTAGGTCGTTACTGATTGATGGTTTACTAATTTATTCTTTCAATAGATACTGCTAATTATGTACTTTCGTCAACAAGATAGACTTTCTTATTTTGAAAAGGGAAATTTTTTGGTTTGCTTGTGTTTTTTCATCATATTCGGATAACTCTAAGAATTTATTTGATTTAAGGTGATATGACGTACTATTTTAGTATGAACGTATAAATTTTATATGTTATTGTGAATGCTTTCCTCCAATACAAGTACCCTGTTATGAAGTGCTAAACATGTATTAATAACGTTTGTCTCTTTTTTTTTCCAGGATCCCATCCTGTTTTGTCGCGTCGATGCTGCACGCAAGTAGCATCTATGTTTCCATATAGGAACCTTTTTAGAAAGACGTATGAATGCCAGTGGCAAATTGAGAAAATCACACTTGCTGAGCCTTCATTTGGTTTTGAAACAACATTTCCTGTAAGCGGTGACGTCAAGTGGACACTAGAATGTGGTGTGGAGAGGAGATCTTCAAGAAAGCGCTTGGTGTTGACTATATCGGTTGATTTGGAAAAAAAGGGTCAAATTACCGCTCATGTAGCCATTAGGATTAACAAAGGCCTTAGTTGGCGTTTTCCAGTACCTGTTGTCTTGGAACACCAAAAAACTAAATGGATTATATCTGAGTATTTCGATATGCGGGCAGACAGCGATGGATGTGTAACTGTGAATTGCGAGGTGAGCACGATGTATGCGAAGCCGATGTTTCTGGAAGACGAGCTGCCTCCCCGCACATTCAGTAAAGACTTTGAAACAATGTTGTTATCTGACAACTTCTCCGACGTGACCATCGAATGCTCCGACCAGAGAGAGTTGACGGCTCACCGGGCAGTGCTGGCTGCCAGGAGTCCCGTGTTCGCTGCCATGTTCAGACACGACACACTGGAGGCGCGGTCAGGCCGAGTTGTGGTGACTGACGTACGATCAGATGGCATGCGAGCACTGCTGAGGTTTCTTTACACCGACCGAATACCAAATTACGCATCTGCTTACACGGTCGGACCTCCCTTTAACGTATCAGAACTGGTGGAAACAATTGTGGCAGCCGACAAGTACGAGCAACCCTACCTGAAGGCAGCCTGCGAGCAAGAGCTCGTGGAGAATATCAACGAGCAGAACGTGGCTTCTGTTCTGGCAGCAACAACTGGGAAGCAGCAGTTGGCACCCATCAGCCAGCTTTTGCTACAACTCATCAAAGCGAACCTCCAGGAGGTCGTCCAAACCGAGGGATGGACGGATCTCGCCATTAATCACCCCCAAATTATTGCAGGTTTGTTGTCTGTAAAATAATAGTGTTGAAAAGGAACACAAGTATGAACGAAATTTCTGCAAAGCTCTCATGTTTTAGCTACAGAAGTGTAAATGTCATTGAGTTTAAAATATTTAAAGAATAGCATCCAATGTCGACTGAAAGATTTATTATGTTCAAATAGCGAACTAAGCTAAGGGGGCGTCCATTAATTACGCGAGGTGAAATGAAGGGGGGGGGGGGGGTCAGGCGAAATGGGGAGGGGGGTCAGACGAAATCTCACGTCATGTTTTTAATCTCTCCATTGACAGTAGAGCTAGAAAAGAAAGGGGGGTTCCCAAGCAACATGGATATTAAAAAAAATCTCTCATTAAATCTCACCAGAGAGGGAGGGAGATCCGGAATTCTGGAAAACCACCTCACGTAATTAATGGACGCTACATGAGGATAAATTTTAAAAAAAGAACATTGGCCACAGATGGTTTAGCATTATTTCTAGAAGCCACGTTGTTGTCATTGGAATCCCGGCTACCGATATTACCATTTCTCTGAATTTCCGCTGACTTTTTTTTAAACCCGTCGGTTTCTTGAAACCATCGTTACTTTATAATTTCCTTGGAAATCTTCACATGCAGAGGACATGCGACAGCGATCACTGCTACTCGATTATCCATCCTGACAACTGGCATAATTTTTTTTAACAATCAAAGAAAAAACAAACAAAGAAACTAACAATCATTTTTATATATTAGATTAAGCCGCATGTAATTCATTTGGCACTCTGGGCACTGCGAATTGAATTCTTTATGGTAACAACCCATAGTGACTGAGAAGTAGAGTTATGTGAACTGATTAGTGATTAATCATCCATGCCGTCAACATACAGACTTCATGAGATGATACTCATTTTCATTAACGATCTAGTGTGTTAGCAAACAATGTATAAAACCCTTGATATACGGCAGATATGCTGGGTTTGATTGTATATGAGAACAGCCGTAAGAATATGGAAATGTATGTATCATTATCAACATTGGAAGATAGTGATTTCAGGTTAGTTACTTTGCTCTCTTACATACTTTCTAGAAGAAAAACGTACATTACAGCAGTAACTCTCAATGAATAACGTAGTCGGCATCAAACGCATCACTTCTTTACCCAAACCGAATGCAGCTCTCTCAGTCCTCTTCAGTTAACAACTTCCAAGATTAAAATTCCTTCACACAGTAAATCGAATTCGAAAGGAAACAATTGTTTAGTTTTGTCTGAAACTTTGGGTTTTCTGTAACGGAATATAAATAAATAAGATGCATAGGAAGTTATTCATTTCCGTACAATTGTTGTATAATGTGTGTTAATATGCTCTCCAAATTTCTAAATTTGTAATAATTAGTCTTTGCTGTGGTCTTAAAGGTTGTAATCTGTTCGTTAAAGGCCTCAAAGCAGGAAAACGGCGACGTCTGGACGATGCATCTGATGCCGGCTCCTCTGCATCGGATGCGAAGAGACGCTGCCTGGAAACAAGAAAAGACACCGCGTAGAGATACCGTCAAAGCCTTGTCACGATTTTGTGCAGTAGTGTGTGTTGTCCCTGTAATCTCCTAATGTTTGTAAGATTTTTTATAATATTGTTGTGTATAAAATTGACTGTCCATAAATCTGTATTCTATTCATCTCCGATGGTATTATCATTTTTGCAGCTGAAGTGAAATAAACTATTTTATCCCCTTCTTCATTTGGTTGATGCATTCAGCTACAAAGACAACACACATCCCGCAAGTAGGCTTATTAAGTAATTTATTTTCAACTTTTTTTTTGTCCGGAACCCTAAGCTCTCGGACTTATATGTCAAATTTTTTTTTTATTTTTTTGTGAGTTCATAGTTCGTCGAAGGTTTCATGTGGCACGACAATGTCGGCAGACCATCAGTTCCATAGTTTGTGTGATTCTGCAGCTTCAGTTTATAACATCTTCATTTATAAGACCCCACCTTTGCACGTTGGTCTTTACTGGAACCACACCTGACCTATTGCGATTCTGGGTTCTCCATACCTTTCAGTTCCACTGAGCATCTCGCTGTAGCTGGTAGTCGGGTGGAGGTTCACCCCGGGGGGTATCC
>JARYHS010013630.1:19238115-19350097 GCA_031002005.1 Vandiemenella viatica
GGAAATGTTACTTGCACAGTAATTGTTACCACCCAAATGTACGTATTAATGTCAGCCATGTGATGTGAATTTCTATCATCAGGTAAAAATACTAAAAACAAGGCTTCAAAGCGCTCCCGAACTGTTGCAAGAAAATATGAAATATATTTTCGTGAACATGCTGTTAAGATACATTCAATTATTCACCACATTTTCGCTGTATTTTATGATGTGGTAAAATATGCCTGATATTTTTCAAAATTAATGAAGGAAAGACCGGAAATTTTCAAATATTAACGAAATTTGCTTTCCTACATCAACAATAAATACTGTATGTGTATGTGGAAGGATACTCATCATAAAATGTTATTCGTGTGCACGTAATTTTTGTTTCAAATGTTTGATATCATCCAGACAACTGCGTATTTCCCAAATGAAAATTGGAGAATTTGGTTCAAAACAAATTTGAAATGCTACAAGGTCGAATAGCAATACAAAAAGTACAAATAAAAAAAAAAATTCATGGGTCGTGGGATCGAACCTAGGAACCTCCGCTCAGGAATACACCGCCTCAAGCTGCACGGTTAAACGGAAGTTATTAACTAATTGTCTTCCATAAAGGTATAACTCATGTACACAGAATTTTTATACTTTTTAATCTCGATTTCTTTTAAACGGAATCCCACGAAGGAGAACTGATTTAGAGCAAGAAACCAGAGGTTACATACTATTTTTCACACATATTCGTTCTACGATAGCGATTTCCACACTGAAGACCTCTCTCCTTGTGAGAGAAACCAATGGTGACCGCGTCACGCGACCACATCACGTGACACGTCACGTGATCACGTCACGTGGTTTGAGACAGCTATTGTTGAGAGTGTAGCGCGGCATATTGGAGGTGTGTTAAAGTATTTTTGCTTTCCTTGTTCTAACTGTGTCCATGGAGAGGGACACAGTTTGAAATCGCTGTTGGCATTGTATGGAATTATAGTGTGATGATTATATGGCACCATTAAGTGCATATATAATGCATATCAGAGAAGATCCTAATGAAACAACTTACCACCGCAACGATAACGGTGGGATAAGCAAATGAACTGTTCACCAAAAGAGTAAATTGTGAGTTCGATGTCTTCCTGAGAATTTATTCTCCAGAAAGAGAGTTTTTTTTTTTTCTATTAAAGATTATATATGGTTGTTGAATGTTCTTTGTAAATAAATCTGTGACTTGCGTAAATGGAGATGCAGGGGTATTGTAATTATACAATGAAATCCCGCTGCCTCCCTTTGTCAGTTATTTAAATAACTGTATAATTTTAATGATAAACTATTCAAAGCTTAATGACAATAAAAATAAAAGCACACTCTACATGGAGATTATGAGAACTGTTTAATGGGAGAAATATGTTTCCACGTAACTGAAACAAAACAAAAATGTATGCAGGTTTGTAGTTTAATAAAGCCAAAAACATGAACCATAAAAAATTTAATAAAACGTGAGGTCATTCTTTACAATGCAATCACACGGAATCCGCCTCGACAACACTGTCTGCATTTCAATAATGGCTACGTCTCCAAGATCACCGAGCCACTGATTAAAATAATGGCTAATTTCTGTAGGGAAAGTTACTCAGTGAAATCTGTTTTCATCACCATATGTTCATAAAAATATTCCGTGTTATTCTGTATCGTCCGACTCTCATCTCCAATTCCCAGTATTGAGTGATAATTATTTCTGCGTTGGCTGGCCATAGCAAAGTCTGTTAGAGCACCGATATTTAGAAATGTTCTGCAAACAACCAGCAACTTCTGTTGGTTTAACATATGTTCGGTTATGGAGAAAAATAATTTAGAAATCCTTGCATTAAATAGAAGATATTCTTAGTAATATTAAAAATTGAAGTATGTTAAAATGTAAAAAAACAGGAAGAAATTTGAAACAGAAATCTCGTATATGTTAAAAACGAATTAAATAAATTGATATTCTGAATATTTAAAGATTGCGTCTTATTACAAATGTGCCTAGTTATTTTTTCAAAATAGTAAAACCTCGGATTTTGATTATAGTTCGTGAAGTTTAAATATTAAAATTCTTATGATTACACTGGGTAACAGCCAAAAAATCGTCCGGGGTTTCGCAGCTGAATTAGACTAAATTCGATGCCCTGAGTTCGAAAATGACCTTGGTTTTGCTCAATCAGGTCAACTTTTTGAGATACAGCCATAAACCTGCCTGACGGGTTATACATACATATGCTAATATCACGGGTTTTGAGTTCAGTCATTTCTCTAAATTCGCTGCCTAAAAATTAGCAGGAAAGTAATCACAATTATTAGTAATATTATTATTATTTTTTATTACTTTCAGATGGCTTCGGCGCGACGTTCATGCAGGAATAATCCGGACGCTTTCTGCTATATCTGCGGAGAATACACGCTGTCAGCGGACCGGAAGAACATCACAAGATTTGTGAAGCACGCATACCAGGCTTACTTTAAAGTCAAGCTAGGTGACCAAGATAAGTCGTGTGCACCGCACACGGTGTGCAAGACGTGCGTGGAATACCTCAGGCGGTGGACTAAGGGCGCCAAAACTTCACTGAAGTTTGGGATACCGATGGTTTGGAGGGAGCCGTTTGACCATGCATCGGAATGTTACTTCTGCGCCATCAATACTACTGGCATCAACCGGAAGAATCGGCACAGCCTCCAGTACCCCGACCTTCCATCTGCCCGCCGTCCAGTTGCTCACTGCGAAGAAATACCTGTACCAGCGTTCACACAGCTTCCGCACATCGACGACGACGAGGCCACCACTTCAGACAACGTAGGAGATACAGACCAGGAGTATGAAACACAACATGGTCCGCAGCCCTTTTCACAATGTGAGCTTAATGATCTGGTTCGGGATCTCAGCTTGTCGAAGACTTCCTCCGAGCTGTTGGCCTCCAGACTCAAAGAGAAAAATCTACTTGGCAAGGACGCGTGTATCACTTTCTTCCGTAGAAGGCATGAGGAGTACATGGGCTACTTCTGCCAGGAGGAAGACCTCGTGTAGGCCTACTGCCAAGATGTCGCCGGTCTTTTTCATAAACTCGGCGCTCCTACATACGATCCGACAGATTGGCGACTCTTCATTGACAGCTGCAAGCGCTCTTTGAAGTGTATGCTCCTCCACAACGGGAACCAGTTCGCCTCAATCCCTCTTGCGCACTCCACGACTCTCAAAGAGAAATATGAAACAGTGAAGTATGTGCTTGACAAAATCCAATATAAGCAGCACCAATGGATGATCTGCGTCGATTTCAAGATGGTGAACTTTCTACTAGGTCAGCAGTCCGGGTTCACGAAGTACCCATGCTTTATATGTATGTGGGACAGTCGCGACAGAGTCCAGCACTATGTAAAGAAAGAGTGGCCGGCGCGAGAGCAGTTAGTACCAGGGGCGAGAAACATCATAAACGAACATCTTTTTGACCGGGAGAAGATATTGATACCACCGCTACACATGAAGCTTGGGCTAATGAAACAGTTCACACGCGCTCTGGACAAGGATGGGAGGTGCTTCAACTACATGTGCCGAGCATTTCCTCGACTGACCATTGAGAAGCTCAAGTCCGGCATTTTAGATGGCCCACTGATACGACAGCTCATAAAGGACACTGAGTTCCAAAACTCCATGAACACACTTGAGTGTGCCGCCTGGAAATCGTTTGTGCAGGTGGTGAACAACTTCCTGGGGAACACGAAGGCAGCAAACCACGCCATACTCATCAGCAGCATGCTAGAAGCCTTCCAAAAACTCGGGTGTTCGATGAGTTTAAAGATGCACTTCCTGTTCTCACACATGGACAAGTTTCCTGAAAACCTTGGGGCGATGAGTGACGAGCAGGGAGAAAGGTTCCATCAGGACATGCGCCAAATGGAGGAGAGGTACCAGGGGAGGTGGGACGCAGTCATGCGGGCGGACTACTGCTGGTCGCTGAAGAGAGACAACCCAGCAGCAGCTGCTCACCAGTGGCGTACCTAGGGTGGGGCAGGTAGGGCACGTGCCCTGGGCGCCACTGAAAGGGGGGCGCAAAAATTGGCAAATTATTCAACTTAAAAATCAAAATAAACCAACAACATAAATCATATTCAAATATTTCAGCGCTTTCGTGAACCAGCTACAGGGAGTAAGTAAACAGCGAATCGTGTAAGTTTTTGGTAATCGGAACATGGAAGATATATGTCCTTGAATGGGCCAATAGTAGCGGCCCCAGCCCCGCGCCTAATCTGGCAAGTTTTGATCTAGAGATTTAATACAAGCCATACTTTCTCCATTGGCTAATTGCTGATATTATTGGCGTGGCGCAATTGTGCATTTTATTTGTATTGCATTTATCGCTAGCGATCCTCAAGTTACTCGATATAATAAGTTAAATTACAGTCAAGGACAGTACTTTGAACAAAAATAAGTGACCTATATACATCATTCTACTGAAATTCTATTTTCTACAGTAGATAATATGCGTGATAAAAACATTCGTAAGTGACATGATCTCGAATCCAAATGTGTTTATTTACAGTGAAATTCATTTGAATACCATAATAATTAATAACGTAAGTACACAACAAGCTAAAATCTAAATATAGTTAGTAGGTACCGTAAAACACATTTTATTTGGTTTACCGACCGATGCAGGTACCTGCTCAGGGGGCGCTTTCAGAGACTATGAGTGTGGTTGTTTAGCATTTTTAAGACACTTTTACTAGCTTAGTAAATACATAGTTATTTACAAGTTAATCTAGGTAACTTTGAGGCAAATCTGGCAACTCAGTTTTCACCCACTTCTAAATATTGTATTAGGCTGAAAATTTGGAATCTTCTAGAGTCTGGTGACAATATAGTGTTATGAACTTCGTTTCGGAAACCTGATGTGGAATCCTAGTGGTTCGGGTAAACTATTGAAGACAGAAAACATTCGCTCCAAAAAAAAAAGTTGTTCAGAATCCTAGGCAATTGCAAAAAAAAGGAAAAAATTCAATACATGCAGCCCTAACCCAAGCTTTATGCAGTTTATTGCCGTGAAGTGTTTGAGACAAGACGAAGAGGATGTAACTTCAGATAATTTTGAGTGTGACGAAATTAAGAACAGTGAGGCTACCAGTTCTAAGTTTACTGAAGAATTTGAAGAAAATATTAGTAATTTAGTAGGATAAATACATGGTGGGGGGAGGAGGGGGTGATACTGAGGAAGATGTTAAAAAAAGGCCATACCAGAAGTAAAAATACAGCATTATATTGGACTTCTGAACTTTGATAAGATTACCGGGAAATGTTTTCTGGCAGATGGTTTGAAAACGGAAATAATTAAAATGGGTTCAATATATTCTGAAAATACTGAGGATCATTTCCTAGCTACAAACAACCTTTGTATGACAAAAGTTGTTTAAGAAGACACTACGAAATCACTGTGCAGAAGTGACTCGCTCATGGCTAGTCTATTCCCTGACTAAAAAAAATGTGCTTTTTGTATCTGTTATACGTGAATGGCTCACTGTCCATTAATATGCGAAGAATCATGGTGAGTGCTTCACCCAATCGGAAGAAACTGAAAGAAATTTTGCAGCAAATAGATGGAATATTGACGCCGAACTTTAAACCTAGATCGATACAGAAAAACAAAAATGGCGTAACCTAATAAAGAGAATCCTTCACTGCATCAAATTGCTTACCATTCAATATCTTGCATTACGAGGTCACAGAGAGTCATTGAGTGCATGCGATAGATCCAGATCCCATAACGTTGGTAATTTTTTCGGATGAACAAAGCTTCTGGACATATTTGACCCCATCATAAATAACCATCTTACTCAAGTTACAAATCATCCAATAAACCCCTATTACTTTTCGTCTCATGTTCAAAATGAGTTCATTCATCTGATGTCAACCATTGTTCACCAAAGTTTATTGTGAAACATTGAAAATAAAAATACTATAGTTTCCTGTTTGACTTTACTTCTGACCTTGCACATCGTGAGAAGATTTCAGACGTAGTGAGATACGTAGAAGTTGATAGGAAATGATTACGCTTTAGAGCGTCTTTTCTCGGATCATCCAGATGAGTCAAAATGACGCTGGAAGCTTAGTTGATGAAATCTTTAAACAGTTTGAGACAGACGGTGTGGCTATAAAGGATTGTCTTTTACACTGTTATGACAGCGCTGCTGTGATGGCTGGTCACTGAACTGGAGTTCACAAAAGAATAAGCAAAAATAATAATCTGGCGATATTTGTGAATTACGATATTCGTATACTCAAATTGGTTGGTGTACTTGCAGCCAAGCAGGATACTATAATGGTCACGTTTTTTTAAACTATTTGTGTATTCTTTCCTTGTTCCACTGTGCGGTGAGAAATAACACAGGAACTCCTTGCCTGTGATTGTAAAATCAGAGTCTGAGAGTTGGAGTGCATGGATTGGAAGCAGTTAAGCTAGTTAACAAATACATTGAAGATATGCAGAAAGTTCTCTAAGACATGACAGACGATGGCAATCAGACTAGTGGAACAAGAAGTGAGGCAAGACATCTATATACAATCTTTTGTTGTCCTACAATTTTCCGACTTAGGATTTTGGAATGATGTACTCGCTCATATTCACCGTGTTCAAAAGAGAATCCAGGATCCTAGCATGAATTTTCATGATGCTGTCTTAGATATAAAAGCCTCCTAGCCCGCTTTACGTATGAAACAGAGGTTGAAAGATACTGGTTTACTGCTAAGGAAGGAACAGAACGAGTTCTGAAGGGATGGCTGGATTGTATTGCATTGCGTGTGAAATGAATCGTCTGCAAGAAAACGACGGCAGATTTGAATTTCTCCTAGATATCAAAAAACTGTGTTACAACACTGACGGTTGTGACCATTTAAAAAGATGATGTTTTTAGATTTATATTGTTAAATAGTTATACCAAGAAATATTGGATGTTCGAATGGTGTTATCCACAAAAAAATGTAACCATAAAGAGATCTGAAGAGCTTCTTGAATTCATTGTTCAGTACGGAGAAAAGAGCGTTTTTTTCGGATTTGCGCATTTCAGTTTAGATTATGCTTACGATTGCAATATGCATTGCAAGTTGCGAACTATGTTTCAGTAAGCTAAAACTAATACTTTCGTATTTGAGGGATACATCGAGCCAAGATGGGTTATGAGACCTAGCTTTCCTCAGTATAGATCGAGAAGAAATCGAAGAAACAGATTTCGAAAATGTTATTACTCTATTTGCATCGTACAAGGCAAGGAAGGTGCAAGTTTAAGATAATTAAATAATTTCCTTAATTGTGTTCTAAAACAGAAGATAAGAGTATTCTGTAAGATTCATGATTATTTTATTTAGTGTATCTGTTTGTTTTATCTTTAGATAATATACGAAAGGGCGCAACTTCGATGCTTGCCCTAGGCGCCATATCCAGTTGGTACGCCCCTGCTGCTCACACACGGAAATCGAAGAAATGCCGATATCTGCCTTGAACTCTGAACTTTTGTGTCATGTAACGCTCATTCTTATTATATTTTGATTATTATGCTTATCAAATGTCATATAGTAAATAAATATTGAATTAATTTGGATACGTTGACTTTTATTTCTTGAGGGAGACGGAAAGATTCGTCAGGGGTTTATCAGCAGACATTTGTTTTTCTTACGAAAAACAGATTTGTGTGAAATATCTGTAGACCAAATTCCTGACATGATTGAGCAAAACCAAGGTCATTTTCGGATTCAGGGCATCAAAATTAGTCTAATTGAGCTGAAAAACCCTGGACGATTTTCCAAAAGTTTTTTTGTTGCTCAGTGTTATTATTTAGTTTCTTTAAAGTTTCTTATAACAAAACTTCGCGAGCCACCACAAAGCAGTGCTTTTAGCTAGTATAAAATAAATAGACAACGATCCAGTTTCAAATTCTAACATATTTTAGTGCTAGTAAGGCATCGAACTTCAAAGATACTAGACACATATAAACAACTCCAGAGATTACAGCTGACACTTCTTCCAAAGACAATACTACAAAACTGTTCGTTCAAAACTGTCCTTGGCCGAGACGTAAACTGAGTCTGTAAAACTCTGTAGAAAACTGAACTGTCTCTGTCTCTGCTGATCGCATTATATAACTTCTAGAACACTATAAAGGCTTCCGACAGATATTTCTCGAACATTAACAATACTTAAACAATTGAAAACATATTAAAAACAATCAGAATTAATGCGTAATCATTTAAAATCATTATAAAATGCTTAGAAATGAAAATTAAAGATACTTAAACGCAAAATTATTAACATAATCATTTTTTACACTAGTAAATCGTCCTTTAAAAATTGTGGATCACCGTAATACTTACAATTACAAACATTTAAGCAATTCTCTGGCATAGGTCTGTTCTTAAACATTTTAAAAGTTATTAACATAATTTCTTTTCACAAAACAAATTCCATTTACACTGATTTACAGTAAAGTACCTGGGTGACCGATCATCACTCGGCATTTTTCGATTTCTGTTCAATATACAAGATTTCGAATAAAGTTTGATTAAAGTAAGGCCTTGAAGGCTTCCTAGGCGTTTTGAGGTGCACAGTTGACCTAAGAGAAGCTTAATTAACATCAGTAAGCTTACTAGTACCTGAACCTTCTACGTAATGAGGTTAAAGACGTTATCGAGGAACCAAAGTACAATAATTGAACTTTTTTTTTTTTTTTAAAAAAAACGTGTTATAAACTTGAAAAGCAAAACGTTGTCTACATATGAAATTTCATCCAAATCACTAGATCTATTTGCGAAATCGCCTCATAAATTGCTTTCAAAGAAAAATTCTATTATTATGTTAAATAGAAATCTTAATGCCAGTCAGGGATTAATTAATGGTGCAAGATTTGTGGTAATTGTGGATTCTACGATAACCCTTGATGATGGATTCTTATGTAACTCAACGAAAAATTGAAAGTAAAAAATATTTTATTATATATCTCCCTTAGTACTCGACATATTGTATCTCAAAATTCACGTGGTTGGTTGAAATTCGGCCTGGCTCAGAAGAAACGTCACCAAAAGCACATGCAACTATACCTATAACTGATTTTTGACATGCTATATCCAGAAAGAAATGAGCGAGGAAGCAGGTTGCTAGAATTTTGTGAAAGATATAAGCTAGTATTTGCAAACACACTGTTTAAGAACCATGCAAGAAGAATATACACCTAGAAACGTCCTGGGGATACAGGCAGATATCAGCTAGATTATATCATGGTCAAACAGAGATTCAGGAATCAACTTCTAGACTGTAAAGCGTACCCAGGAGCAGACATAGACTCTGACCATAATTGGATAATAATGGAGTGTAGGCTGAAATTTAAGCGAATAAGGAAGCAGTATAAGCAGAACAAACTGGAAGTGAATAAACTGAAACAAACTAGCACGAGAGAAAAATTTGCAAAAATGGTAGACTTGGGTCTAAGAAGTAACTGTGAAAGGAGCTCACCTGAGGACGAATGGAATGCATTAAAGACCGAAATAATGAAATCTGGTAAAGAAACATTAGGCTTTATGAAACAAGCTGCCCGTAAACCTTGGATCACAGAAGAAATTTTGGAGCTGATGGATCAGAGGAGAAGGTACAAAAATGTTCAGGATGAAACAGGAAGAGAGCAGTACAGGCAATTTAGAAATCAAATAAATAGGAAATGCAAAATAGCAAAAGAAAAATGGCTACAAGCAAAGTGTGATGAAGTAGAAAACGAAATGGTCAGTAGGTAAAGTACATGTTGCCTACAGAAAGATCAAACAGAATTTTGGTGAAATGAAGAAAAGAGGTATGAACATTAAACCTGCCGATGGGAAACCTCTTCTAAAGCTCAGAAGATAGAACTAACCGATGGAAAGAATACATTGAGAAACTGTATGTTGGGGAAGACTTCAACAATAATGTAATGGAAAAGGAAGGTGATGTCGACATTGATGACTTAGGAGATCCTGTTTTAAGGACAGTATTTAATAAAGCTTTGAATGTCTTGAAAGTAAATAAGGCCGTTGGAATTGATGAGATCCCTGCAGAACTTCTTAAATTCCTAGGAGAGGAAGGAATCGAAAGAATATTCAAGCTGATATCAAAAAGTTATGAAACTGGAGAAATTCCAACTGACTATAATAAAAATATCATCTTCACACTTCCAAAGAAAGCACAAGCCGACAAATGTGAGAATTATCGCACCATTAGTCTAACATCACATGCTTTAAAATTACTGACCAGAATAATATACAGAAGGATGGAAAGCGTAGTAGAAGAGATAGTAGGTGAAGATCAGTTTGGGTTTAGGAAAAATCGCGGAACAAGGGAAGCAATTCTGTCTTTAAGATTGATACTTGAGGGCCGGATCAAGAATAACAAAGATACTTTTATGGCATTTGTTAATTTAGAAAAAGCTTTTGATAATGTTAGGTGGGACAAGATGTTCAAAATTTTAAAGAAGTTAGGTCTAAAGTATCGAGATGAAAGACTACTCTATAAACTACATAAGAATGAAGTGGCTATAATAAAAGTAGAGAATCATGAGATACACGCATCAGTTAAAAAAGGTGTGAGACAAGGTTGTAGTCTATCCCCGTTAATATTCAACTTGTATTTAGAAGAAGCAATGAAGAAAGTCAATGAAAAATTTCCATGTGGCATAAGTTTTCAGGGAGAAAAAATCAGTGTGCCACGATTTGCTGATGACATTGTCTTGTTAGCAGAATGGGCTGAGGATATTGAGAAGTTACTGAGTGACATGAACAAAATACTGAATTAAGAGTTTGGAATGAAAATAAATCAAAGCAAGACTAAAGTGATGAAATGTAGCAGTAATGATACCAATACCAGTAGATTAAATATAAAAATAGGCTCGGATGCAATAGGAGAAGTAATTGAATTCTGTTATTTGGGAAGCAAAATTACAACCGATGGCCGAAGCAGGAATGATGTTGAAAGCAGAATAGCACTAGCTAAAAGCACCTTCATGAAAAAGAGCAATCTTTTAGTTTTAAATATTTAAATTTTCGTCTATTAATTGGAAAGAACGTTTTAAAACTCGATTTGTGTATCACAGCACTTTACGGTAGCGAAACATGGACTTTAGGGATACCGGAAAGAAAGAAAATTGAAGCATTTGAAATGTGGTGCTACAGAAGAATGCTGAAAATTAAGTGGACAGACAGAGTAAGAAACGAACGAGTTTTGGAAATGATGGGTGAGAAAAGAAGTTTGTGGAAGAAGCTTACAGAAAGAAGAGACAGGCTGGTAGGTCATATTTTGAGACATGCTGGATTGGTTAATTTGTTAGTGGAGGGAACAGTCGAAGGTAAGAACTGTAGAGGAAGACAGAGATTAGAATATATGAAGCAGATAATTGAGGACGTGGGCTGTAAGGGGTATGTAGAAATGAGGAGGTTAGCACAGGATAGGAAAGGATGGAGGATTGCATCAAACCAGTCGAAAGACTGACGACAGCAAAAAAAAAAAAAAATATATCCAGAAAACCAAACGAAAAATCAAAAACATTTATTCTTCATTTTCTATATGGTTAGTTGAGTTCTGTAAGAATTCATCATCAGATTGTGACTTCACGGTAATGATAGAACATCATCAGTGCTAAATTCATACACTCCGATGAAACTATGCTCATACCTCGCGTGGTAGTATTTAATGACAAACTAACAACCAAATTTACGGTCAAAAAGTAAACGACTATTACTTTATAACTGGTAGCGGTAATATTATTTTCAAAGTATCACCTCTGAGAAAACCAATGATAATTTTTTAATTATCTTCCTTTTTAAACGTTTTACAATTAAACTTGCAGTGCTAATATTTCCACGGGTCAGTCAGTATACAAGAACTGTTCGTTTAAATATTCTTTGAAATCAATGAGACTATATTTGTAGGCTCTCTGGTACCTGAATTGTCTACGAGATGGTGCTAGTGCCGTTTTCGAGATACCAAGTGAAAAAATTGTTCGTATTTTGTAAACTCGCTTTTTTGTAGGGAAGACAACTATTTAGGTAATCTTAAAAGTCAAAACGTTATCTTAATATCAAATTTCATCCAAATCGTCATAGCCGTTTCTGAAATATATATACAAGAATTGCTAGTTTAAAGATATAAGATTACAAGACAAATATACAAAACAATTTTCAATCACACTCTAGCTTGATACAAATGCTTCATAAAATACAGCTCCAGTTAAAGTTTAGGTTTGAGGGCTGTTACACTATGACTCCATTGATAGCTTGTGTGCTAATTATCCTGTGTTCCCCAGACCAGAAACCCTGTGCGTCCTTCCATTTAATCTCACTAATCCCAACAAAATCTATCTTAAGTTGTTCCATATCCATTTTTAAGTTTTCTAGCCTACTTGCTCTATTCAGACTTCTAACATTACACGCTCTGACTCGTAGAATGTTTCTATCCATTCTGATGACTCCTGTCTGAGCAGTCCTAGCCCGGAGATCCTATTGTGGAACTATTTTACCTCCAGAATATTTTACCCGGGAAGAGGCCATAATGATATATGGGTCTTTAATGCAGTGGTTTCCCGTTTCCTTCTGCTTCCCCATGCCATTGATCATTTTTATTTTTAGGGGCCGTTTCCAAACCCAAGGGCAAGAAGCTGCCCTGGACCACTCCCCGCTCTTCCGCCCTCCTTTCGGAGGCCGTTGGCAAGCAGTGGGTGACTGCTTATACCGGGAATCTTTCAGTCGCCAGAGCCTCGTCCGTGCAAACAGGGTGCACCACGTGAAGGAGAAGTTGACATTTGGTTGGAAAAGACTAGTATAGTCTCTCCCAAACCCTTACACCCCTCGAGAAAGGTGAGGGGTACATTTATGGAAGTTTAACAGTTTTAAACTTTTCTGGGGGTAAAACTTTACCTGTGTATCAGAATTCAGCTTTCTACGACTAAGTTCCTTAGTTTTGATGATCATTAGTGAGTGAGTGAGCGTTTAACAAAATGGATGAAATTTGCATATGAATAACATCCAAACAAGAACAGTAAATAAACAAAATTTTGTATTTGTATTAAGATTGACGATATCTATGTAATATAAATTTGAGGCATGTAGCTTTAAGAGTACTTAAGAAATTGGGGTACAAAAATGTCCTGAATCGCTTCCAGAAAATGGTAGGCATTGACATCGTTGACTCGACATAGCGGGTGTACTGCTGTACATCTAGATTATCATGAACATGGTGATTAGAATGATTTATAGCATTCATATTATGCCCAAGATAGCGTTAGTTGGATCTATTTAGTCTAGCGGACATCTTTATTATCCACAATAATTCTTCCGACCTCAAATGTACTGTCTAACATAATTCAAAATTACTAAATTTTTTTTACTAATGTTACTCTTTGGTATTACTTATATACACAGTCTCTGGTAGAGCAAGTATTTCATTTGTCTGAATATCAGATTTTTATATGCATCTATTTTAACACTTTTTTCAATTGAAGATTATTACTTTCAATTAAACTTCAAAGAAAATTAGCTATAGAGAAACAAAATCATAAAGAAGAAAGAACAGTTTTTTACCATTTCACTTTATTCACTGTAAGTATTTAAATTTATTCCCTTAATTTAATTGCAATGGAGTGCATGATCTGGTGGCAAATCCTGTGCCTATTTAACAATTTCTCCTTACTATCTTTAACAAATAAATTTTTCGCACTCCCTTATGTCCGAAAGCGTGCTTCTGTTGACCATTACCGTGGTGCCACAATCTTATGATGAATTGTTATAGAACGCGGCAAAACAAATCGAAAATAAAGAATAAATTTTCTTTGATATCTCGCTTGGTTTTCGAGATATAACACGTCAAAAAATCAGTTATAGGTATAGTTCCTTGTGCTTTTGGTGACGTTTCTTCTGCTCCAGGCTGTATTTCATCCTAACAACAACCACTAGGAAGAATATAACATCTATTGTGCATTTCCACAGTGTATATATAGTGGTTTTGGTTTAAAAAAATTCTGGTCCAGGCCGGATCTCACCCTAAACTCCTCAGTTTTGAGATACAATATCTCGAGAGCTAAGCGATATATCAAAACAATTTATTGTTAATTTTCGATTTGACTCGAAGAGTTACATACGAATTCATCATCAAATTTGGCTATGGCGAAATTTTTCCTCTGGTCCATGCCGCATTTCAACCTAACCACGTCAATTTTAAAATACGATATCTCGAGAACTAAGCGAGATACCAAAAAAGTTTATTGTTTACTTTCAACTTGTCTCGTCGAGTTACATAATAATTCATCAACAAATTGCGGCCCCACGTTATCGCAGAATCCCCAATATTAGTTATAGGTATAGTTGCTTGTGCTTTTAGTGACTTTTTCTTCTGGTCCAGGCCGTATTTAAATCTAACCAGCACTGCTAGGAAGAAAATGTGCTGTAGCTGGGAGTAAAGTGTATGACTGGGGTGTGGTCTATGGTTTAAAATAAGCCTTAATACTTGCGAAGCTTTCTATTCTTATTGTTGTTATTTCTGATATCTTATTAATTTGGGGCGACCTTTGCACTAATGGCATGATATGGGTTCTTGTGATCTAACTGTTAGATACAAATACGCGTTGGAAGTGCGTCTTGAAAGACATTTGCCAGAAGTGAAAGCACGTTTTACTATAAAATTTGCTGTAGTGTTAATATTACATACGTAAAAACACGAAACTGATCGCTACCGTTCAGCCAATCTATTAGGAACTTCTATGCTTTTCTAAATTTAGATATCAGTGCGGAAAAGGTTAACATTATGCGAAGCTGATAGTGCTACTACAAGGGCTGGCGTTGGGGTCGGAGTGAGGGAGGGAAAGCGGGCGAAATATACCCCGGGCCGACCAGCCGAGGGGGCCCCGATGACCGGCCGAAGGGGCCCCGAGTCCATGTCTTCACCCGGGCAGTGGTTGGTTGGTTAGTACAGATAAAACTCTTATCCAGACCATTCGTATCCTTATATCTCTCCCTCCTTTGAAATACGTGTTCCTGCTACAACATTATCCTCTCTGGAATAGGTAGTCTTATGTTCCCAACCGACTGTGTAACCTCAGTTGAAACTATATACTTTTCTAACATCTTGTTCACACAACATCTACACGTCCCAATAGCAAAATACAACAAAATTGAAATACATATACCAGAAGTATTACAGACATGAAGGTATTTTTATGTTGGGCTCTTTAACTAATTTTTTATTCCAAATGTGCTACTATCTTCTCAAATTTATCACATGATTAGTTGCTTGATGACACGATTTCTTGCTTAATGTGAGTAACGTAAGTGAAGTTCTACTCTCCTATTTTAGAACTTTGATCAAGTACATAAGTTAAGGTTCATAAATAATACAGTGGATAAGACATACCATACCAATTTTCAACAGCCTTGATTGCAGATGATCTGAAATCATTTCCAATTATTTCCTTGTGGTAACGCTCGTGATGTATTTCACGAGCAGAGAAGCCGGTTGGAACATGGTCAGAGGGCAATTACTAAAACTCGATATTTTACTAACCGTTTCGAATATCCACTAAAAGTCTTTCTGTCTTACCTCCCCCGTATAGGACTCCTATAAGAGAACATAATTTCTGATAATGAGTTCCTGGAGGATATTGCTGGAGACAGCGGCTCCTAAGCAAATTAAAATGTTTATCTGCGGGATACGGCCCAATACAGTACAGCCTCTCACGTTAGGGTGTACTGACGGAAGAAGAGGCTCCCAGTCCGTTCCTTATATAAAAACTAAGTGAGGGGAGACTGTTTGGCAGGAAGCTATTGCTTTATCATCTAGATTTCATGCCTGATTAAATTTAAACCTTTAATTAATTAGCTGATGCTTACTTTATCGTCAGTACTTGCGTCTGACTGTTCATAAACTCAATCATTTCAGAAAATATATTTCTTTCTATTTTCATGAGAAACTCTCTTTATAAGGAAACAATTTTTTTAAGGGGTTTGGTGATTGATGATTTAGTCCCTTGAACCTTTAACAGATAGTGCGAATTGAGTTTTTTTTTTCGTCAAAATTGATTTTCTTACTAAAAACTCAATTTTTTTGATTTACTTGCAATTTTTCGTCATATTCGGTTGGCCTTAGGTCGTTGTTCATCATTTAGATCAGGTAATATCACTTATTATTTTAATATGAACTCATGAATATACGCTTGTTTCTATGAATATTTACCTCACAATATTACCAACACAATCATGCATTCTGAAGCGCTGACTATGTACTATTTCATGTATTATTAATGGTTTTTTTTCAGGATCCCATCCCTTTCTGGCGTTTCTGAGCTACATAAAAATATAATCATGACCAGTGAAAACACGTTTAGCTATCACTATCTTCAGAGGAAGACGTACGAATCAAAACTGAGAATGGAAAATGTGAATGTAATACAGCCTTTAATTAAATGTACGTCTATATTTCCTTGCCGCGGTGATATCAAGTGGATAATGACATGTTATTTAGAGCCAGAGCAGGAAATCAGAGGGGCAAAAAAACACTTCGCTTTGTGCCTATCAGTTGATTTGGAAAAGAAGGAACAATCACTGCTGAACTGCAAATTGATATTTCTGGAAACAATTTTCTGACAACTGATAACGCTGTTACTTTTGAACACAGAGAAACTAAATGGAGTATGACTGAGGAATTAGATAAATGTATAGATCGCGACGGATCTGTAACCGTAATTTGCAAGGTGAGAGTGATAAATCCGAAGCCACCGTTGTTGGGAGACCCAGTACCCATCTGTCAAATCAGTCAAGATTTGGAGAAGGTGACCATCGAATGCTCCGACCAGAAAGAGCTGAAGGCTCACCGGGCAGTGCTGGCTGCCAGGAGTCCCGTGTTCGCTGCCATGTTCAGACACGACACGCTGGAGGCGCAGTCAGGGCGTATTGTGGTGTCTGACGTAGCATCAGAAGGAATGGCAGCGATGTTGGAGTTCATGTACGCTGGTCAAATCCCGTCACAACCATCAGAACTGGCGGAAACAATTCTTGCAGCCGACAAATACGAACTACCCGATCTGAAGACAACCTGCGAGCGAGAGCTCGTGTGGAAAATAAGCGTGCAGAACGCAGCTTCTCTCCTAGCACTGACAGCCGAGAAGCAGCAGTTGGCGCCTCTCAGTCAGTATTTACTGCGATTCATCAAGGCCAACATCCATGAGGTCATCGAAACCGACGGATGGGCGGATCTGGCCATTAATTGCCCTCAGGTTGTCGCAGGTTTGTCAATTTAAATAATCTATTGAAAAAAGTTAAAATGTTTAAAGAAGATTTTTCAGTGTTAACTGAACAATTCATTATGTCTGTATTGTGTACATAACGGGAGAAGATTGGATAGACGGGATGTACTTATGAAGGTATTCAAATGGTTTAATTTAATTTAGTTTATAATTTAATTGCAATGGAGCGCACGCTCGGGTGGCTGTTTCTCCACATACCCATCCCCCCCCCCTTTTCTGCATAAATTTCAATTTTAAATCCTTTCAACGATATGAAAATAATTCATCATTTCCCTCGGTACCTTATTGCAATCCCTGACGCTTTTACCTAAAAAAGAGAGAATCTTCCGACACCTTTGTGCCTGAAATCGAGTGCCAGCTTGTGCATATTGTCATCTTTTTCCGTCTATGCATTACTTTTAATTCTTACCCCACTACATTTTCATGCCCCTTCACCAATATACGCCTTGTACACTAACATAACGCTCTTCACCCTCCTCCTGTCTTCCAGTGAATCCCATTCCATCTCTTTTATCATATCTCTAACTGATTGCATTCTGTGGAAATTTCCAGAAACAAATCTAGCAGCCCTTTTTTGCACCCTCTCCACCTCCTGTATTTGACACTCAAAATGTGGATCCTATAATACAACACCAGATTCAAGTAATGGCCTGTCCAAAGTTTAGTAACTCAATTCCTTTAGTTCTCTCGTATAACTCCTCATCACTCTCTCCAACAACTGAAGCAATTTCAATCCATTTCCTGTTACCTGTCCAATGTGTCCTGCCCAGGTAAGCTTAGTATCAAATGTAATGCCAAGATATTTACCTTTAAAGTCTTTAACTAGCAATTCTTTCCCCACCTTATAATCATAATCAACATTCAGAATTTTATCTGTTTGTCTAATAAGCTGACTGTTCTTTGCATTTATCTTCATCCCATGTTTATCAGTCCAAATAGATGTCCTGTCCAAATCGCCCTGCAGCTTTTTACTGTCCTCTACCGGTTTGATCCTTTTATACAGCATTGTGTCATTTGCAAAAATCTCTGATAGTAAACCATCAACGTAATCATTCATTAGAATAATGAATAGCAGTGGTCCCAATACACTACCCTGTGGCACTCGAATTTTTACTTCCACTTCTTTTGATTCTGCATTTCCTACCCTTGAAGAATAACGCCAAGAACTGTTAGCTAATTAGGTAAACAGATAAAAAAACTGAATGTTGTTTAAGAATATAGAAATTGCTTGTCGAAGACTGGAAGTGTAAATTTCTTGGAATAACATTTGATATTGAACTCAGCTGTGTAGGACAGATTTAGAAGGGGTAGAATGAGGTTTCAAAATCCTTTATTAATTGTAGAGGATGATGAGAGAGCATACCAGAAAAGTGAGGGAATTAGGTTTTCAGAACTTTGATCAGGTGGGTGTAGTAAGCGATCCACTTTTTGGCTGTCAAATACGGAATTTGGAGGGAATGTAAAGAAGGGCTGCTAGTAATTGTCTGTGAAAATTATCGCAGAACACATTTGGTAACTGATGTGATAAAGGAGCTGCAATGGGTATCATTGGAAGGTAGGACGAGGGTGAAAAGAGTCGTGGGAGTGTACAAGGCGTAAAACGGTGATGAGTTTTTGACGGATATTTGCAGAAGAATTATGAGTAATTCGTTGTAGGGAAACGACGATAAAAACACAAGCTGGCACTCGATTTCAGGTATAAGGGAGAGGGAAAACTTTCTTTTATAGGTAAGAGAGTCAGGGATTGTAATAAATTGTCAAGAGAAGCGACGAATCATTTAACAAAACACTAAAATAATTTGAAAATATAAATGGTAAAAATGATGTGAGGTGCAATTAATACTTAAGGGATTTAAGGTATTGATAAGAAGTACTAACAAAAAAGAGATAATTAGATATCAGAGTAACAGTCACTGGAGAATACGATTCATGGCAATTAAACTGAATTGAATAAAAGCAACGATACGATTGAATTATGATACTTTCTGAAACATTGCAGGTTCTCGTTTAATATTGTTGCCACAACGAAAAATAATACAGTTCGTTTTTTTTTTTAAATAAAAATTAAGGATTCAAGTTTACATAAACTAAAAATAAAGCAGGAATCTAATATCAGAGTAGAAATCTTGTTATTAACATGGAAAAGTATTATTAAAATCCACAAATACGTGATACACGTATCGTCAGTTTTTTTAAAAATCGAATGAAGTAACCTTACCTTCGATAGCGATTATCTAGATTCTAGTAGGTTGCCTGGGGTGTAAGGGTTTGGGAGAGACTATACTAGCCTTTTCCAACCAAATGTCAACCTCTCCTTCACGTGTTGCACTATGTTTGCATGCACGAGGCTCTGGTTACTGAAACATTCCCGGTCTAAGGAATCACCCATTACTTGCTAACGGCCTCGGATAGGAGGGTGGAAGAGGAGAGAGTGCTTAAAGGGACCCTCTTGCCCTTGGGGTTGGAAACGGTCCCTAAAGGAGGATGAATCAGAAATGATCAACGGCATGGGGAAGCCACTGCATTAAAGACCCAAAGGGTATACCGAGGACATGTAATCCTCTAAAATTACATATATCATGATGGCCAGTGACCGCAAGATATCGGCAGAGCTAACCATCTGTAGCATCGTAGACAGAGTTGATTGTGGACCTCTGGTTCAGAGCCGTATTGAGGGGCTGAACCAGAGACTACGACGTTTCTGTGATGACATTGGCTGCAGATTTCTCGATCTTCGCCTCGTTCCTAAGTTGGTTCTCCGTTAAGAGCTTTACATGTGTCTAGAAAATGAACTTTAATATCTATTAACCGTGGTATGGTATTCCCCTTAATAGGTCTTGTGTGCACTACACACGTGAATCGGCTACACGGGTGGCAGGGGCCGTGTGGAATGCACTGGGTGGTTTTTTAGGCTGAGGGAGGAAGACACGAAACACGAAATTCAGTTACGGGCAACCCAATCATATACAACACCGGAATGTAGGAGCAACGTAAAAGAATCTCGTCAGTTAAAAGTTCTCGTAATTAACTGTAGAAGCGTTTGTAACAAACAACCGGAACTTGAAAGCGTTATTTGTAGTACAGAAGCGGATATCGTTATCGGTACAGAAAGTTGGTTGAAACCGGAAATAAGTTCCGCCAAAACTTTTAAAGATAGCATGAACGTGTTTCGTAAAGACAGATTACATTCTCATGGAGGTGGGGTATTTATAGCTGTGAGTAAATTTCTCCCATGTAATGAAATAGACGTCGATACAAACTGTGAAATCATATGGATTAAACTCAACGTTGCTGGGTCAAAACTCATCATAGGTGCCTTCTACCGTCCACCTGACTCGGATATAGCTATCGTCGAGGAGTTAAGAAATAATGTAAGTAGTATAGCTAGCCGATTTAAAGATCATGCTATGATTCTAGGAGGCGACTTCAATCTGCCTTATATTGACTGGCGTAATTACGTTCACATTACAGGTAGCAGGGATAAGGCAGCTTCTGAAGTAATTCTCGATTTGTTGTCAGATAATCATCTCGAGCAGCTAGTTAATGAACCTACGCGGTGTCATAACGGTAGCGAAAACATTTTAGACTTGCTGGTCACCAACAGGCCAGAATTATTCACCGACATTTCAACGACCACAGGAATAAGCGATCACAAAGCGGTAATTGCGACTATCAAATTAATGACCGAGCGAAAAAGGAAAAAAGGGCGGATTGTATACAAATTCAGTAAGGCCTCAAAGGAGTGTTTTAGAACCTACCTGAGGAATAAATACCATAACTTCAAGTCAACAAAGGACACCGTTGAAGAGATGTGGCATCGTTTTATACATATAGTCAGGGAAGGAATGGAAATACATATACCAAAGCGGACAATAAGGGGAGAGGATGATCCACCGTGGTACACATGCGAAGTCAAAAGATTACTCAAAAAACAAAGGAAAATACACGCACGCTCAAGAAGGAAGGGGTGTCGCAGCGATTTAGAAACCTTAGCTGATTTAAGAGGACGTATTAAGAATGTAATGCGCGAGGCCTTTAACGATTTTCACTCCAACTCTCTCTCTAAGAGTCTCACAGAAAACCCAAAGAAATTTTGGTCGTATGTACGAAAAGTTAATTGTACCAACAGCAATATTCCAGCACTAATACGTGAAGGTTCTGAGGTTAATGAAAGCCGCGATAAAGCTAACGTACTAAATACTGTATTCAAAAATTCATTTACAAATGAACATAAGGATAGTATTCCCGTTTTCCCACGCCGTGGCGAGTCGGTGATGGAATCATTACGAATAGATACTGCAGGTATCGTTAAGCAATTAGAGCTCCTGAAGTGGGGGAAAGCACCGGGCCCGGATGGAATTCCAGTAAGAGTATTTTCAGAGTATGCTGCAGAAATCGGGCCATTTCTGTCTGATATATTCAGTAAATCATTAGAAGAGCGAAATGTACCTTCAGACTGGAAAATCGCGCAAGTAACTCCGATTTTCAAAAAGGTGATCGAAGTGATCCTGGGAACTATCGTCCCATATCTATAACATCTGTTTGTAGTAGAGTTATGGAGCATATTATATGCTCGAACATTATGAATTTTCTAGATTATAATAATTTGCTTACAACAAATCAACACGGATTTCGGAAGAAAAGATCATGTGAAACACAGCTGGCCCTATTTACACACGACGTAATGAAAGTTATCGATACAGGTTCACAAGTAGATGCAATTTTTTTAGATTTCCAGAAAGCCTTTGACTCTGTGCCACACAACCGCCTTTTAGCGAAGCTTCGAGCGTACGGTATATCGGATCAGCTTTGTGAATGGATAAAGGATTTTCTAACTGGTCGGTCGCAGTATGTTGTCGTTGAAGGAGAAAGTTCTTCTAATCTAGATGTTACATCGGGTGTACCTCAAGGAAGTGTAATAGGACCACTTCTTTTCTTAAATTTTATAAACGATCTCGGAGACAAAGTGAAAAGCCTTTTTAGATTGTTTGCTGATGATGCGGTTATTTATAGAGAAGTAAGAACTTTGGCCGTTGCTTAGAAATTCAGCGCGATCTGGATGTTATTTTGGCTTGGTGCGCTGAGTGGCAACTTACTCTAAACTGTAAAAAGTGCAAGACAATGAGCATAACAAACAAAAAGAATCCGATTGTTCAGAAATACGAGTTAAACAATACAGTTATTGATATGGTCGATTCTATGAAATATTTGGGAGTAACAGTACAAAGGAACATGAAATGGGACATACACATTAATTCTTTAGTAGGTAGAGCAAATTCTAGGCTGCGATTCATAGGTAGAATCTTGAAAAATTGTAATGAACAAACAAAGGAGATAGCGTACAAATCTCTTGTGCGTCCACATTTGGATTATTGTTGTGCCATTTGGGACCCGTTTCGTAAGGGATTAATCGAAAGTATAGAGAAAGTACAGAGAAGAGCCGCTCGATTCGTGACCGCTTGCTACAGTCCTTATGAAAGCGTCACAGAACTGATTAGTAGATTAGGTTGGGAGTCTCTGGTAGATAGACGACACACGTTTCGTTTAAACTTATTGGAAAACATGCGTACTCCAACTTTCACTCATGAGTGTAGTGAAATACTTCTTCCACCAACCTATTTGAGTCGGAAGGACAGGAAAGATAAAATTAGTGAAATAAGGTGCCGGACTGATTCTTATATGAATTCTTTTTTCCCTCGTACCATTAGGGATTGGAATGCACAGCAAAGAGATTAGCTTTGGTGGTGAGCACCCTCTGCCACCCACAATTTTGTGAATTGCAGAGTATATATGTAGATGTAGATGTAGATGTAGATGGCTTCTTCCTGCGTCAAATATTCCGGAGGTAAAATAATCTCCCAATCAGATCTCCAGGTGGAGACTCCTAAGGCAGGAGTCATCAGAAAGGATAGAAACACTCTACGAGTCGGAGCGTGGAATGTTAGAAGTCTAAATAGGGCAGGTTGGTTAGAAAACTTAAAAAGGGAGATGGAACAAATTAAGGTAGATGTTGTTGGGATTAGTGAGATTAAATGGAAGGACACACAGGATTTCTGGTCTGGGGAACACAGGATAATTAGCACACAAGCTGTCAATGGAGTCAATGGTGTAGGATTAGTAATGAACAAGAAAGTAGGGAAACAGGTGAGTAATTATGAACAGTTTAGTGACAGGATTATTTTGATGAGGTTAGAAACTAAGCCCGTCCCAACCACGTCAGTACAAGTGTGTATGCCAACGTCACAGGAAAATGAAATTGAAGCATTAATCCAATATGAGAATGGGGAGCAAAATCTAATAATCATGGGTGACTGGAAAGCAATAGTGGGAGAAGGAATAGAGGGGAATACTGTAGGAAGTTTTGGTCTAGGAGACAGAAATGAGCGAGGAAACAGGTTGTTAGAATTTTGTGAAAGATATAAGCTAGTAGTGGCAAACACACTGTTTAAGAACCATGAAAGAAGAATATACACCTGGAAACGTCCTGGGGATACAGGCAGATATCAGCTAGATTATATCATGGTCAAACAGAGATTCAGGAATCAAGTTCTAGACTGTAAAGCGTACCCAGGAGCAGACATAGACTCTGACCATAATTGGATAATAATGGAGTGCAGGCTGAAATTTAAGCGAATAAGGAAGCAGTATAAGCAGAACAGACTGGAAGTGAATAAACTGTAACAATCTAGCACAAGATAAAAATTTGCAAAAATGGTAGACTTATGTCTAAGAAGTAACTCTGAAAGGACATCAACCGAGGACGAATGGAATGCATTAAAGACCGAAATAATGAAAGCTGGTAAAGAAACATTAGGCTTTATGAAACAAGCTGCCCGAAAACCTTGGATCACAGAAGAAATTTTGGAGCTGATGGATCAGAGGAGAAGGTACAAAAATGTTCAGGATGAAACAGCAAGAGAGCAGTACAGGCAATTTAGAAATCAAATAAATAGGAAATGCAAAATAGCAAAAGAAAAATGGCTACAATAAAAGTCTGAAGAAGTAGAAAGGGAAATGGTCGTAGGTAAAGTAGATGTTGCATATAGAAAGATCAAACAGAATTTTGGTGAAATGAAGAAAAGAGGTATGAACATTAAACCTGCCGATGGGAAACCTCTTTTAAGCTCAGAAGATAGAGCTAACCGATGGAAAGAATACATTGAGAAACTGTATGTTGCGGACGACTTGAACAATAGTGTAATGGAAAAAGAAGGTGATGTCGACATTGGTGACTTAGGAGATTCTGTTTTGAGGACAGAATTTAATAAAGCTCTGAATGACTTGAAAGCAAATAAGGCAGTTGGAATTGATGAGATCAATGCAGAAATTCTTAAATCCCTAGGAGAGAAAGGAATCGAAAGATTATTCAAGCTCATATCAAAAAGTTATTAAACAGGTGAAATTCCAACTGGTTTTTATAAAAATATCATCTTCACACTTCCAAAGGAAGCACAAGCCGACAAGTGTGAGAATTATCACACCATTAGTCTAACAACACATGCTTCATAATTATTGACCAGAATAATATACAGAAGGATGGAAAGCGTAGTAGAAGAGATAGTAGGTGAAGATCAATTTGGGATTAGGAAAAATCACGGTAAGGGGGAAGCAATTCTGTCATTAAGATTTATACTTGAAGGGCGGATTAAGAAAAACAAAGATACTTTTATGGCATTTGTTGATTTAGAAAAAGCTTTTGATAGTGTTAGGTGGGACAAGATGTTCAAAATTTTAAAGAAGTCATGTCTAAAGTATAGAGATATAAGGATACTCTATAAACTATATAAGAATCATGTAGCTATAATAAAAGTAGAGAATCACGAGAGACATGCATCAGTTAAAAAGCGTGTGAGACAAGGCTGTAGTCTATCCCCGTTAATATTCAACCTGTATGTAGAAGAAGCAATGAAGAAAGTCAAAGAAAAATTTCCATGTAGAATAAGTTATTAGGGAGAAAAAATCAGTATGCTACGATTTGCTGATGACATTGTCTAGTTAGCAGAGAGGGCTGAGGATATTGAGAAGTTACTGAATGGCATGAAAAAAATACTGAAGGAAGAATTTGGACTGAATATAAATTAAAGCAAGACCAAAGTGATGAAATGTAGCAGAAATGATACCAATAGTAGCAGATTAAATATAAAAATAGGATAGGATGCAATAGGAGTAGTAAGTGAATTCTGTTATTTGGGAAGTAAAATTACAACCGATGGCCGAAGCAGGAATGATGTTAAAAGCAGAATAGCACTAGCAAAAAGAGCATTCATGAAAAAGAGAAATCTTTTAGTTTCAAATATTGATCTAGGAATTAGAAAGAACTTTTTAAAACTCTTTGTGTGGAGCACAGCACTTTATGGTAGCGAAACATGGAATTTAGGAATACCGGAATGAAAGAAAATTGAAGCATTTGAAATGTGGTGCTACAGAAGAATGCTGAAAATTAAGTGGACAGACAAAGTAAGAAATGAACGAGTTTTGGAAATGATGGATGAGTAAAGAGGTTTGTTAAAGAAGCGTATGGAAAGAAGAGACAGGCTGGTAGGCCATATTTTGAGACATGCAGGATTGGTTAATTTGTTAGTGGAGGGAACAGTCGAAGGTAAGAATTGTAGAGGAAGACAGAGATTAGAATATATGAAGCAGATAATTGAGGACGTGGGCTGTAAGGGGTATGTAGAATTGAGGAGGTTAGCACAGGATAGGAAAGGATGGAGGATTGCATCAAACCAGTCAAAAGACTGACGAAAGCAAAAAAAAAAAAAAAATCCTCATTTACTTTTTATTTTCCTTTTCAAAAGACAATTATACTTTTTTTTTTCTTAACAAGTTGACAACTCTATGTGAGGTGTCCCATAAAAATTTGTGGATCTTTTACACCTCCAGCAACTCTATCAATACCTAAGGTCTATACCAAAAGTAATAGGACTGATTTAAAAAAAAAAAAAATATTGCAGATATATTTACAATTCCTTAATCCTCTTTGAAATAGCACCCTTAGGCAGCTACACACCAAAAATTACGCTGCTGCCATTGGCCGTACGCCTTCTGCAAGTCAGTTTCGGGGACGCTGTTGAGAGCCCTCGTCGATGCTGCTTCAATGTCCTGGATTGAGTCAAACCGCTGTTCCTTCAGCTGCCTTTTCATCCATGGGAATAAAAAAAAAAAGTAAGATGGAGCCAGATTGGGACTGTAGGCGGGGTGCAGCAACGTGACAACGCTGAATCGGGCCAACAGGTGCCTTCTTCATCCTCCCGTCCAACGAAGACTCGCATGAGCAAATCAAAGATCAAGACAATGCTGATCGTGTTTTTTGACCATCGTGGGGTGATTCATAAGGAGTTCGTTTCCCCTGGGGAAACTGTCAATTCGAAATTTTACGTGCAAGTATTAGCCCACCTGCGAGACCGAGTGAATCGCATCCGACAAGTCATCTCCACCAACTGGACTCTGCATCACGATAATGCGCCGTGCCAAGGCGCGCCGTCATGAGGCAACTGTTAGGCCGAATTGACATTGCCGCGTTGCTGAACCCCGCCTACAGTGCTGATTTGGCTCCATCTGACTTTTCTTACTCACATGGATGAAAAAGCAGCTGAAGGAACAGCAGTTTGACTCAATCCAGGACGTTGAAGCAGCATCGACGAGGGCTCTCAACAACGTCCCCGAAACTGACTTCCAGAAGGCGTATGGCCAATGGCAGCAGCGTAATTTTTGGTGTGTAGCTGCCTAAGGGTGCTATTTCGAAGAGGATTAAGGAATTGTAAAGATATCTTCAATAATTTTTTTTTTTTAGAAAAATCAGTCCTACTACTTTTGGTATATACCATGTATGTTTCTTAATTATCGGATGAATCCATCTAAAAATAATTGAAAACGGATAACCAGACAGCGTGCGCAGAACTGGGCTAAGGCCCCTTTAGACGACAGTACCTGGTCTCCCTAAATCGTGGCCACGCCCCTTCGGCCCTGAAATCGGGTCGTCTAAAGTGAGCACCTGCTCACGTTTTTGCGGCGAGACCAGGCAGGGATGTCGGGTGGAAATTGCATTCGATTTAGGACCAAAAGGTGAGAGTAAGTCGGGCCCCCACCACTCTGCTCTGAAAACTGGCCGTTTAAAGCCTCGCCCGGTTGTGCTCACACTGCCTGGTTCCCCGTTTTCTATTATTTTGAGATGGATGCATCCGATAATCAAGAAAAAGAAGTATTGACGGAGTTGCTGGAGGTGTACAAGACCCACAAATTTTTATGGGACACCTCATATAGGTTTGCCAACTAATTTAAAAAAAAAAGTCTTTTGAAGAGGAAAATAAAAAGCATACGATAGGAAAAAAAGTATTTTAAAATGTAGTTATTTATTGCCTTAAATACATATATTTTCGGGTTTACGGGACTAGCAATTAATTTTTTGTTTCATTTCAAAGTGATACAGCGGGGGTCAAATTCTAAATTTAGTGTTATAAATAAATGAAAACTCATTTTTAAATTTAAGGACGCTCTGTTTCTCCCTTCCCACCATCTTGCATTTATTTCGTTCGATCATGAGCACTAACATGTCGTTTGGAAATTAATTTAATTGTGTAGTTTACCAAAAATAAATTATCTGAGCATTCTTAATGGTTAGAATAATGTATACCGGCCAAAAATAAAGTATGATATTTTATTTTTGTATTAAAGTTAGAAACCCTATGCCTCTGACCAGTGCGGCAAATTTTAACATTATATTATAATTTAATCAACAGAAGATTATGCTCGCAATATTCTGAAAATCGATATTGACTGACCTAAATGTCAAGTGCCAGGTGACGCAATAGTAAAATAACAGTGCAGATAATGCAATTCGCAAAGAATTTGTTTTGAGTTATCCAGTTATATGTTCCATCCCACAAATCTTTGTTTTTGAAATTGTTTAGGTTTCTTCAGTTTTGCTTCCTTTGGAGTTACTGGTGTATCAATTATCACTATCACAAACAGAATCTGAATTACTTGCCATTTTAAACAATGTAACAGAAAAAAATGCTTTTGAAAACTCCAACCTCAAAACGACGAGAAACTGAAGAAACCACAAATTCTCCACGTATCGATCAAAGGATGCGAGCAAACAAAATATCTCTGGCCGATAGGCACTTTTTCTTGAAGGATGTTGTGAAACTAGCAGAACCACGTTCAGTTACAAGTATTTTATTGGTAAGAAAAAGAATAAAGTCTGATACTTCATAATAAATTATGGTTGGCAACCCTAGCCTCATATACCCTCTACCATAAAAAGAGGCGAGAAATGAGACATTTCATGTGTCATCCGCTAGAAATTCCGGAAATGTTCACCATCGATCAACATCTAAAACTGTGATTGAATGTATACTTTTTGTAAATATAACTGCTTGGCACAAGACTTTTTCTTTTTCCTAGTCTTTTCGCACAATGTCAAGCAGTCAGGGTTACACCAAGAATCTGTGATTTTGATAAATATGGGGCCATACATATATAATTTAATTATTAGAACATTAAAAAATTTGTAACTAACTTATTTTATTACTAGTATTACTATTAAATGGAACGTACAAATTTCAGAGCAAGACGGGATATACGCGTGGTTGTACGATGCTTGTGCGGTGGCAACCAGATCGGGCCGGCCGACGGTCTGTCGACGCGAGGACAGTGGGTCGTCTAAAGGGGAATTTAGGGAGACCAGGTCGGGTCGTCTAAATGGACCTTAATACATATGTAAAATTAAAAATATAAAGTTTAATGAGATAAGAGTACGTGCGAAGGTTTCAGGCCTCGTTAAAATTAAACCCGTTAGTTAACAAGCTACCGAACATACAAAGAAGAATTCCTAGCGGTTGCCTTATCGAAAATCGCGCGTCTAACTGTTCATCGACTGATTTTGCTGTCATCAGTCTTTCGACTGTTTTGATGCAATCCTCCATCCGTTCCTATCTTCTTCTAACCTCTTCATCCAAACATAAGCCTTACAACACACTTCCTCATTTATCTGCTTCATATATTCTAATATCTGTCTTCCTCAACAGTTCTTACCTTCGACTGTTCCCTTCACTATAATAAATTAACCAATCCAGCATGTCTCAAAATATGACCTACCACCCAGTCTCTTCTTTCTTTAAGCTTCTTGCACAAACGTCTTTCCTCACTCCAGGTAAATGCCGGGATGCTTCCTTCATAAGGCCATGGCCGAATTCCTTCCCATTCCTTGCCCCCATCGTTGCCCCCCATCCTTTCCCGTCTCCAAAGACCTCGCTGTTGAAAGACGTAAAGCAGTTAAAAAAAAAGTCTTTCCTCACCTGTCAATTCCAAAACCCCTTGTTTGTCTGGCCACATAATTTTCAGCATTCTTCTGTAGCACCTTATTTCTAATGCTTCAATATTCTTTATTTCCGGTATTCCTGAAGTCCATGCTTCGCTAGCATAAAGTGCTGTGTTCCACGCATAGAGTTTTAAAAAGTTCATTATGAGACCTAGATTAATATTTTAAACTAAAAGATATATGTTTCTCATGAAGGATCTTTTTGCTACTGCTATTCTGACTATAACATCATTCCTGCTTCGGCCATCAATTGTAATTTTGCTTCCCAAGTAGCAAAATTCACTTTCTTCTCCTATTGAATCCGATTCTATTTTGATAATTAATCTACTGTAACTGGTATCATTTCTGCTACAGTACTTCACTTTTGTCATTCTTTGATTTATATTCAGTCCAAACTCTTACTTGAGTATTTTGTTCCTTCATTCGGTAACTTCTCAGTATCCTCAGCCTGTTCTATTAACAAGATGATGTCTTCAGAAAATCGTAGCATAATGATTTTTCTCCTTGAACACTTATGCCACATGAAAATTTTTCTTTTACTTTCTTTATAGCTTCTTCTATATAAAAGTTGAATATTAACGGGGATAGACTAGAACCTTGACTCACACCCTTTTTAACTGGAGCATGTCTCTCATTATTCTCCACTTTTATTATAGCCACTTGATTCTTATATGGTTTATAAAGTTTTCTTCTATCTCGATATTTTAGGCCTGACTTCTTTAAAATTATGAACATCTTGTTTCACCTGACACTATAAAAAGCTTTTTCTAAGTTAAAAAACGCCATAAAAGTAACTCTATTTTGTCGATCCACACTTCAAGTATAGCTCTAAAATCCAGAATACTGTATTGAAAATGTTTTTAAATTGTTTATTGGTACACCTTATTCACCGAGTGAAGACATTTTTTGACGAAAGTGCATTATTTTGCGTAAAATTAAAAGTTAAAATTTAAAGAATTTAAAAGCCCGCCAAAAACGCTCATTTGCTGCCTGGCGTGTGTAGTGACAGTCGTGACGTCACACGTCTGTAAACGCTGCCGCTGCGAATGGAGCGTTTCTTATTACCCAAGTTTTCATCTATTTTATTGTTTGTTGCTGGTTATATCTTGTTATTAATGAAAGTTCGTTTGAATATAAAATCGAAAACAATTTGTAAAAGCCTACAGCGGAAAAATATTGAAAGTAGACGCCTTATTTGTGGGGCTAGCTATAGAAACAACCACTGAGTTTTATTCTGTGGAGCTTAAAAATGTAATAACTTCAATTTGATATTGCGACAAAGTCACTTACGATTTTCTGTGAAGCTCATTTACACCGCAATTTCGAAGAGTTAAATGTAATAGGTTGTTTAAGGCGAGAATTATTAGGTTTAGGGTCTTAAGGTTCGATCCTCTCTTCGGAATAAGTTCAATTTGTTTTCCTTTGGATACTAGTTGGTGTTGGTTGCATCGCATAATAATTTTTTCCCGAAAATCCACCAAAACATGAATTTAGTTTTTTCTTTTTTCTAAAGGCTTCACAACTTTTTTTTATAACAAACGAATTACAACCATTTGAAACAACCAAAGACTATTTCAAAAAGGAAATTGGACTTTACTTGCACACCGAAAAAGTTTTTTTTTTTTTTTTTAAGTTACTTGTACATTAAAAGTAAATACTGCCTAATAGACGCAGTTATGTCAGGAAGGTAACCTGCAGTTGTATCGTCGCGTAAAAATTCCAACGAAAAGGACACAAAGTTTTCCGGAATTGTTGCAAGATTAGCATGAAATTTCTACAAGTGATGTCACTACTAAAATAAATTTCATTATTCACCGCCATGCACCTTGTTACGAAGTGATAAAAGTAACACCTAAGTGTTAAGGTTGTGCAATCCGTGGTAAAGAAAGTCAACAGTGAACGTGTGGGAGGACAAGGTTGCACCAGCCGTAGCTGCGTAGAGCGTGGGATGATGAAATCGGGAGTGCCAACAGTAACTTATGTCCTCGCGCCGATCCAAAACTCGTCGTGTGTGTGGGTAAATACTGCCTAATAGACGCCACACACGAGCAGTCCATCTGGCGCTAGGCCAATTCGCACCATTCCATTTAGACTCAGTCCAAAACAGGGGGTCACACACGACAGAGCCGCGCCGAGCCAGGTCACTGCGTGCCTACAACTTTCGCCAGTCCGGCTCTAGCAGTGTAGGGGGTAACACGCTGGCCCGGCATTTTAAGGGTCACCCGCCCGAGTCCGCCCTGGGGCCTGATTGGTTTTATTTTAATGTTTTTCTGTCTTCAAATGTGTCCCAAAATTATATGAAAGAAGCCTAATACAGCAGTCATTTAAAACTATTTTTTTTTTCGCACGTAATTTTATTTTACAGACGGTAAAAAGTTATACGCCTCTTACATGAATTCTTAAAAACAGTTATCTTAAATAATAAAAATTATTAAGAATATATAAAGTACAAAAGCCTGGGATATTCAGAAACATATGGAAGGGTTAAAACGCAGTGGTGTAGGTCACTTTTCCTTATTTTCTAGAAATTAATATAATGCAAAAGATATTGTAATAAATTCTGGAACATAAATGTTGTATTTTTATCATTCTAATGATGTCACTGGAATCGAATTTTATACAGAGGCCTGAATCGAATGAAATTTGTACAATGGTTACATTTCACTGTTGAAAAATATTACTTAAACCAGTGTTTCTTAAAAAAAAAAAAGTGAGCGAATTACACCACTGTGCATGATCTACAACAGTGTATTTGTAATTAAATCTTATTTAATGTGAGGTTTCCTAATGTATCTTCAATTATTTCTTCAGAGTCCATTATTTCTTTAGATATCCTATGTAGAAGTGCGGAATCTGTCAGCACGGAGGATGCGTTTACAAACACAATGATTTAAGTCTGACTTACATCACATTGCTGATAAAAAAAGCAGGTTTTTCGTTGATCTTTAGAATTTTCAGTTCCTCCTGTTGGAAGTTGAGTGAAAGTGTGACTTGCTTCACATTTTTTACCAGAAATTGAGGGACTGATTTATCTAAATGTGGTTTCAGTGTCTATTTTTTAGACCCACATTTTGAGAGTATCAAATACAGGAGTTGGAGAAGTTGCAAGGAAGTTCTGCCAGATTTGTTTCTGGAAATTATCGCAGAACGCAATCAGTAACAGATATGATAAAAGAGCTGGAATGGGACTCATTGGAAGACAGAAGGAGGGTGAAGAGGGTCATGGGAGTGTACAAGGCGTATATTGGTGATGAGGCACGGAAATATATTGGTGTAAGAATTGGAAGTAATACATGGAAGAGAAAAGATGACCATGACCACAAGCTGGCACTCGATTTCGGGCACAAGGGTGAAGGAAGATTCTCCTTTTTAGGTAAGGGTGTCCGGGATTAGAATAAGTTACCAAGAGAAATGATGAATAATTTTCCAAAAACGTTGAATGAATTTAAAGTAAATTTGTAAAGGGTAAATGTAGGTGGATGCAGAAAAGGGGGGAAGATGGGTGTTCAGGGAAATTGCCACCGGAGCATGCGCTCCATTTCAATTTAATCTAATTTAATTTAATACCTGATTGACTTACGCCACTGTGACTTTAACCCATCCATATTGAACCTATCTGTGTGAGATCAAAATTTCGTAATCTTTGTTTAAAGCCTCGATCAAACCTCATGTTTTCAAGGTTTGATAATTTTTTTTTTTAGTTTTTTTTTTGGCCTTACACTTACTTACTACTAACACTGATTTTTTAAAACTCCGAGCACAAAACGGAAAGAACTATGGTGAAAACGAGGGACAGATGGAATTCTATGAATTCATTCTAAACTAACTGTTGAATGTAAACTACAGATGTGTTAAAACTATAACCAGGAAAGTCTGTATGTATAAGATACTTAAAAAACTGAGTTCATTTACTATAAACACGCTACAGAGAAGGAATTGACTGCATTTTTCTTTTTAATTTGTGTCTGTCTGAAAATTCTGAACAGGATTCTCGCAAAAAAATATTGGTCAGATGTTGATTGTTTCGTTTAATGTCCAACACGTGGTCCCGCGAGTAAAATAGGGTATATTTCATTTTGATATGAAGTCGGGAAGCTGAGAAATTAAAGTTAAAAGTGTCTGCAAATTAGTACCCACTTTTCGTTTGCACGGGTTATCCCACTCCAGTCGGGGTGGGGATAGCCTACCTGACGCTTTGGTACCTGCCACGGCTCGGTGGATTTTGGACCGGTCGAAAATCCAGCACGGCCTGCCGAGCCACGCCAATCCGTCAGAGCTCCCACACACACGACGAGTTTTGGATCGGCGCGAGGACATTTGGCCTGTTGGCTCTTCCGTGTGTGGCGGCCGCAGGAGAGTGCGTCACACGCAGCTATAAAAAGCGGCGGCTCCCTAATAAAAAAAATAAAAAAAAAGAAGGAGGGGGTCCTTGGACAGCCAGCCAGCCAGCCAGCGAGTGAGGGAGCAGCAGGAGGCGACAGTCAACACGGCGTGGAGTCGAAGCACTTAGCCAAGTCTTCGTTGAATTTACTGAATGTGAAGTCTTCTAGTTTCTTATGGATGGGACGCAGAAGAACTTCTATTTAGTTGATGAGGAAGGGAACTGTTTCCAATATCGAGGCTACCTGGAGTTGAGATGGTGGACCAGATACTTCTATGCTAAGTTTGGGCTAATAGACGTAGACGTCGTTGGGTGGTTTAATCCACTAGATTAAAGTTTCTCCTTAGACTTTTGCATATTATTTTGTCGGCTTCGTGGATCACAAGATTGTTTCTCATAACCTTCTTGTATTTCTTTGGTTTTATAAGAACCCTTCCTATTCCGAGTTCCCGAATTGCAAAAATCGACGCCCCGCTTGTTTGTTGATTATTTTTCAGCTAGCAGAAGTACGAGTTCTTCTGTCCTGTAATCACTGCCAGGTTACAGGACGCAACAACCTGTATTTTTTGCATGATATTGTCTCTCTGGTAAGTTTAAAAATTAAAAGTTTTCATGTATGGTAGCAATTTCTTTCAAAAGCTTACATGACGCTTACCAACTATTATGAATTCTTCGAATAAAAACATGGTAGTGCAAAAAACAGCAAACAAAAACGGAAAAAAATGTATGCAAAAATTATTATCCCAATCAATGTTCGAACGAAGGACCTTCTGAATTCCATTACCTCTCTTCAATCACGCAGCCATCCGGACACTACTTCTTCAGGCACAAGGGTGTAGGAATATTCTCTTTTTTAGGTAAGGGTGTCAGGGATTGGAGTGAGTTACCAAGAGAAATGATGAATAATTTACCGAAAACGTTGAAGAATTTAAAGATAAAATTTGTAGAGGGCAAATGACGGTGGGTGGAGAATAAGGGTAAGATGGGGGTGTAGGGAAATTGCCACCGGAGCCTGTGCTCCATTGCAATTAAATTAAATTAAATTATATTAATTGATTCTCTTTATCTTCATAGTAAACACTTCAAAGTTTCTTCGTGCGAGATGAAGTGAAACGAGGTAGGTAAATGAATAAACAAACAAATTCAGTTTTATTGACAAAGAAATATAATTTTTCTATAATCTTTAATCTGCAATTATGAAAAAAGGCCCACAACATCCAATTGTTCCGAGTGTGGTGAGTGAGCCGTTAACGCTCTGGTCTCGCATCCGGGAGGATGCCGCACAATGTGATATTTTCTAAATCTACAGGTACAAAAGTCAGTCTACACAGGAAAAACAGTTATTTCAAAGTAGATAAACCATATTACTCGCAACAAAGGTTTATTTTCCACTAATTCGGCCTAACAATACAAAAAATAGTTTGATCAATGGGCTTCCTGTGATCCACCGATCAAGTGCTCCAGTCGACCGTGCCATTCCACTGAGATTGGTCGATGATTACGCTGTGTTTCTGCGTGTTAGTAGTGATTTGTGTGTTGCTATTGCTTTTGGCGTGCCTCAAGGTAAGTTTATGCATGATTTTTCCGTGATACGATAGCATCATTAAAACAGAGCGTGATTATTTTTAACCGACTTCAAAAAAAGAAGGAGGTTTTCAATTCGTCTGTGTTTTTTTTATGTATGTTCAGCGATATCTTCACCATTTTTGAACAGATTTAAATGATTTTTTTAGTGGATGGTGTTTACCTCCAAAGTGGTCCCATATGAATTTCATTGAGAAACCACTCCATCTACCCCCTTCCATTCCTTAATTTTTATACAAATCCCCATTTTTTTATTCGATCTAGATGAAACTTTGGACATATATAGCCAAAAATAAAGAGAAAAATACCGTCAACTTTTTGTTTAAAAAAACTGAACCCCTCTCCCCCTATCCACTTCCTTAATTTTTGCCAATTTTCTTTATTCAAAGCTACAGTCGACACCATTTAACTGATCTCCATTTAAGTTGGCAATTACATGTAGTATTTCATAGAGAAGGTTTCTGACCAAAAAAAAAAAAAAAAACCCTCTCCCCTTTACACCCCTTAATTTTATAGAAACGTACATTTCTTATCTGATTTTTATTGAACTTTGCCCATGTATACTTTAAAACAAAGAGAAAAATCCTGTCAACATTTGGTCTGCCATCCCTTTAATTATTGTCAATGTTCTTCATAAAAACTACACTCGACACCGTTTGACCGATTACCTTGAAGGTCGGTGCTTATATGTATTTTTTCACGAAGAAGGTGTCTGACCAAAAGATCTAAAAACCACCCCCTCTCCCCATTAAACCGCTTAATTTTTATACACTACCCCAGTATTTATCCTGTTTAGACAGAACTTAGCAAATTTTTACTATAAAACAAAGAGAGTTTGCAAAAACAGAACCCCTCTCCCCGTTTCCACCACCTTGATTTTGTCAATTTCTTTTTAGAAAGCTACAGTTGACACAATTTGACCGATCTTTATGAAAGTTGGCACATATATATGTAATTTTTTATGGATAAGATTTCTGACCAAAAAATAAAAAAATTACCCTCTCCTTATACAAAGCTACCATTTGTTTCTGATTTTGAAGGAAGTAAGCACAGGTATACCACAAAACAAATAAAAAAATACTGTCTACATTTGGTTTCGAGAGTCAAAACTACGCTCCTTCCTTTCCATCCTATTATCTACAGTTTCTATCCAATTCTGAAGGAAATTTGCACACGTATTCTTTAAAACATACAGAACAATTGTGTTTAAATTAGGTTACAGAAGCACTAACCCCTCTTCCCTGCTACCCCTACCTCTCCTAATTTCCAATGTTCTTTATAAATACCCACAGTTTTTATCAGATTTCGATGGAACACTGCACATTTATAGTTGAAAACAAAGAGAAACATTCTGTTTACAAAACCCAACCGCTCACTCCCATTCCCTAATTAATTTTTGCAAATGTTCTTTAAACAAAGCTACAGTTTTTTATCTGGTTTCGATGGATCTTTGCACATGTATACATTAAAACAAAGAGAAAAATACTGTCCACACTAGCTTTACAGAAACCAAACTACTCTTCACCACCACACCCCTTAATTGTTTTTTTTATACATACCTACAATTTTTACATGATATCAATAGAAATTTACAAACGTATACTTTAAATCAATTAGAAAAGACAGTCTACAATAGCCCAATCCCTCTTTCCCTTTACCCTCACCCCTTTTAATTTCCAATATTCTTTACAAAAATCCACAGTTTTAAATCCCGTCAAAATCAAATAAGCTATTTTTAAGTCATGGCATAATATTTATAAAATAAATGTATCATAATGTCTCAACATGTACTTCAGAATTCAGCTTGGATCCCAAGCTTTCACGTTGTGAAAACCAATTAAAAATTTATATTTTCTGTGTGCTGCCGGAGCAAACAGATATATTCCAGAGACAGATTTCTGTATGTGGTATGTATTAATGCCCAGATGTTACATGTTTCGGTTATCGACTAGCAGCTTTAACAGATGTTATGATACGATCGAAACATAGCCTGGACCAAAATGTAAACGGACATTCCTTAGAATAACACCCAATTCGCCCCCCGTTCTGAAGTTTTTGTGGTATATAAAGACAGAATTCTTCTTTGAAAGCAAGCGCTCCCTGAGCTACCAGGAAGTTCGCAAAATGGGAACTGCTGCGGCATATTTAAAATACAAAACAAACTATAATATCACTAAAAATTTAAAAATAAAATAATTAAAAGAAAACATAAAAACTGCATTAAAAAAAAGCACCAAAAATTTTAAAATAACTTTATTCCTTGCTTAGGAGAATGTAAATCTAAATGGACAATATTTTATATTACTGTCATTGAAATTTTTTCATTGATTAGTTATTTTTGGAGTCGGTGCCAGCGAAAGCAAGAAAAACAATAATGAATAACAATATACATAAATAAATCATGTTACTGCTTACCTGCAATTAATGCTAGAAACATGTTTCAACAAAACTGAAACATACAGATGATACACCAATATTATACTAACTGTAAATCGATTACTGAATGATGCAGCCCACCAACTGATCCTGTAGCGCCAGAGATATGCCTGGATGACCAATAAGGCCGAGCCACAGATTAAAATAATGTTAATTTGTTACCCTAAGCTGTCTCCCGCAATAACACTATCTGCCTCACGACATGCTGTAAAATATTGGGAAATTTTGTTCGTACTCCCCGTTTCGCCTCTAACACCAAAAGAAGTTAAGTAATTCTATCATCGCGATGTGACAGCTGGCACCGACTGCAAAAATAAATAATTAATGTAAAAATTTGAATGACAGTAATGTAAAATATTGTCCATTTAGATTTACTTTCTCCTCAGCAACGAATAAAGTTATTTTAAAATTTTTAGTGCTTTTTTTTTTGAAGGCGGTTTGTATGTTGCTTTTTTTTAACAATTATTTTATTAATTAAAAAAACTACTGAGCCAATTTCATGTTGAGTTTTAGATCATTATACCACATTATACCGATTTCATACTATCATTATTTGAAAGAGCTGCTTATTAGCTACAAGAAATATCTTCATTTGTCTGCCCATATTTGCGACATCCATACAACTCTTCTTTATTTTCAGCATGACTGTACAAATTTCGCGTACGGAATTATTCGAAGTATGGTTTTCTAACGCAAAACAGTCAATTTCTAACTTTCAATCTAAATATAAATGACCCTCAAATTGAAACTGTTACATTTTTAAGCTCAGCAGAATAAAAGTCAGGTTTTTTTTCTATGGCCAGCCCCAAAAAATAAGGCATCTATTTTCGATATTTTACCGCTGTAGACTTTTACAAATTGTTCTCGATTTTGTATTCAAAATGAAATTTCATTAATAACAAGAAATGACCAGCAAAAAACAATAAAAATAATTGAAAACTTGGATAATAGGAAACGCTCCATTCCCAGCCGCAGCGTTTACAGACGTGTGCCGTAACGCAGTCGACCACCAATCCTAGAGAGTTTTCTGTCACGCGACCAGAGGTATAAAAAGTATGATTTTTATTTCGCTTTTTTTATTAAAAATAATCCACTTTTCGTTTTCAAAATTGAAAAAATATCTTCCTTAAGCATTAATCTACTAGAATGAGTTCAATTTATAATATTTTTTTAATTGTCAAATAGCCTATTGCTTCCCTTGTACTGTGGTTTTTTCTAAACACAAACTATCTTAACTTACAACCTCTTCGACTATGCAATCCATCCTTCTGTATATTATTCTGGTCAGTAATTTTGAAGCATGTGATGTTAGACTAATGGTGTGATAATTCTCACATTTGTCGACTTGTGCTTTCTTCGGAAGTGTGAAGGTGATACTTTTATTAAAATCAGTTGGGATTTCTCCTGTTTCTCAACTTTTTGATATCAGTTTGACTAACCTTTTGTTTTCTTCTTCTCCTAGGGATTATTGAGGTTCTCCAGGGATCTCATCAGTTCCAACTGCGTTATTTGCTTTTAATTCATTCAGAGCTCTATTAAATTCTGTCCTAAAAACAGGATCTCCTACGTCATTAATGTCAACTTCCTATTCCACTACGCTATTGTCCAAGTCGCCTCCATCATACAGTTTCTCAATGTATTCATTCCATCGGCTAGCTCTGTCCTCTGAGCTTAAAAGTTTTTTTTTCTTATGGCTCGTCGACGTCGAGGTCATTAGAGGTGGGATGGGAATGGGGACAAGGAACGTGGAGGAATTTGACCATGGCCTTTTGAAGGACATATCTCGGCATTCGCCTAGAGAGATGTGGGGAAACCATGGAAAACCCAAATTTGGATGCCTGGACGGAGTTCGAACCGGCGTCCTCCCGAATGCGATGTCAGAGCGTTAACCCACCTCGATATTTTAAAAGAGGCAGCTTTAATGTTTACACCTCTTTTCTTTATTTCTCCGAAATTGTAATTGATCTTCGTATATACAATATCCACTTTAACTATAACCATTTCCTTTTCTACTTCTTCACACTTTTCTTGTAGCCATTTTTCTTTTGCTTTTTTGCATTTTCTGTTTATTTGATTTCTAACAATATCCACTTTAACTATAACCATTTCCTTTTCTACTTCTTCACACTTTTCTTGTAGCCATTTTTCTTTTGCTTTTTTGCATTTTCTGTTTATTTGATTTCTAAATTGCCTGTATTGCTTTCTTCCTGCTTTATCCTGAGCATTTTTGTACCTTCTCCTCTGATCCATCAGCTCCAAAATTTCTTCTGTGATCCAAGGTTTTCGGGCGGCTTGTTCCCTAAAGCCTAATGTTTCTTTACCAGCTTCCATTATTTCAGTCTATAAGGCATTCCATTCGTCCTCGGTTGAGCTCCTTTCGGAGTTACTTCTTAGACCCAAGTCTACCATTTCTGCAAATTTTTCTCTCGTACTAAATTGTTTCAGTTTATTCACTTCCAGTCTGTTATGCTTACATGCGGATGTTCAGTGCTTGACATCCGCGGATGCGGATGTTTTGCGGAAGCGGATGTGGAAAAATAAATTTATAATTGTTTAGATTTTAATATTTTATCAAAAATAAATTTAAAATCAATACTTTTGTCATAAATAAATACTATTTCCATATACTAATGCCATATTGATTTATTTTTACTTCATCTCTCAACAACAAAAAATATGGGATGATTTCACAAGTGAATTAATTTATTTACATAACTGCTTACATGCTTATTCGCTTGAATTTCAGCATTGAATTCATCACTATCAAATTATGGTCATAGTCTATGTCTGCAACTGGGTAAGCTTTACAGTCTAGTGCTTGATTCTTGAAACTCTGTTAGAACATGATATATCTGCCTGTATACCCTGGACTTTTCCACGTGTATATCCTTGCTTCGTTCTTAAATAGTGTGCTTGACACGACTACATTATATCTTTCACAAAATTCTATTAACCTTCTTCCTCGCTCATTTTTTTCTTCTAGACAAAAAACTTCCTACAGTATTCCCCTCATTTTCCTTCTCCCACTATCGCATTTCAATCACCCATGATTATTAGATTTTCTTCCTCCTTCACATTTTGGAATAATTCTTCAATTTCAGCTATATTTTTGTATTTCTTCGTCATCTTCCTGTGACGTTGGCATATACACATGTACTAACGTAGTTGGGGCGGGCTTAGTTTTTAACATCCATCAAAATAATCCTGCTACTGAACTGTTCATAGTAAGTTACCGTTTCCCTACTCTCTTATTCATTACAAAACTCTACACCAGTAACTTCACTGACAGATTTTGTGTTCCCTAGAGCAGAAATCCTGTACAACCTTCCACTAAATCTCACTAATCCCTTCAACATTTAACTTAAGTTAGAAAAATTAATAAGGGAGATGGAACATCTCCCTTATTAATTTTTCTAACTTTCCTTCCCTATTCAAATTTCTAACATTCCACGCTCCGACTCTATTTATTCTGAATACTCCTCCCTGAGTAGTCCTCACCCGTAGATCCAATTGAGGAACTATTTTTCCTCCGGAATATTTTATCCAGGAAGAAGCCATCATGATATATGTAATCTGAGAGGATTACATTTTTTTTTAACTGCTTAACGTCTCCTATAACAACTAGGTCTTTAGAGACGGGAAAGGATGGGGGGCAAGGAATGGGAAGGAATTCGACCATGGTCTTTTGAAGGAAGCATCCCGGCATTCACCTGGAGTGATTTGGGGAAACCATGGAAAACCCAAATCTGGATGCCCGGAAGAGGATTACATGTCCTCGGGACACCCTTTTGGTCTGTAATGCAGATGTTTCCCTTTGCCTTCTGCATACCCATGCCGTTGATCATTAAATTAAATTAAATTGCAATGGAGCGCATTCTCCGGTGGCAATTTCCCTAAACACCCATCTTCCCCCTTTTCTGCATCCACCTACATTTACCCTTTACAAATTTTAACTTTAAATTCTTTCAACATTTTTGGCAATTTATTCATCATTTCTATCATTTCTGGATCATCCACCTTTAGGGGCTGTTTCCAACCTCAAGGGGAAGAGGGTGCTGTGAACCACTCCCACCTCCTATCCGTTCTCAAGCGTGGGTGATCCCTTGTACCGAGAATCTTTCAGTCGCCAGAGCCTGGCCCGTGCAGACAGGGTACACCACGTGTAGGAGAGGTTGATACTTGTTTGGAAAAGGCTAATACAGTCTCTCGCAACCTTTACCCTACGACGTCACTAATTTTGTGTTCTTGCCACACGACGTTTTCATTTTTCTCTCTCCCTCTAAGACACGGTCATGTCCGAGGGCAATTAGACTAGCGATATCTGTCACTTACCCCCTCAAACTGTTACAGAACCCAGTGATAATCTCGGCGGCCACAGTGCGACTGAAAACACCAGAAACACCCTCGAAAACGATACCTGACCAAACCGTTGCAGCCCACCTTGACGAACAGCTAACTCACAACGGATAGATGCCAGCCATGCTGTATTAATAATTTAATAATTTTAATTAAAAATCGAGCGTCCGGACACTGACCGCTGCAAAGTATCTGACGGAATACGTAATACATATCAGAAAATATATTCCTATATATTTTCATGACGAAATTTCTTTTCTTCTTCACAGGAAAGATTATTTTATTTTTTAAGGTGTTTGCTGATTTATAATTTACTATCTTATACTTTCAGTATATAATTGTTGTTCGTCGAAAAGATAAATTTTTTCTTATTTTTAAAATGGATTTTTGTTTCGTTTGCTTGTGATTTTTCGTCATATTGGGATAAATCTAACTTGTTGCTACTGTTTATTAAGTTTAAGGTGATATCACGTATTATTTTAATATGAATGTATGGATCAAGGCTGCACAACCAATTTTCGAGACGGGCCACAGTTTCGATTTTACGTTAGCCTGCGGACCACAAAATATTTGCCTCTAGTTACAAATATAACAAAATACAAGTAACACAGTTCAATTACACCAAAAAGTAAACACAACCAATAAGACCTTTGCCAAGGTTTTTAAATTATATTCAAAAAGTAAAGAACATCGATTAGACTTCTGAAGAGGTTTTTAAGCTAGTATATTCTAGTCCGCTGCTGTTGGCGGGCAGATTCAAATGCGCTGGCGGATCACTTCGTCGTCCGTGGGCCTGGTGTGGGGCAGCCTTCGTATAGACATACACTTGTTACTATCAATATTTTCTTCAAATACCAGCACCCTGATATAAAGCGCTACTCATTTTTTACTAATTTTTGTCTTTTTTTTCAGGTTCCCAAACTTTTTCGTCGTGTCGATGCTGCACGCAAGTAGGATCTGTGTTACCACATAGCAACCTTTTTAGAAAGACATATGAATTCCAGTGGCGAATTGAGAATATCGCACTTGCTGAGCCTTCATTTGTTTTTGAAACAACATTTCCTGTCAGCGGTGACATAAAGTGGACACTAAAACATACTGTGGAGATTAGAGGTTCAGAAAAATGTTTGGTGTTGTACATTTCGGTCGATTTGGAAAACAAGGGTACAATTGCCGCTGATGTAAGCATTGACGTTAAGAACGGCTGTGGTTGCTACACAACAGCTCCTTTTAAATTTGAACACCAGAAATCTAAATGGAGTACGTCTAACGGTTTATATTTCTGGGTAGACAGCGATGGATGTGTAAATGTTAATTGCGTATTGAAAGTGATTAATCCGAAGCCAATGTTTCTGGAAGACGAGCTGCCTCCCTGTACGTTCAGTCGAGACTTTGAAACAATGTTGTCATCTGGCAACTTCTCTGACGTGACCATCGAATGCTCCGACCAGAAAGAGCTGAAGGCTCACCGGGCAGTGCTGGCTGCCAGGAGTCCCGTGTTCGCTGCCATGTTCAGCCACGACACGCTGGAGGCGCGGTCGGGACGTGTTGTGGTGACTGACGTACGATCAGATGGCATGCGAGCGCTGCTGAGGTTTCTTTACACCGGCCGAATACCCAATTACGCACCTGTTTATACCGGCCGAACTCCCTTTGACGTATCGGAACTGGTGCAAACAATCGTGGCAGCCGACAAGTATGAACTACCCGATCTGAAGGCAGTTTGCGAGCGGCAGCTTGTGGAGAATACCAACGGGCAGACCGTGGCTTCTGTTCTGGCAGCAACAATTGGGAAGCAGCAGTTGGCACCCGTCAACCATCTTTTGCTACGACTCATCAAGGAGAACCTCCAGGAGGTCATCGAAACCGAGGGATGGACGGATCTCGCCATCAATCACCCACAAGTTATTGCAGGTTTGTTGTCTGTAAAAATAGGAAAGGAAGACAAATCTGAAGTAAATTTCTGTAAAACTATCACGTTTTACCAACAATAGTAGAGATTTTATTGAGTTTAAATATTTAAAGAATAGTATCCAGTATTAACTATATTATTTATTACTAGCAGAGTTCCCGGCATTGCCCGCTTTAGGTGGCGTTGATTTACCCATACGCTGTTTCTATTCACGCAATGAGAAACATGTACCACGTTTCATACAATTCGCGCCATCAATTTTCGGAATTAAAGCGTACCTAGACACACCCGCACCCTACCAAGAAAGGAGTGGGTTTAATTTGATTAATCCGTACACTACTTTTATTCGTCTGAACAGATTCATACTGATCAAGCTTCATTGATTTCGTACCGGCCATTTTCGGTACTAAACTAAACGGTGATTTAGTAGCACAGTTCTAAGAAAGGGGTGGTTTGGATGCTTTGATACGTAATGTCAGTTTTTATTTTAGTCCAGATTACATTTTAAACTAATTACATTTGCTGCTCTAAAATCGAAACATTATACTCATTACATACCACATGCATAAAAATATATCTGGAATGTGCCCTGTTTATTCCCGCATCACTCAGAAAATACATATTTTGAATGGATTTTTAGAATTTGAAAGTTTGAGTTCAAGATTAAAATTTTATGTATGTCTTAAGCCGTTACGACACATTTACGAAGCATTATCTGAAAACTGCTTAATCGATTTTGATCGAGTTTTGGTAGTGTCGATCATCAGATGTATTTCGTTGTGCTGACTCATCTGCCACTAGAGCTAAAAAATTTCTCATTATGCTATTTCATCTGGCACTGTAGCTCAAAATTAAAATATATTCCGTACCTGTATAGTTGAATATCAGGTATTCATAGTTGTATATCAATTATTCAGAAATAAGCGAGATATGAAAAAAAATTCTTTACTTTCGATTTATTTCAGGAAGTTATAAACTGTAGGGCCATGGTTCTCATAGAAACTGCATTAATAAACAACGCAATAAATAATTAAATGAAGAAAATCTGCTTTGTTGTCCTAAACTATTTTTATTTTCAACACTAAAGGCTTAATACAACGTTCTATTTATAATAAAAACCATCAGCATATGCATTAATAATTATGATCAGAAAGACTCTTCTTTCAGTTATTCAGTATTATCAGATATTTTTTCTGACATTCGACATCTCGAGAGCTAGATTATAATACGACTGAAAATCACGTGTGTAGTGCAGAATGTAATACGAAAACGTTCAGTTTTCCTAAACCGTATATGATTGTCAGGGACTGTAAATGTGCTAACAGAGATTGGGATCAAAGAAAATCTCTGTTTTTATTTTCTTTATTAATTTCTCGCATTCAATACGGCCATCTATGGCGCTTAAGAACTGAAAATCCCAAATTAAAGGAAATAATATTTCAAGTTTTTTTAGTGTGGAATGTGCAAAATAGTTATTACTGTAAATTGCTTTTTTGCGTTCATCAAATGATATGGTCAGCGACATCGTAGTTGTGTGTTTTGTGCGGACTGCGGAGAATGCAACATTTAGTGGTTCAAACTTTGGTATTTGTCATCATATGGGCAGAATTTCATTTAGATCTCCAGAATTATGTAATGTTGAAATATAAGACATTCCAAACAACTGAATTGAGATTCTAAGCTTTAAAACGGCGAAAATCCAATCGAAATCTGCTCAGTAGTTTCTGAGTTTTTATTTTTCAAATTTATACAGTTTTCGTTTTATAGATTTAGATGACCATATAACGTACAAAAAGTAAGAATAAATTTAAAAATTTGACTACAGACGTTTCTGCAGTACTTCTAGAAGCCGCGTTGTTGACTACCAGAATTTCGGCTAGCGATATCGCCATTTATCTAAATTTCTGCTGATTGTATTCTTGAAACTTTACTTCTTGATTTCCTTGGAAATCCCCACCTGCAGAGAAACCGCGACTATGGTCTTCCTACACACTCACACGATTTTCATCACTTACCTGCCGAACGTGTCCTGCGGGAGAGCTTGGCTTCCACCTCCTTGAGGACCATAATTTTCCTCAGTAAATTGATTCACCCGTTACTCGATTCTCCATATCGAAAACAAAATTTGAATATACAAGTGTTTCCCTTTTCAGGTTGCTTGTTAGAAATCATGAACAATTTTAACTCAGTCTTTTTGGACAATTTTCCCATATCCTTAAAAATCGTGATTTCAACTCTGACCATGATTCTCGCAATTTATTAAAAAACAAATAGATTTTGTATTTATTTGGGGTATATTCAAAGACTGTTTTGCATCATATATAGACATGTTCTTAGTCACAGGTTTCAAAGCATTTCCTTAAAAACGATTCAAAATATTCAGATTTTTTCCTTTTGCCAATGTCAGAGATCATTCAGATTCAAAGTCGAATATAACAAAAGTTGAGGAATAATGGGCATATTGATTATGCAAAACTAGTCTCAAAATCCGTAAAAAATGACGAGTTGAACGGAATGTTCTAAAAAATCCCATCTGCTTAACAAAATACAACAGTTATTAAGTAACGCTCATAATCCTGTTTTTGTAACGTTGTACAGTACTTCGATTATAGTTTACATCGCGATACAGTTGAAACTACTGACTTGCGTCTGAAGTAATAACGTCAGTAATATAGTTCCAATGAAAGCAAAGGAAAATAAATTACGAAAACATACGTCGATAGTTCTCGATAGTTCTCGATTGCTTCCTTTGCCTGTTCGTCAGGCAGTTGGTCATTGCCTCTACACCCCCAATGTTCTTTCACTCAGGACATCACATTACTATTTTAAAGATCTACGATTATTTTAGTGATTTCGTATATAATTGGGTTGTTACTTTGGTTTAAATAATGGTTCATTATCGCCGAGAGTGAATCACATAGTTCAATGATTTTATCATCCAGTAATCTCCCGGCATATTTAAGCGCTTCTAGGACTGCAATTAGTTCTGCTGCAATTAGTTCTGCTGCAATAACAGAGGTTACTCTCGGAAGTTTGAACTAGGGTTGTTGCGGATATCATCTTGGCGGAAGCGGATGGTCAGTGCTTGACATCCACGGATGCGGATGATTTGCGGAAGCGGATGTGGAAAAATAAATTTATAATTGTTTAGATTTTAATATTTTATCAAAAATAAATTTAAAATCAATCCTTTTATCATAAGTAAATACTATTTCCATATACTAATGCTATATTGATTTATTTTTACCTCATCTCTCAACAACAAAAAATATGGGATGATTTCTCAAGTGAATTAATTTATTTACATAACTGCGCACGCGTCTAGAAACCATTCTTTGTCATATGAACTTTGCGGAGTTCGAGGCTAGACGAATTCAAGCGTCAAGCACAAGGCCACGCCATCGTGCTTTTCGACGCTTCGTTTTTTTTTTTTTTTTTTTTTTTTTAAGCTATACGCCTCGTCGTAGTTGAGGTCATTAGAGGTGTGAAAAGATCGGGGCTAGGGCAAGGAACGGGAAGGAATTCGGCCATGATCTTTTAAAGGGGAGCATTCGCCTGGAGTGATTTGGGGAAGCCATGGAAAACCCAAATCTGGATTCCCGTAGGGTGATTCGAACCGGCGTCTTCCCGAATGCGAGGTCAGGCCGTTACGGCCTACCTACCATGTTGAGTTCCGTGCTCGCCACCTACCTTCCCACCGCTCTAGTGGCGCATCCATAGTACAACTTGTAGTACCTACGAGATCCGATTTTCGATAAAAGAACTCTTGATGTTGGATGTTGTTACACTCCGAGGTAACCAAAAAGGGTCCTTGTGTTAAAAAAGCTATAGATATTGGAGTGTACGATAAGGACACATGGTGTGCCGCGAGAAATTACGAGTGGAATGGATTGCTTGGAACATGCAGAGTAGCATGAATGGGTGTGCGCATCCTACGATAGTTCTACACGGATCTCCTATAAGTTGGACCGTGAATAGGCCGTCTTAAGGTAGGGCCACAGTAGACCGCACCGTCACCGCACTGACACTCCGAGGAGTGTCGGCTCGCACCCATCGCATCCACACTGGCCCCTACTCCCTAGCTCGTCCGTTTGACGGACGGGTTGCTACTCTGTCTTCAGACTCCTTTAAAGTATACAATTCAATTTTTCACGGAATTAATGTTAAAAATTACCTTAAAAGTGATTTGGTGATCGCAGCTAGAGTTACTACCCGTACTTTATAACAGAATACTGGAGTACTGTACTTCATTTTGCGTAGGCGTACTTTATAAACTTTTTTTTTTTTTTTCTGTCGTCAGTCATTAGACTGGTTTGATGCAATCCTCCATTCCTTCCTATCCTGTGCTAACCTCTTCATTTCTACATACCCCTTACAACCCACGACCTCAATTATCTGCTTCATATATTCTAATCTCTGTCTTCCTCTACAGTTCTTACCTTCGACTGTTCCCTCCACTAACAAATTAACCAATCCTGTATGTCTCAGAATATGACCTACCAGCCTATCTCTTCTTTCTGTAAGCTTCTTCCATAAACTTCTTTTCTCACCAAACATCATTTCCAAAACTCGTTCATTTCTTACTTTGTCTGTCCACCTAATTTTCAGCATTCTTCTGTAGCACCACATTTCAAATGCTTCAAGTTTCTTTCTTTCCGGTATTCCTAAAGTCCATGTTTCGCTACCGTAAAGTGCTGTGCTCCACACATAGAGTTTTAAAAAGTTCTTTCTAATTCCTAGATCAATATTTGAAACTAAAAGGTTTCTCTTTTTCATGAAGGCTCTTTTTGCTAGTGCTATTCTGCTTTTAACATCATTCCTGCTTCGGCCATCGGTTGTAATTTTGCTTCCCAAGTAACAGAACTCACTCACGTCTCCTATTGCATCCGATCCTATTTTTATATTTAATCTGCTAGTATTGGTATCATTTCTGCCACATTTCATCACTTTTGTCTTATTTTGATTTATATTCAGTCCAAAATCTTACCCAGGAAGAAGCCATCATGATATATGTAATTTGAGAGGATTACATGTCCTCGGGATACCCTTTGGGTCTTTAATGAAGTGGTTTCCCGTTGCCTTCTGCATCCCCATGCCGTTGATCATTTCTGATTCATCCGCCTTTAGGGGCCATTTCCAACCCCAAGGGCAAGAGGGTGCCCTGAACCGCTCCCCGCTCTTCCGCCCTCCTTTCGGAGGCCGTTGGCAAGCAGTGGGTGACTCCTTATACCGGGAATCTTTCAGTCGCCAGAGCCTCGTCCGTGCAAACAGGGTGCACCACGTGAAGGAGAGGTTGACATTTGGTTGGAAAAGACCAGTATAGTCTCTCCCAAACCCTTACACCCCTTTTATAATCTACAAAAGTAATAAAGTTTGTTAAAATACTTTTTTTTTTTTTGTCTGACTCCTGCTATCACCTCACTGTTTGATATCTTATGCACGAAAATAGTATCCAACGCACTTTGACGAATTATCATCACTGTACTGGATTGAAAGATTCTCGTGTATAGTCACAATGAAATGTCAAACGTGTCACTAACTTCACATTTAACGTGTTTATTTTGGTATAGGATCCCTTCGATTCACTCAATATTTCTCTTCATAAAAATTAATAAGATTATTATATATTTTAATTTAAATACAGACTGCAAAGATTCTGTAAAATAATAATAATTTCATACGATCTAAAAATTCCAGTCACAGAGTTTCTTACCAGCCGTTGTCACCTATTTTTAAAAGGTACCTACAGATTAATTCGAACCATGGAGCGTCCCAGCATCTAGCATTAACAATTCAAAGCTTTGCCAGAGGTGACTGTCAATTTTAAGACCCATGAAAAATTACAGCCGAGACAGGTCTTTGAAACAAGGGACTTTTAGCACACCAATCGTACGCCGTAACAATCTGAGTCAAGAGACAAATCTGGATGTAATGACAAATAAATATTCAAACATAGTAAAAGCAAAGTACTTTTTCTATATAATTTATTTTTGATATCCCAAAACACAAGTGTACTTTTATGTGATTGAGTTAATATTTTTCAGTAATTCTAGATTCAGATGCTTGAGGAGTGTGATTCGGGTGTGGAATGTCCCCGGTTCAAAATCCGGATCTCGGATGCAATTTTTACAAGCCTTAAAATCGACCTTCACATCTGGCAAGCTTTGATTTGTTAATGAAAACATACAAGGATTCTACATACATTTTACGAACATCTGTGAACCTAAAGTGAGGCTATAAAAAAGGACACTTTTCTATTGTAAAGCAATCAGTAACGCTAAAACAACATTCAGTCGTAAAGGACCAGAAATTTCTGTACTCTTTTTATTTGCTTCTCCATATCGACCAGCCCGACACCGGCCCGCACCATCAAAAATTAAACCAAACTAATGCCGGCCGATACACGGTGCGGTGTCGTGTGAACGACAACAATAAGAAAAGTGTCGCTCACTGGCAGTGGGGACTCGGTGCGGTCTATTGTATCCGGACCTTTACTTTAAAATTACAAAGATGAAAGTTCAAACTTGTAAATTCGTCACTTAGGTAATAAACACCGTTTAGTTCATTGATACTTTTATTGCAAAAACGTCAGAAAACAATTACGTTTTTTGTTAGCTAAGCGACGAAGGGCAGAATCTCGAATAAAGAGAAAAGAATAATATATATTGCAATGTAAACAAAACTTCAGCAATACATCCGCATTAAATATTTCGGATGTGAAAGTTGATGTAGGATTTCATGCGAAACTTCCGCACTTGCCGATGCGGATATTCGCTACATCCCTAGTTTGAACGTACCCTGTTCCATAGTCAGGGTTGATGAATGCACTCCATTCATAATTGTTGTTTCCGGGCTAATCTGTAGCCTATATATATATATATATGCACCTGGCCAGAAGCCATTTATTCACATTTTCCAAGTGTATCTGTTTATTGGGATTTTCTTGAGCCCAAAAGCATCAAGGTCACCCCCGACGACATGGATTTTGGAGACCTTTTTTTTTTCTCTCTACTGTTTGGAATAATGAGATTTCTGTCGGCACCCCTTCCTCGCCCGATTCAAGCCCCCCCCCCCAAAAAAAACAAATCCTAGCCCCCCCCCCCCCCCCCAAACCAAAATCCTAGATCCGCCACTGAGTTATTTGACTACTGTTATCTCTCTAAGTGTATGATGACTCGATGCAATATAATTGTTTACTCTTGCAAACTTTAGCGCTTAGAGTTTTGGTATCAAGCCATGCCGAAACCAAGGACGGCAGGCGTCTATGTCTCCAGTATCTCCTTGTTAGGCAGTCCATTGATAGTCTATGGACAGATTTAACTAGTTTATTATCCTACAATTGTTCCTGTTTCAGTAAGAATTTTGTGCGTAAATAGGACCTGCGTAGGGGTAGTGGAGGTTCTCTGCTTCAGCGTATAACGCATTCGTGGGTGTGAATTCCGTTGCCCCCAAGTAGGAGTGTAATGTTCTGTACTGCAGAAAATCTATCCTGATTAATGTACGTTCGGAGGCCATTCCGAAACAAATATACCCATAGTCAAAATGTGGACAAACAAAGGATCTGTATAGCATCAAAGGAATTGTTGGGCTTGCTCCCCTCTATAATCCTGATACCGCTTGCATCAGTTTCTTGGCTCAACAGACTTTTTTTCTCTATTTGTGACATTTGTTCACTCGATTTAAGTTTATTATCTATTGTTAGTCCTAAATATTTCACGCTATTCTTTACTGGAAGATGGTAAGGTCCAAAGCTCATGCTGGGGTATTCTATGGCGGGTAAATATACAGACTGAGCATTTATTTATTGATTTATTATTATTTATCGTATGGCAATTCAGACACTTTTAAGAACATTGATAAAATATATACACTGCAACTTTACAAGATTAAATACTTATAGTTTATTATTATAGTTTATTGATTCCTGAGTTGCCAGCAGGAAGTCCACAGGATCACCACTGTAAGATCTTATAGGACATTCTTCAATAATATGACCAATAGTCTGAATCTCTCCGCATTCGCATAAGGGGGATGGTTGCTTGCCCACTGGTATAGAGAGTGTGCGCATCTGCCATGCCGAGTTCTGATTCTGTTGAGTGTGGACCAAGTTTTACGAGGTAAATCAAAACCTGGTGGCTTTTGTGTAATGCAAGGTAAGCTGCTGTTTTGTGTACAGTCCACTCCTGATCCAAGCTTTGGTGATGTTAAAATCTTCACGAATAGCATCCCTTGCCAATTTCATTGGCGGTTTTCTAGAGCGAAGCCTGTTGATGTTGGCATCCTTAATATCTTGGTGGATCGGTAAGTTTCTGTTGTCCTTTATTCTCTTGTACTCCATCGCAGGTTAGGTGGTGGTATGTGGCTCAGTATCGAGAGCCATCTTGTGGGAGTTGTCTTGATCACGCCTGCAATCATACGCATAGCGTTATTAAGTTGGGTGTCCACTTTCTTCTACGGGCTATTCAACCAGACCGGGGCACAGTACTCGGCAGCCGAAAGACAAGACCCAGAGCAGAGGAGCGGAGAGTGGAGGCCGATGCACCCCAGGAGGTACCACATAGTTTTTGAATGATATTGTTTCTTGTTTTTAGCTTCTCAGTCATTTTCGTTAGATGTGCATTAAAGGATAATGTTCGGTCAAGGGTAACACCCAGGTACTTTGGTGTCTTATTGTGGGTAAGAATGGTTTCTTCGAACCGTATGTAAGTTCCCTTCTAGCGAGTTTGCTATTTAGATGGAAGCAGGTAACCTCTGTTTTAGAAGCATTGGGTTGGAGTCGCCACCTACGGAAATATTTTACCATTGTTTCCAGGTCTTCTGTTAGGATTTCTTCAGACGTTTCGATTGACCTGCACCTCGTGGCGAGAACCCAGTCGTCGGCATAACCAAACTTTTTTGATCTTGTTTTCGGCATGTCTGCGATATATAGGTTGAAAAAGAGTGGAGCAAGCACTGATCCCTGCGGGAGGCCATTCTTAAGTTTCCTCTGAGAGCTGATATCACTGCCCTTGGCAACCTGGAACATCCGGTCATTAAGCATGTTGCCTAACAGGCGTGCAATAAGTTTGCAGGGAATTACACGAAGAAATTTTATATATCATGCCCTCTCTCCACACTGTGTCGTAAGCCGCCGAGAGGTCGACAAATGCAGCTGAAGTTTTTAGTTTCCTTTGGACTCCTTTTCAATATAGGTAGTTAGCGAAAAGAACTTGATCTATACAGCTTCGTCCTAGTCGGAAGCCTGCCTGTTCCACTGGGATCGCTTCAACAGTCTCTGGCTGATTCTGTTATATATAAGTCTCTCCAGTAGTTTGTAAGTCATTAGACAACAGATCAATTGGTCTGTAGTTTTCTTGGGCTGTCTGCATGCTTACCTGGTTTTAGTATGGCTATTATCTTAGAGCGTTTAAATTCCTGTGGAATGTTGCCAGACTGCATGACGTTCGTAAAAAAAATTTGGTGTACTTGCCGCAATTTATTAGGAATTCAGGGTGTATGTTGTCAACCATGCGGCTTTTCTTGGCGAGGTTTCTTAAGGGCCTCTGAAATATCTTCGGTGGTAAGGGGTGGGAGTAATCCGTTTCTGTGGCTTTTAAGATTTTCAGCTCCCTCTTCACTTGGATGGTATGTACTTTATCTATTGGTGCCCTGGATGTAGTTTACTATGTGTGAGGCCACTTTGTTTGGGCTAATGGTCATTTTTTGGCGTTGTATGGGGACACCACTCCCTAGTTCTTTAATAATGACCATGCTTTCCTGCTCGACGTCTGGAAGTTGAGGCTTTCCACTGTTTCCGTCCACTTCACCCTTCTTGCTGCATCCAGACTGTGTAGAAGCTCATCTGCTATTTCCTGATCACCCGATTTCAAGAAAGATCTGGCACAGTTCATCACTGTTTTTGAGACTAGCCTGGAATGTACTCTTTACGGTACCCTCTTGGTATGTGCTTTTTGGCAGTACTTAGAACGGCACCAACAAATCGATGATAATTATCGCCAGTAGGTGGTATCCAGCCCAGGCACTTTTCTAAGTCTATTGAGAACTTAGTCCAGTTGGCTTTTGTAACGTTCCATCTTGGGCGAGGGACAGAAGTGATTAGAGGAATTTGAGTTCCTACTTCTATTATTATTGGTAGATGTTGACTATTTGGGAAATCTGGAAGAACTTTTTGAGAGGCTGCTAGGGGCCGTCCTCTGCTATCAGATGAAACAAAACATAAGTCGGGGTTGTATTCCTGTCTCCAGGCTGCTGATCTAAACGTATATCGATCCTTGGCGTCGAACAAAAGATGCAGATGTTCGTCTTCTGCCCATTTTACCAGTGCGTCCCCGTTCGAGTCGTTGTCTCTGTACTTCCACTGTTCATGATGGCTATTATAATCACCTACATAAATAGCAGGGTGAGGGTGCGTTTGAATAACCTGGGCTTGCCAGGGTGTGGCAGGTGGCTTGTAAGTATTGGAAACTGGTGATGCTGCTGATTTTTGAGACGACGCTATGAACGTTGTCAACAGTGGAGGTGGAGATGAGAGAGACGTTTTCAATGTCGTATTTAACATAGGTAGCTACGCCATATGATCGGTGGTATGTTGCTCCTAGCTGCTCGTAACCTGGTATTTTGCCTCTTTTGATTGATGAAACTTGTCTATTGACGAACAACCACTGAATTAGTTTCAGTACAGCATCATTTAATATAGTCTGACAACTTTCAATGCTTGTGACCACTATACAGGGTGTTACAAAAAGGTACGGCCAAACTTTCAGGAAACATTCCTCATACACAAACAAAGAAAATATGTTATGTGGACATGTGTCCGGAAACGCTTACTTTCCATGTTAGAGCTCATTTTAGTTTTGTTAGTATGTACTGTACTTCCTCGATTCACCAGTTATCATGATTTCATACGGGATACTCTACCTGTGTTGCTAGAAGATGTACAACCCCGGTACCAAATATAGAGACTCTTCGTGCTCGTATTGTGGACGGCTGTGATACAATACGCCATTCTCCAGGGCTGCATCAGCGCATCAGGAATTCCATGCGAGGGGGGGGGGGGGTGGATGTATGTATCCTCGCTAACGGAGGACATTTTGAACATTTCCTGTAACAAAGTGTTTGAAGTCACGCTGGTACGTTCTGTTGCTGTGTGTTTCCATTCCATGTTTAATGTGATTTGAAGAGAAGTAATAAAATGAGCTCTAACATGGAAAGTAAGCCTTTCCGGACACATGTCCACATAACATATTTTCTTTGTTTGTGTGTGAGGAATGTTTCCTGAAAGTTTGGCCGTACCTTTTTGTAACACCCTGCATAAAGGCATTATCTTGTGTATGTCAGCTCTGTAGATATTAAAGTTAAAGAGTAATAGATACAGACTGATCCTTGTGGTACAGAGGTGGATTCAGGGAGGGGGGGAGGGGGCTAGGAGGCTCAAGCCACCTCTAAGGTATCTATGTCTACCCCCGACATTTTAATTTTGGAGACTATTTTTTAGCTCTCCAATCTTTTAAGAGGACAGCAATCTTAGGAGACTTTGAAGACTACCCTTGTGCTACTCAAGGCCCCCCCCCCCAAAACCCAAATCCGCTCAAACCCTTCCCAAACTGAAATCCTGGATCACCCCTGCTATGGTACACCCGGGCTACATTTTCTTAGCTCCAATCTGATGGTTTTCCACTGGTTTACTAGCCATATACAGTATTGGTAATAATAGATAACAGCCTCGTTGTGAAGGGGCCCTGGATTGGTGGCAAAACTTTGTCGTAGGTGGATTTGAGATCAGTGGTTATTAGCGGCAAGGCATGAATGTATGTCGGTGGTGAGATGGGCTAGTATGTCGTTAGTACTTTTACCTCTCCGAAATCCATATTGGGTGGATGAAAATAGCATGTTATGTTTAAACAACCATTCAAGTTTTTGTTTTACCATCCTTTCAAGCACTTTATGCATACAAGACAACAGAGATATTGATCTGTATGATGAGGCACACCGGTTTTCTTATTATACTAACTATCTTCATAGGTATGATCTCACACTTCTCGGTCCAAATACGATTCATGAGTTGAAGTAGGTAAGCTGTCCCATTAGCAGAGAGAGTGCGGAGCTTGGGGTAATGTATGTTGTCCAGCCCCGTAGATGTTCCAAAGGCTAGTGCTCGATTTAGCTCTTCACTCTTGGAAGGTTGGCACATAATGTGTTGAATATTATCATATATGTTTAATAGTCGAAGATCTACGTAGGGGGGTGTCAAGCCTTCTAGCTGGTCGGTCAGAACGTTCAACGGGAGTGTGCGCTCTGTGGCCATAAACTCTGTTATATTTTTATGTCAACGAACTTTCGTTCACACATCTTTGACCAGCGTGTTGAGGCTAAGTCTGGAGCTCTAGTGTTACAAGATTTTCTTTTTCGTCATCCATAGAAGTTTTTTTTGCCTTGGGATATTTTCTTTTATATTCGCTATGCGCTGTTCATCATTGTAGGTTTCTTCCTGTAGGATTTGATGGCCTCCTTTCTTTCTTTTGTGGCCTCCTTGCACTCCTGGTCCAAGCAATCCTTTGCGGATGTGTTGGGCACATGAGTTTGTTTTTATTTGGGGATACTGGAATCTGCAGCTTTCTCGATGCACTTTATGAAGGCACGTAGTCGTTTTCTTATGACATCAGTGGGTTTATATTGTTTAAAAGCAACTTCCTGTTGGTACTTATTCCATTTGGTCTGTTTGATGTTCCAATTATAATACGAGAAGATAGTTCGCCCTCTCCTTTCAGTATTTGAGAGTTTCACCAGAATCGGAAAGTGATCCGAGCCGAGAGTGTCTGGAATGACTTCCCATGTTATATGTGGGGCAATGAAGATGCAAGTGATAGATCAACAGATGATTGTAATTGTGTAGGTCAGTTAATGCGGGTTGCGGAGCCGTCATTTGGTATGAATATCTCCTCCACAAATTCCGTGATGAGTCGACCATTGCGGTCTTCCCCTAAAGGAGTGGTGGGCGTTGAGGTCAGCAAGGTTTAATATTGGTTAATCTAGCTGGCGCATTAGTAGTGGTTGATTTTATGACCTGTAGAGAGATACTACCTTCATGTGATTGTCTCTAAACAGAAGCCGTACAGCGCAAACCTCGAAGGAGAAGTTAGACTACTTATGTTTATCAGTTGGTACAGTGTTGACTTCTGTATTAATAGGGCTGTGACTCCGTAACCGTCGGGCCTGTCTGCTCGCACAACTTTATAATTTGTAAACAGGAATGTCTCTCCCGAATTTAGCTATGTTCCTGCTATAGCGCCTATGGAGATATTGTAGGCCGACATGTACTGCATGAGGCTTAGCTTATTAGCCTTAAAATATGTAGCGTTCCATTGTAATATCCCAATTTGTCACTTGGTTGTGTGTTCCGCTGTGGTATTCTGTTAGCTGCTAGTTCCATCGTCGAAGGGTCTTTCATAAACTAGATGGGATACCATGCTCAACTCTAGCAGCTGTCTGATTTCGTTTGCTCCCAGTTGTTACCCCACTTTTGTCCTCTCTACTATCTTCTTGATCTTCTCCACTAGTAGTTCTATAATATTTTTGCCTGAGTCATTTGAGTCTTGTGGCCATTGCCATCAATAAGGGTTACAACCTATTGATGTTCCTGGTGACCATCTTGGATCACTAACATGCTGATACATCCCAGAATATGCTGGCAGATTCTGTCTCTGTGTGACTCGGTGTCCAATTTGTTGCTTCTGTTCTACCCGCGGCGGTGGTGTAGCGTTGTGGCTAGTCATCTACTGTCCTGCTATTTGTAGTTTATGCAGTGGTGCTGATTTAGCACTGGTCTGAGGTGTGGCTTGAACAATCCAGATATGCTGTCAGACAGTAGCGGTGGGAAATCGCTATGGTTAGTGATATCTGGTATTTTTTCTGGTACTGAAGTCCGTCTGGAGTATTTACTGGGTATCGCTGCTGTCAATGTACTGCGGAGCATATGGTCTATTTTTCAAGTAGTTTTCCCGTTTCTCTAATAGTCATGTAGTTTCTAGCTGCTAATTCATGTGCTTGCTTGCATCTTAAGTTAGATACATTGGACACACCTTGTCTGTCGCGTAATGTAGTCCGCTACAGTTTGCGGAGCATATCACATCCGAGGTGCGCTCAGCTGTATGGCGTGCGTCTCCACACATGTCTCAGCAGGGCTTGCCCCGGAATATGACCATAATGGAAACAATTATAGCAGATGAGTAAGGCTAGGGTGTAGGTTGTTACCTAACACAGCATCCCATCTATAACTACAAGCTGAGGTAGTGGTTGTCCATCAAAGGTTTACACACTTGTTTGGAACTTCACTTCGGTTCTGCTATTGTTTTGGCTATTTGGTTAATCTTGTCTCTGCTATCCCTTTTACCGGTGACTGGATTTCCGCTGGTATTTGCTGCATTTCTAACTCGGTAGCTACTCCGCATATTATGCCTTGTTTACAGAATAAATGGGGTGGGATATATGCCTCCAAGTTCCTAACTGCCAGCGATCCGCATGTCACTATAGTGTTAGCCGCTCCTAGCGAAATGATTCTACTTTCAGTCTGTTCTTTCCTGTAATCACTATATTAATAATCTGTCCACGGATCTCAGGTATATTTTGATGGAGTAGTTTTTTAAGCGACTTGGGGTTCAGCCATCCTACATTTCCGCTCTTCACTTCTATAATTACTACATACGGGCTGTTTCTATACATCTTTTCGATTCTTACTAACGAATATATCCTGCTGTATTTGTTGATTCATCTCCTCAGCTTCACTACTTGTTTCACTGTCCTCGTTTACTGGTTTGACCACTTTTAATATGCTGCTCTCATGTTTGCTAGTTTCTATCCGCTTATATCTCCCAATTTCACATTTAAGTTGACTGGGCTTTTCTTACGGATAAAATTTGTCTCCACTTGTATTTATAAATCTGTTTCGCCTACCATGAAATCATTATTTACTATAATCACTGCTATGGTGATTATTTCACGCTGCTGTCAAAGTTGGTGTCCCGAATTTGGTGGTGGAAGTCACCTCCCCTCTCCGCATTGGCCGCCGAATATCTCTGCTGGCTCACTGTTTAAATAAAAACACTACCTATAAGCTTCTTTCACACTTATTTTGCGGCCAACATCGAAAGTTCCGCACTAACGCTCTAAAAGTTTTTTTAATAGCATTTCGCAACTTAGGCTACACAGCCAGCTCAATGTGATACGACTCTCGTAATGTATCAGCTTCGCCAGTACATTGTAGTAGTTTCTAGCTGTGGAAACTACAGGACGGACACGACATAAACACACACACAACACTTAAACACCCCTGCGTTATAGGAAGTTAAACATCCATCGCTGCAACTTCAAAGCCCAACTCAGTGTAATTTATCAAAGAAATCTGTTTAGTAATTTTTGTGTAATGTTTCGTTACTGCAAATTATGTTGTTGGTAGCAGATTTTCATAATGCTCCTTTGTCTAAATTAAGGATTTAATTAGTTATGAACTCTTAGTGGAATACCAGTTTCAGAGCAAAAATTGTGTTATTACTGTTACAAAGTATTTTTTACTCATCAGCAAACTCTAACCTAAAAAAAGGCACAGGCTTGACCCAATCACAACTGGAAGTAGGCTCCCTCACAACTCTATTATAGTTAAAAACTAAGAAAGTACCCCCTTACCCCTTATATTTAGGTGCAGGCCATGCACAGTGAAATCCCTCGGCAAACAAAACGTTACGTAAAGAAACTTTATGCATATCATTTAATATTGTTACTATTATTGTCTGGAGTATTACAATTCACAGGATCCTCTTTTGTGAGTAACGAAAACCATATGAAATTCAGGTGGCCCTTTGGGAACATCGAAATTGTATTCTTTATCGTAACAACTTTCGGTAAGTGTGAATTTGAACCTTTGTGAACTGATAAAGTTTAATAACCACAACGTCATCACTTAGGCTGTATTAGCAGATGCTCGTTTCCAATAACTAACAAGTGTTTGAACAATATATAACAATGGTTCTCAATTATTGGTACCCCTAGGAGTACGAGAGGTTGCTTTAATAATAATCTCTTGGCTAATCACTAAGATATTTGAAAAAAAGTTTTGCAAACTTTAGTAACACCAATATATATATTAAGATAGATTAATTAAGGGTTATGTTCGTTTTGTGCTGTCCTACGGTAGTGTCCATAATATCATAATTAAAGCTGATACAACAGTTGGTACAGAAATAAACTGGAGCTGGCTAAATGGTAGCAAAGACTGAAGGCCATATTTGTTTATATATATGACTCCATAGACAGACAGACGCTCTTTGACATAATGAAAGAATACGGCATAGACAAGGGCTCTGATACAACAAACACTCACGGATACCACGTCTAAAGTGAAATTTATGGGAGAAACATCAGAACCATTCAAAATTTGCACGGGGGTCAGGCAATGAGATGGATTATCATCGATTTTATTCAACATGGTATTGGACAAAGTTATAAAACAATGGGAACGCAGGTCCAAGGAATACAGCTAGGAAGAACACGACAAATCAAAACAATCATCAGATGCCTGGCATTTGCGGATGACCTGGCAATTCTCAGCAACAATAGGCAGGAAGCACAAGATGTATTGGAACAGCTACATCAAATTGCCGCCAAAACAGGGCTACAAATTTCGTATGAAAAAACGCAGTACATGGAGAAACAAAACAAAAATGTACAAACAATATACACAAAATTTGGAAACATAAAAAGAGTTGAGAAATTCAAATATCTAGGGGAATACATACAAGTAGGAGGATCTAATAAGCTATCAAATTCAGAAAGATCAGAAAAGCTTCAGAAGGCTTATAGACTCACATGGTCATATTATAACAAAAGAAATATATCAAGACAGGCCAAACTCAGACATTACAAAACAGTGGTACTGCCAGAAGCATTATATGCATCAGAAACAACAACGATTGGGGCTTCAGGCATAACAGAAGTGGAAAAAGTTGAACTCAAAATACTTAGAAAATTTTTTGGACCAATATACGAGGCGCGTCCAGAAAGTAAGTTCCGTTTGGTAATAAAATGAAATTGTACACAGATACAGAAGAAATTTTTATTGCACAAAATTCTACAACTCTTAAACTACTTTTCTACATAACTGCCGAAATTTTGCAGGCATTTGTCATAGCGTGGCATTAGGTTTTGTATACCTTCTTCATAGAAATCTGCCGCCTGTGTCTTCAACCAGTTGGAAACAGTTTCTTTCAGCTCGTCGTCATTGGTGAAGTGATGACCGCCAAGGAAAGACTTGAGATGTAAGAACAGATGAAAGTCTTGCCAGTTCTTCTGTAACCAAAGGTGGACGCCCACTTCGTTCTTCATCGTGCACATCACTACGTCCGCCATTGAACTGTCGGACCCATCTTCTCACCGTCGAATCACTCATCGCATTTGGTCCGTAAACATCGCAAATTTGCCGATAAATTTCACTTGGTTTCACTTTCCTCGCATTCAGAAACCGAATCACAGACCTGATTTCACAGGCGGCGGGATTTTCAATCAACGCCGACATTTCAAACAAGCACAACAAAGCGTACGTAACTGACAGCGATCTCCAAATGGTGGACGTTCTTCCCCTTGATACACATCGTCTACAGCACATGTGCGGAACTGCAATCGCAGCGCTGCAGCGGAGATAAATTGAAACGGAACTTACTTTCTGGACGCGCCTCGTATAAAGACGGTATATGGATGAAAAGACCAACAAAAGAACTATACGAACATACAGATCGACTGACAGGCATGTTCAGAAGACGTAGATTACAATTCTATGGACATTTACAGCGAATGAACAGCACTAGACTCACAAAGAGGATCTCTGACGTGGTAAATGGTTCACTCAGGAAAACCAATTGGTTGCAGGAAATAGAAGAGGACTTGAATCACGCAGGGATCAGCAAGGAAATGACACGGGAAAAGGTCAAGAACAAAATTATGAACACAAAATTTAAAATACAGCAGAAAACAGGAACAAAATGGACTGAACAAAGGAAACGGGAACACAGTGAGCGTATGAAGAGGTTTTGGGAAGAGAAGAGGAAGAAGACAAATACAAACAAAAACTGAATAATCATGAATAATTTGAGTTTAAACACTGTCCTCAAGCGCAACAATGATTAATATATATATATATATATATATATATATATATATATATATATATATATGACCTCGAACGCTCGGAACCGCACGAAAACATGATTAGAATAAGGGCCTTATTACACTAGGCGACTTGGCGGCGCAACCAGCCGCGGCACTGGTGTCTCTGTTGGCGACGCAACCAGGATTCTGGTGGCGCCGCCAGCCAGTCACTCGCACAGCCGAGCAGTCACTTTGCTGTTATCCTCGCATTGTACGCGAATTGTGTAGTTGAATATGTCCAGTGAACTACAGAATGTCACTGTGGAAATGAGTGGAAGTGAAAGTGTAGAGAAGACAAAGGGGTAAAGCAAGAAGAATTTCTCATTTTCGTATCTTTCCCGGTAATATCAACGTTTACTAAGTACAATGATTAAAAGAAAGACGATTTAGACATCCTTAAGTAATTAAAAAACTTGTTGTCGTCTGAATACAGTTTAATTGCGATGGTAGCAATTTGCACATTTACAGCACTCTCTTCACCCTCCTCCTTTCTTCCAATGAGTCCCAATCCAGCTCCTGTATCATATCAGTTACTGACTGGGTCCTGCGATAATTTCCACAAACAAATCTAGCTGCTCTTCTTTGCACACCTTCCAACTCCTGTATTTGATCTCCAAAATGTGGTCCCAAACTACGCCACCATATTCAACAAATGATCTGACCAAAGTTTTGTAACCCAACTCCCTAACTTCTCTGTTACATCCTCTCATCACCCTCTTCAGCAAATGAAGGATTTTGTAACCTTTTTCTACCACCTGCCCAATTGAGTTTATCAAACGTTATGCAAAGAATTTACACTTCATCAAGCAAATCTGACCCCACTCTGTAATCATAATTAACCTTTAGATCTATTTATCTTTGTATCTTATAAGCCGACTCTTCTTGGCATTTATCTTCATTCCATGCTGACCTACCCATTTAGATATTCTATCCAGATCATCCTGCAACTGTTCAGTCTTCACCTGTTTTTATCCTATTGTATACCATTGTATCATTTGAAAAATACCTAGATTCTGACCGTAACACAGTCATTCATTAGAATAATGAACAGCAACTCCCATATTTACTTCCACTTCTCTTGATAATGTATTTCCTACTCTAACCCTTTGCTTTCTGACTTTTAAGAATTCCTGTGCCCAGCAAGTAACTTTTTCATTCAATTCAATACATTTCAGTTTATTTAAAACCATTTTATGGCTCACTCTGTCAAATGCCTTAGAAAGATCTAGTGCCACACTATCAACTTGGCCTCCCATTTCAAATTCATTTGAAATATCTTGCATATAGCCCACTATCTGAGATTCAAATGAGTATCCTTGCCTAAAGCTATGTTGTCGATCTGAAAACTAGTTTCGTTCTTCACAGACATTTCTGATATAGTTTGCATATCAATCTCTCAATCATTCTGCCCATCACTGATGACAAACTAATTGGCCAGGAATTTTCACCATATTTTTAACCCTTCCTTTATGAACTGGTACTACTATCGGTCTTTTCCAATCCTTTGGTAAGCAGCAAGTCTCCAAACTCATTTTAAACAAAATTTTAAGGTAAGGTACAATATCCTATCCCACAATCTTTAATAAATCTGTAGTAATATTACCTACACCAGTTACACCAGTTTTAACTTTCTGAGTTACTTCGCAATTTCCTGAAAATTTATTTCAAATTTTGTAGGTTCGTCATTCATTCCCTCCCATCACAGGATGACTGTCCCCAGTTGTCTCACCAAACCTGACACTCAGTATCTCTGCAATTTTAAAATTGTAAAGTAGGAAGGGGCATATGAACAGTAGACTGAACGCGTGGTGGCGAGTCTGGCGGCGTCGCCAGGTGGCCTAGTGTAATAAGCTAGGTAAGATACAATGCCCCGCCACGGCTCTCGGCCACCAGTGGTTGCCCGCCTGGTCGCCGGGCAGGGCAGCCAGCCGGCCGCCAGTTTCTGGCGGCGCCACTGGCTGCCCTAGTGTAATAAGCTCCATAAGACCCTGTGCCCAGCGACGAGCAGAGCCACCAGTGGCCCGGCTGGTGGCGCCGCCAAGTCGCCTAGTGTAATAAGGCCCTAACAGTTGAAAGTGTGGCGGACTTGGAAAAGTGTATTATGTAGACGTGTAGCAAGGGGAACTTAGGATTTGAAATAGAATATTTGTTTTAAGTGACTGCATGGTGTTAAAAGAACGTTAATGAGTGTGGAGGATTTTGTTGGTATTTGAAACTCTTGTATCCCACGAACATGTGATCTTCAGAGAAGTTCGATTCCTTATCTTAATTATTAAGTTTGGTGGTAGTATTTTTCCGTCGGGTTGTTGTAGCAGAATTTAATGACTAGAATAAAGTTTTGTGTGTAGAAGTTGCTCATAAACTGTGGAACTATTTTGATTTCATTAACCCGGCGATAGAATAATACCTAAAAACCTGGCGACCGCGGCAAAAGAACCTTTATTTAATTAATGAGCATGTATGTGTTCTATAAGTGATGAATAATTTAAAATCAGTATTCAACAGCTAGCCGTCATAGAGACAGTTAGCCTACAAGGCGATCATAAACAAACCAGTGGTGTGTGTCATTTCAATACCAAAGGTTGCATTATACCTCAAGTAACGTTTTAATAGAAGGAAACAAAGTAACAAGATATCAATACCATATTAACGAAATTATATGTAATTCAATGACGTCAGCGTATCATTACATTTTAATTAACAGTGCCAAAAACTCTGTGCTTAAAGTACGTTAATATAGCGCAAACACGCATATACAGCAGTACCACACACCTGACAGTGCTTTATTAGTCCTCAAAGTGCAGATGCGGGATTTCGATGAAGTGGTTTAAACTAAGTGGAAGAGAAGAATGTGCACACCTCAGTAAAGCCACGTTTAGACATTCAAAATCACTTTTGTATTAACGCAGTACAATATAAAAACACTAATTATATTTTCAAATAATGATGTTGGTATGTCAATGTCATAACCTGGCTTTCGACAGCATATTACAACATTGGCTTATCCGTAGGTGCAGCAAATTGATTGTAAATCACGGAGTGAAGTTTCATGATGAAATAACGATCATGAATCTTCACCTGAGTTTTGGAAAATTATAGTCTTACAAACTTGTTCGAGGACGAAGGTGTCCCTCGTGAGATAAACGCAGCGGTACAGGTAGCTGTGAGGGGTACGCGAGATGGAGCTCTTTCTGAAGAGGTACTCCAGCATAAACAATGACTAACCAATGATATACAGAACACTTCAGGTACAGTAGATATGCTAGCTTTGATTGTATGTAAGAACAGATTATGGATATGGAAATGTATGAATCATGATCAAAATTAGAAGGTAAAGGTTACGGGTTAGTTGCTTCGCATCCAGAAATTACTCTCAGGCTAAATTTTCGTACTTTCTAGAAGAAAAACGTAAATTACAGCAGTAACTATTTAACAATAACTTTTCCTTCTTTACCCAAAATTGAATGCTGCTCTCTCAGTTTTCAGTTAACAACTTCGAAGATCAAAATTCCTTCACACAGTAAATCGAATTCGAAAGGATAATTTCATTTAGTTTTGACCTAAAAGCAATGTGTTTTTGTAGGTAACGTTTTATTTTATGTAACTGAATATAAATAAATATGTTGCAGATAAAGTTATCCCTCTCTGTACAATTCTTGTGTAATGTGTGTTTGTTAATATGGTCTCCAAAATTCTATAATTTTAACGATTAGTCTTTATAGTGATCTTATAAGTCGTAATCTGTTTGTTAAAGACCTCAACGAACGAAGACGGAGACATCTGGGCGATGCATCTGATGATGGCTCCTCTGCATCGGAGGCGAAGAGACGCTGCCTGGAAACAAGAAAAGACACCACGTAGAGATGGCATCCTCCCTGTCACCATTTCATGCAGTAGTGTGATTACTTTTGTCCTTGTAGTCTCCAGATGTTTGTAAGATGTTTTGATAAAATTGCTGAATATAAAATAGATTCTCCATTACCTTCGCGACAATAAATTGGCGCTATAAATGTGAATTCTATACATCACGCCTTATTATACTTCCTTTTGCAGCTCTAGTGAAGTAAACTACTGTTGAACTTCAAAAAATCTCATTACATTCAGTTGTATTTCTGCCGGAGGCAGCTAAATAATTAATCACTCGGTTACGATATGAAAGTTTATACCATTAAAAACTTTTAACTTTACACTACGAACAATAAATTACTGCAGTCCACTATTATGTCGTTTGTTGAGAATTACTGTTTATTTTGTTGTCTGTACGCCTCAGTAAGCACGGCGTGTTTTACGAATTTCGTTATCAGTTTAGACTGAGTAGTTTGCGTCTATGCGTGTATTATGTATTAATCCATGTTGCCATCCAATTCCTCCAGTTCATTTTCGATTAAAAGTAAACTGTGATTTTAATTATTTTTTTTAAATTTAATTTAATTGCTAATGGAGCACAGGCTCCGGTGGCAATTTCCCTACACAGCCTATCTTCCCCCTATCCTGCACCCACCTACATTTGCCCTCTACAAATTTTATCTTTAAATTCCTTCAAAGTTTTCGGTAAATTATTCATCATTTCTCTTGGTAACTCATTCCAATCCCTGACACCCTTACCTAAAAAAGAGAATCTTCCCTACACCCTTGTGCCTGAAATCGAGTGCCAGCTTGTGGTCATGGTCATCTTTTCCCTTCCATGCACTACTTTTCATACCTACTGCAATATCTTTCCATGCCTCATCACCAGTATATGCCCTGTACACTCCCATGACCCTCCTCATCCTCCTCCTGTCTTGCAATGAATCCCATTCCAGCTCCTTTATCATATCCGTCACTGATTGCATTCTGCGATAATTTCCAGAAACAAATCTAGCAGCCCTTCTTTGCACCCTCTCCAACTCCTGTATTTGATACGTAAAATGAGGGTCCCATACTACACTACCATATTCGAGCAATGGTCTGACCAAAGTTTTGTAACCCAATTCCTTGACTTCTCTCGTACATCCCCTCATAACTCTCTCCAACAAGTGCAGAACTCTGAAACCTTTTCCTACCACCTGTCCTATGTGTCCTGCCCAGTTAAGTTTGTTATCAAAAGTAATTCCAAGATATTTGCATTTCAAGTCTTCAGCAAGCAATTCTTTCCCCACCTTATATTCATAATTAACCTTTTGTTTTTTATTTGTGTATCTAATAAGCTGACTCTTCTTTGCATTTATCTTCATTCCATGTTTACCTAACCCAATTAGATATCCTGTCCAGATCACCCTGCAACTGTTTACAAGTCCTCTAGTCGTTTTGATCTTTTTTATACAGCATTATGTCATCTGCAAACAATCTAATTTCAGATAGTAAACAGATCAACACAATTATTCATTAGAATAATGAATATCAATGGTCCCAATACGCTACCCTGTGGCACACCCATTATTACTTCCACTTCTTTTGATACCTACATTTCCTACACTAACTTTCTGTTTTCTACCTTTTAAAAATTCTTCTACCCAGCAAATCACTTTCTTATCCACTCCAATGGTTTTTACCTTATTTACTACCATTTTATGGCTTACTCTGTCAAACGCCTTAGACAGATCTAGTGCTACACTATCAATTTGGCCTCCCTTGTCCATTTCATCTGAAATATCTTGCATATATCTCACCAACTGAGATTCGCATGAATATCCTTGCCTGAAACCATGTTGCCTGCTTGAAAACCAATTACGTTCCTCACATATATTTCTGATGTTGTTGCATATCAATCTTTCCATTAATTTACCTACCACTGATGTCAAACTGATTGGCCTGTAATTCTCAACTCTATTTCTCACCCCTCCCTTATGTACCGGTACTACTATTGCACTTTTCCAGTCCTGTGGTAAGCAGCAAGTGTCTAGACTCAATTTAAATAATATTTCAAGATAAGGTACAATGTCACATCCGGCTATCTTTAAGATATCTGTAGTAATATTATCTTCACCAGCCCCTTTATGTTTTTTCAGCTTTCTTATTTCCTTCATGATTTCCTCAGGATGGATATCAAATTTTTTACTATCGTCATTTCTAATTGTGTTGTTAAGCTCGTTCTCCGAATTAGACCCTCCTGTTTCTGATTCATTGTCCCTAATGATTTCACTGAACCAGTTACTTAAAATCTCTGCCTTTTTCAAATCGTCAGTAACTTCTTCTCCATCCTTATCTATAAGTGTCTCTACATCCTCCCTTCCCCTCAGTTTCCTGATATAGCCATAGAAATTTCTAGATGCATCAGTCAATGGTCCCCCTGCACTGACAATACTCTTCATAAACCCATCTTTAGCCATTTTTCTTTGCTGTTATTAAGTCCTTGTTTAGTTGTTTTAAATATTCCCTACTACCCTGCTGTCTCTTAACTCTGTTATGTTCTTTTCTTACCAACCTCTTTAACCTCCTCACTTCCCTATTATAGTACATAGGTTCTCTACTTCTCTTTATTTTTTGCTTTGGAATAAATTTTTCTTCCCCCTTTCTTATTATCTCCTTGAACTCTTCCCACCTTGACTCTACTGTACCTGAGCCTTCCTTCCATTTGCTGAATTGTTCTCTGAAATATCTCCTCAAATTTGAAACCTGTGCCTTTTTATAATTGTACATATTTCCCCCTTCAATTTTGGCTGCTGGTTACTGAATCCTCTAATATCCATCAGAACTGCTTCATGATCACTTATTCCTTTAAATCTCATCTCTAAGCATAGTGAGAGGCAGAGAGAAATCACCACTGCAAGTAGTCGTTCAGTTTCCGTTCCAATCCATAACGGCCGTGGAGAAGAAATAATTCATATCGCTAAAGTTGGTAATTTGTTCCAAACTCCGACACCCTTACCCATAAAAGAAAATTTTTATCAATGCATTATACATGAAATCGAGTCGCCATCTGTACGGCATCTTATTTTCCTCTTTTTTTGTGTTATATCATGAATGTATTTTTGGTAGCTTGCAATCGAAAAAAACCTCTAAACTGGAGAATCAGTGACGACTGCGCGAATTATCCGCCTGTCCAAAAATTTACTAACCAGTTGGAATTTTATGTTCCCCACTCAAATATTATGCTAAAGACACCAAAACTAAAATTAAAAATGTCGAGATGCGAATGTGTCCTGTAGCTATCAGATGTCAGTATCCCTGTAAAAATCAATTCAAATTTCTCAAAATCCGCGGTTGTACAGTGTTCTTAGTATTCAGCTACTCTCCGCTGAAGAAAGTCACACTGAATCTACAAACAGAAAATATTTGGCAGTGCTTTATGTCAGCTACGCTCAACACATTGTATCGATAGAGGGATTCAGTTTCTTTTTCTGTAAGCAAATAGGGCATACCAAGATAGATACCACTGAACGAAATTTACGTAATGCTTTCTATTCCTTACAGTTCGCACTTTAACCTAACTACAACCTCCAGGAGAACACAAAACAGTTTAAGTCCATGTTACCCCTGAACCCCAATATTTGTATTGCTTTTGCAGTGCTGGTTCATATCAGAATTTTTATTTTCGTTTGCAGCAATTTTTAAAAAAAAAATTGAAACTGGAATGTGAGTAAGACATCATGTCTACCATATCGAAGTTAGACTACAGCTACACTGTTTCTAAGTGGATAATGTCATGCCGCCAACAAATTTGCCAGAAAAACAATAAAAATTCAAATTTGCTGTGATGAACTTTTCAAATGACTATTGCCACTGAGATACATCATTTTCACCTTATTATTATTCTTACAAACTCACGGAAATGGATATGGGGTTTGCCGTAAGTTGTTTGCATGACACTATCACCTAAAAAATTAAGAAATCATTCACTCGTCACACCATTTTAGTAAATCTGTCATGGTAAGTGACAATTACCCTGAGCAGCCGCTCTTATATCAACAGCTAACAATGACAAAGGTTTTTTCCATATTACGTATTCTGTTGCAGCAAAACAATTAACTTTGAAGAACTATTTCGTTGCAAATTTGAAAGATTAGGTTGCTACCAAGTTAATAATAAATCAAAGCGGAAACTCGTTTCTTGAGTAGGGAGAAGGCGCAGAGGTTGATAACATTGGGGGATACTAGTGCAATTTATTTACATTTTTCAAAGTACCGTTAGCTGACGTCACGCCAGTTTCGCATCTTTCAGATTACGTAAGGCAGTAGTGCTGCCAATATGAAGTTACATAAAATAACGTATTAACCGTTGAAGAAAAAATTTACGTTTCATCTTTAAGATTACCTGGCCGGCAACGCGACGTAATTCCAACACTGCAAACTATTTAATTTTGAATTACATCCATTTCTCAACGCTAATCATATAAATATATATATATATATATACTAGCGGAGTTCCCGGCGATGCCCGGTATAGTTGGCGTAGATTTAACCGTACCCTATTTTTATTCCCGCAAAACATTTGTACAAAGTTTCATAAAATACGCGCCAACTATTTCGGAATTAAAGCAAACTTACATTCACCCGCCCACTACCAAGAAACTGGTGGGCTGAAGTTTATTTGCACGTATACTATTTTCATTCGTCCGAAAAGATTCATGTATATCAAGCTTCGATAATTGGTTAAGAAATTTCATTACTACATTACTGAACAACCCTAGATTATGTTTAAAACTCACGTTTGATTCAATTGCGAAGTGAATGGATATACTTGTGGCTAGAAACGCCAGATCCTTTAACTATGCAGATAAAATATCAAAAGTGAATCCGGAATAATATTATCGTAAACAGAAGACTAATGCTGAATGCCAGAGATATTGTCCAGAGATCGTGCTTAAAGAAAATCTCTGTTGTTTTTACGACTATCTATGTCGTTTAAAAATTGATATCCCGAATTAAAGGAAAGAATACTTCAAGCTATGGCTTGTAAAAATTGAATATATCGAATTAAAAGAAAGAATACTTAAAGTTTTGTTTAGTGTGCAAAATAGTTATTATTGTAAAGTTATCTTATTGCTTTAATTAAAGGCTATGGTCAGAGACATTGTGTTGTGTGTTTGGTACGGAGTATGCGGCATCTACTGATTCCTCCTGTGGAATTTCTCACCATACGTTCAGAATTTCATTAATGCTCCTACATTATTTAACGTTGAAACATAAGACATGCCAGAGTAGGAATTAAGATTCTAAGCTTTAAAACGGTGAAAACTCCATCGAAATCTGCCCCGTAGTTTCCGAGTTTCCGAGTTTTATACGACCAATATGTCCGGTTTTCGTTTTATATATATATATATATATATAAAATAGAAGTGTGTTTTCCTATATTTCACTTTTTAGCCACCACTACTTAGCACAGATCATTGGTGTTTGTGTGTGGAAGAAGCATGGAGTTTCCTGTCGTGCACAACGTTGGCCGAATGTCGATAGCTGTGGGGATGTGGGAGATATCATGGTTAAAATTTACTGATTTCGACCAAAGACATGCGTCTCCGTATATGTCACTCTAATGTCACAACTACAAAGCATAGACCATTGGTGTTTGTGTGTGGTAGTGGTATCGTGTACTATGGGGGTAAGATGTGGGTTGCTATGGGGATGTGGGAGATATGGTCGTTGAAAGTGGTCATCCTGCGGCACTTTCATATTTCTACCAAAAATGTATGTGTCATGGTGTATCACTTTTCAGCCAAAACTATCTTGCGCAGAGCACTGGTGTTTGTTTGTGGTAGTAGCACAGAGTCACCTGTCGATCACAACGTTGGCCGAATTTCGGTAACTGAGGTAGTGTGGGAAATATGGTGGTTGAAAGAGGCCGATCAAGGGTATTTTCGTATTTTGACCAAAGATATGTGTGTATAGTTTACTTTGCTGCCTGAGCTACATAACGCAGATAACTGGCATTTGTCTGTGGTAATAGCATCGAGTCTCCCATCGTGCACTATGGTGGTTAGATGTCGGTAGCTGTCAATTCAAATTCTTTACACACACGAACGAAGTCGTGGGTACCAGCTAGTCGGTATTTAAAAATAGACGTGTGTGTCCCTATATTTCACCCTGCAGCCAACACTACCTAGTGGAGACCACTGATGTTTGTGTGTGGTAGTAGCATGGAGTTTCCCATCATGCACAACGTTTGAAACTGTGGGAGAAAGGGGTTGAAAGTGGTCGATCTGGGATATTTTCATCTTTCTACCGAAAACATGTGTGTCCCTATATTTCTCTTTGTTACCACAACTACATTTCGCGATCATTGATGTTTGTTTGTGGTAGTAGCATTGAGTCTCCCATCGTGCACTATAGTGGTTAGACGTCGGTATCTATGGGAGTTGTTGAGATATGGTGACCACCAGTCTTCATTGCTCGTATGCATACCGATGTCGAAATAAAGGCAGCAACCACGATCTGGACAAATTCCGAGGCAGTGCCCTGAAAGTAGAGTGCTGATGAGTAGGAGTTGGAGCAATGACCCTCTCAAAGAAGTCCACCTAGACGACCTGGTAACAGGTTATGATTAGCCGAATCTTGTCCCCGATTGAAGAAGAGACCGATGGCGAGGACGATGGTAAGACCCTAGGCTCTGGGACGAAGCTAGAGAGAGGACTGCACGACACCGACCAGACCCGACAAGTCGTCTGCAGAGGGGTGCAGCTGATGGAGGTGTCGTCTTCGCTGGGCTAGAGGCAGACTGCACCCGGGATCGACGCCACTGCGGGACTCAGCCAGCACGTCGCCCCAGCCTGCCATGACCGCCGGACACGCTGCCAGAGTGACGACGGGACTCCTATAAAGTCAGGTGGGGCCGACTGTCTAATTTTCGGGGATGTTCTTTGCTGTATTGAGAGACATAGTAACCTTAGCTCGCTGTTGCTGGTCAAGACACGGCTCTGTTGGGAAGCAATAATACCTCTGCATATTAATTGTCAGCACCTTTGGGACTAATAACAAATGCTAATAAATGTTCTTCTACGTGCTATTTTGTGCCTACTTATTTTTAGAGTTCTACTTTGATGGAGAAAAAAATTGCGAACCCGAGTGGCAGATTGAACGAGGGTCCACTGAAGTTATTCCTGCAACCCTTTCTATCCTTCAGTGGTGATTCGTAGGTCGGGTCACTACACAAGCACAGACCACTGTTGTTTGTGTGAAGTAATAGCAAGGAGTCACTGATCGTGCACAGCGTTCGCCAAATTTCGGTAGCTGTGGTGGTTTGGGTGATATGGTGGTTTAAAGTGGACGATCAGGGACATTTTCGTATTTTGACCAAAGAACTGTGTGTCCGTATATTTCACTTTGCTGCCACAACTACATAGGACAGACCACTGGTGTTTGTATGTGGTAGCGGTCTCAAGTCTCCCATCAGGTGCTATGGCGTTATATGTCGGTAGCTATGGTGGTGTGGGAGATGTGGTGATTGAAAGTGGTCGACCAAGGGCATTTTTCTGTATCTACCAAAGACGTTTCAGCTTGCAGCCAGAACTACCAAGCGCAGATCACTGGCGTTTGTGTGCGGCCGTAGCGTGGAATCATACTTGGTCGGTATCTGGGGGGGATGTTGGAGATATGGTAGTTGAAATTGATCGACGGAGGGCAATTTCATACTTCTACGAAAGACATGCATGTCCTTATATTAAGGCGCCTTCCCACGATCCCTTGTAACGAAGGCGAGACGGAACGAGACCTCATTAGCCGAAGTGTAGGGACGACCACGGGCCGCAGGTTAGTCCTAGCTTACCTCGCCGCCACCTCCACACCACGTTGCCTAGTGTCATTTGGCGGAGAGCACTTTACAGCAACAGAAAGGGTGCGCACCGCTGCTGCAAACCGATGGCAACAGCGCACCGCTACACACGCCTACGATTTTTACATACTCAGAATGGTTAGCTGCGTCTCGTCTCCACTAGCAGAGGCGGCCCTGTTCCCATGGCGTGTGGTTGAGTATTCGTCCCGTCCCGTCCCGTCTCGCCTTCGTTACAAGGGATCGTGGGAACGCGCCTTTACACTTTCCATTCTCAACTACCTAGCGAAGACCACTGGTGTTTGTGATTGCTAGTAGTTTCAAGTCTCACATCATGGACTATGGTGGTTGCATTTCGGTAGCTGTGGGGGTGTGGGAGATATGGTTGCTCAAATTGGTAGACCGAAGGTATTTTGGTAATTTAATCAAAAACGTGTGTATCCTTGTATTTCACTTTGCGCACACAACTACGTAGCACACATTACTGGCGTTTGTGGGTGGTAGTAGCCACGAGTCTCTCATGGTGGTTACATGATGGTAAATATCAATCAAAATTCTTTGCACACTCGAACGAAGTCGTGGGCACCTGCTAGTATATTATTAATATTTTTATGAATCTGCTATAAATCAAATTATTAATAGCTACTACGACAATGGACAGATAAATAAGTAATTTCTCCCTGTATTCTTTCCTTTGCAATTTCAGGTTTTCCTGTAAGTTCCATTGTGTTTCAAATTTTCTCATGATCTTAGACATTAACTTTTTCGTCTTTCGGACAGTCATAGGACATACATTTTTTTCATTGGATTATGCTTCATTCGGTATTTATGTGTTAGTTTTAGAGGCCGAATGTGTGATTTGTTCTTCAGCTATTTTTATGAGTAACTAGTGTCAGCGTGTAAACATGTGTTGGGTATGTTCACTGATCTCACAACTTTTTGTCAGTTCACGAGACTTGACCTGTTTTTACAAGAATTGTTTTCATGGGCTCTCAGTTCTTTCTGTAAGTTAATCGTTTACTCTGAGTCGTCACTCAGATATAACAATGCCATTTGGAATTCAGTACATAAGAACATTTCTGAATTCCAGGCAATTATATACGTTGCTTCCAATGTCCTCGAGCTCTCCACCAACCTGGCCGGGGGGAGGGGGGGGGGGCTCTCGAGGCCAATTGCCGCAGATTTAACTACCACCATAACCAATTAAAGACTAACTTCCAAACCAAACATAGAAACAAAGTAAAATTCAAGACAGTAGTTGCAATTGCTGATATCTATGCATAATAGATATTTGAAGCACACAGGCTCATCCAGATCAAAGCAATTACACTGCAAAAAATTTTCGTGTTTGGGGTTGCCATTTATTAAATACGGCGAAAATCGCCAGTATTAGGTTTTCTTATGACTTTGGTATGAAGCAATATATGTATACCAAATTACTTGTTCCTAGTACCACGGAAAGTACAGTGGATTTTTTTTTTTTGTTTCAATAACTTCAAGAGTAAGGAGAAGGAGGGTGTAAATTTTAACATAGTAGTTAAACTTAGTAAACTCAGTCTATAATGAAAATCTGAGGTTAAAGTTACTTGGATAGAAAGCGATTTCACGTTTGAGATAGAAAAGGAGTAGATAAATGGAAATTTACAAGTTTTAGACTTTTCTTATATCTGGAGGTAAAACTTAATCTGTGTATCAAATTTCAACTTTCTACGATTAAAGGAAGTTCTTTAGAAATTTAATGATCATTAGTTAATGAGTGAGTGTATTACAAAATCTGTGAAATTTGCGTATGAATAACATCCAAACTAAGGACAGGAACGAAACAACATTTTGTATTTTTATTACGTTGATGATATGTATGTACAAATTTAAATTTGAGGCATGTAGCTTCTATACGGCCGTAGAAATTGAGGTACAAAAGTGACCTGAATCGCTTCCAGAAAAGAGTAGCCAGTGCCGCCGTTGTCTCGACAGATTATCATGCACATGATGTTTAAAATGTTTTATAGTATTTATATTATGCTCAAGATAGCGTTAGTGGGATCTATTTAGTCCAGCAAACTTCTTTATTATCCACAATAATCCTGGCGACCTCAAGTGTGCTGGCTAATATAATTTAAAATTAATAATGTTATTCGTTGATATTACTTATATACACAATCTCTGGTAGAGCAAGTTTTTCATTTGTCTAAATATTAGATTATCAGATAAATCTATTAATATAGTGTCGCTTTTTAAATTTTGCAATGTAAGGTAATTAATTTTAATCAAACTTCAAAGAAAATTAGAAATAGGTGAAACATAAACATAAAGAAAAAGAACAGTCGTCTACCAATACACTTTATTCACTGTAAGTATGCAGATTTATTTCTATATTTAATTTAATTGCAGTGGAGTTTATGATCTGGTGGTGGTTCCTCTATACGTAATTAACACTTTTTCCTTAGTATGCTTTTTATCTTAAATTGTTTGATCTTATTTTCTCCGGCTCTGTAAAATATTTTCAGCGATTTGGTAACACGTCAATACGTCGGAACCTACAAAAATTGTCCTATCGGTCTGAAATTTGGTACATACATTCCTTAGGCGATAATATTTGAATTAAAGTGTATAACGTAAGCTTCGAATGCGTGAAAATGAGGAAAAATCACTTCAAATGTGGGTAGATGCACACGGTATTACGCAAGAAATACACATTATTAGATGTCGATATTTATTCTGTGTGTTTCGTACTCTTAATTCTTGGTCCAGGCTGCATTTCAACCTAACCACAACTGCCATTAGCAAAAAATTAAACCAACTTAAATACTGTGTATCAAACATTCGTTACGGTAGACGCCATGCAATATAGTTTAGCACTGAAAAACAATATGTCACCCGCACAGAGAAATCGTAAATGTTATATGATTTTCTACTTACTGTATTACGTATCTGCAATTTGCATGTGGGAAGCAGTTTTTATTCAATAATGAAGACTTAAAAACACGTGGAATAAATGTTAACAGCCATCAACGTGTATTTCTTGCGTAATAACATGTATGCATCTCCCACATTTCGAGTAATTTTTCCTCATTTCTACATATTCGAAGCTTACGTTATACACTTTAAATCAAATATTATCGCCTAAGGAATGTGTGTACCAAATTTCATACCGATAGGACAATATTTGTAGGTTTCGACGTATTGACGTGGAGCCAGCGATTTTAGTAATTTATTTAGCATTTCCTCCGGCAATTTATTCCAATCTATGTCTTCCTGTCTTAACAAATAAATTTTCGCCTTCCCTTATACTTGCAATGAGGGCTGCACCACTTTCGGAACCTACGCGAAACTGGTCCTAACCTGTTGAAGTTCGGTTTAATTCCTTTGTCAACATGTTCTCTTCACGTTTTGCGTTCTTTATTTGCCGAAAAGTAGCTAGAAATTTAATTAAAAATGCGGAAATATGAGGGGCTAAGCAACTATGAAATGCACTGCCAAAAACCATAAAAATTATCGGTTCAGGGATCATATCAATCCTCGTTTCGTTTTGTCATAAAAACTGTGGTTGAGTTGAAATTTTCGTTGAGCGGCATCCATCACGGAATAGGCGTATTTGATCACAACGGAAGCAATGGATTATCTGTGATTGCTCGTTTCGGGAAAAGGTGGCGGGCAGCACCGAATTACAACTAGGATAAATATTGTCTATTTGTCAATTTTGTGCGACTTTTTACAACAGAGAAAACTTAAAACGTTAAGAAAACATTAGAACAAGGGATTAAACCAACATTTTAAGAGACTGTTGCTGATATTTCAACGCTGGCTGCATCTAATGGCTGCGCGTAGCTGTCATATTTCGGCTTTTTTAATTAAATTCCTGGCAAATTTTCCGCAAAGCAATACATGAGGAAGACATATTGAAGAAACGACTGAACCAGCTTTCAGTAGGTTAGTACCAGTTTCGTGTATTTTCCGAAAGTGCTGTAGCCCCCCCCCCCATTTTTTTTTTCCTTGAAGTCAGTGCTTGCTTGTTTTCATGATCATCTATTCCCGTGTAGAACCCAGGAGAAGTAGCACAGAATTGTGAGATTTATTTTGGTACCAATAGAAAGCATATATCATGCGAAGTAAGATGTTTTCTCTCTCTTATGGGTGAACCATCCTTAAACAAAAGCAGCAAAAGGAATTTTAGTTGGCGCTATTTCTTGGTGCGCATTCCTATTTGCGGCTAATGGCTGTGTGTGATTGTTCGATAACAGCAACAGATAAGACATGAAGATAGGGGAAACGTAATGTCGGTGTCTATGGTTATGGTTTCCTATAGTCGAGGCAATGCTTCTCGGCACAGGTCATACCAGTCTCGGCCAGGGGTGGCCAAGCACAGGCCTGCGGGTCACGAAGTGACTCGCCGAAGCATTTGAATTTTACCGCCAATACCAGCGGTCTAGAATAAGCTAAAACCTCTGCAAAGGTCTCATTGATGTTTTTCTTTTTGATTATGGTAATCAATCTGTGGTACTTATATCTTTATTTAATTTAAATATCTGTTGTAACCATAGGAGAGTATTAGTTGGTAGGCTGACATTGAACCGAAATTGTGACCCGCATGCTAACTTGGAATCGAAATTGTGGCCCATCTCCAAAATTGGTTTTTTCAGGGTTGAAGTAGACTCTTCACAGAACGGAAGCCGAAATTCAATTTGTTAGCGTTTGGTTGTAAGGCAGTCTGAACCAGAGGAAACGTAACCACACCACACGATATTCTGGATGCCATATTTTGATATCTTATCTGTTACTGTTACGACTTAAATTATTGAGGAATTTATTTCGTAATATGAAAAGTATTATCATTGCTGGAACAATAACAGGAATTTTAATGCTTGGATATAGAACGTTTCGCAATTGACTAACGCAGTATTTTCAGAATATTAGTTTGCACGGCGTAAAGTAATCCCGCAAGTATCGTTTTCTGCTTAAATTCAGTACTTTGTGCATACTACGTATTAGTGCTAGAGGAAACGCAGTGACAGTGAAATCGTCGTAAAATTGGTTTCTAGGCTGCATTGGGACTAAAACCCCTTGGTAGCATTCGTGTACTACTAGTACAAAATTAACGACAGGAACCTATGAGAAATATTATCAGTGCCGGATCAACAGTGGAAAATTAATGCTCGTATACAGATCGTCACGCAGTTTACTACTGCGAAAAAAAAAAAAAAAATCACATTGAATGTAGTGCACCGAGTTTTACGAGATAAAAAAATGTATTTTCACACAAAATATTTTACAGCAAGGTAAATATATTATGTTTGTTCTCCGGATGGAGCCGCGTCGATTTGTTGAGACATAATGTTTCGACCATCGTGCTTGTTAATAGTCTGTTGAACTTCTAGTGTCTCTCTCACTCGCCTGGGCCACCATCTACTCTCTACGGCCTCTACGCTGGCCTGGTCAAAATATACAGAATGCCCACTGTCAGCTGAATGTTGAGCTACAGCTGATTTGCTGAAGGCGTCATTTTTATAATGCCTCGTGCGTTCATTTAGTCTTTCCTTCACGGTTTCCTGTTTCGCCTATATCCACCCGGTCACAGCTGTAGCGTATTTGGTACACACCCGATGACTGTAATTTTTCTCTTTTGTATTTTATTTTTACAAGTACATCCGAAATCTTCCTGCATGCCCTGTATACAGGACGGATGTTTTACTTTTTTGGAAGGCGACTAATCTTATCCGTCACACCCTGAATGTACGGTAATACTGCCACTGGCCCGTCAGTTGGTCTGCTGATCTCTTCTATCGGTGCTGAGGAAAGAGGTGATACTTGAGTGCCTATTGCTGTAATGGACTTGCTAACAACAATTGGGGGGTAGCCGTTAGCAATAAAAGTCTCTTTTAAACTACCTTTCTCAGCAGCTATGCTTGCTTCGTCACTAACTTCAGATGCACGAATGATTAAAAAATTTAAAACACCGCCTTTTTCTGCCGGATGGTGGTGGGAGTCAGCATGCAAATAGCGGTCTATGTTCGTCGGCTTCCGATATACCTCGTGGCCTAGGGAACCACCCACCTTCCATCTTACAATAACAAACATAAAAGGAATCTGTTGGTCCCCTTCAACTTCGATAGTGAACTGAATTTTTTCATGGGCGCTATTGAAATACTGGGAAAAAATCCAGGAGGGATTCTCGTCCATGCGACCAGATGATAAAATTAGACAGAGAAGGTTTAAGGTTGGAGTTGTTGAAGACCTCAGCCTCAAATGCCTCCATTGAGATATCGGCCACAATGGGTGATATTGTTGCTCCCTCCTTCTGTCGGTAAAAGTTATTCCTGTATTCGAAGAAGGTAGTATTTAGGTAAACATATGTAGTGATGGGTTACATGTAGTAGTTTTTCTTAGGAAATTTACTATCGATTGACCTATTAATTCGCAACCAATAACACACTGGCACTGATCCATCATGGCCAATAGCCATTAGCGCGCATAGGACTGCGCACCGCTAAATAGTGCCAGTAAAAATTACTTATGCTCATTTTGTTTATGTACGGTTCATCCAAAAGTAAAAAAAAAAAAGAAAAACGTTCCTCGAAGTGATATCTGCTTCCTGCAGGTAACAAAACAAATTCGCAATTTGGTGGTACTTCTCCTCGGGTTTAACATTTTTCCTTTCCATCCACTATTCATAATGTTTCTACTAATATCCATCCAGGCCTTATCAGTCATCACGAATATACAACTTCTACACTCCTGCCATTCTCTTACCCTCCTCCTGTCTTCCACTGAAATCCAACCAGGCTGTGTTTTGCGATAATTATCGCGAACAAATTTATCTGTCTTCCTTTACACCCTACCCCCCCTCCCCCACAATCCCCAAAAATACTAATGTAAACCTTTCCCCACCTCCTTCCCATCATGACCTGCCCAGCTGTGTTTATTATCAAGCGCTATGTTGATCCTTCAGCAAGCAATCCTCCCCCTCCCTATAATCATAAACAATCCATAGTAGTATTTTTTTTTTTATCTGTGTGACAAATAAGCTGACCGTTCTTAGCATTTATCTTCATTCCAAGATGATTTATGCACCCCAGGTCACCATGCAGCAATTCACAGTCTTCCAGCATTTCGATCGTATCGCAAACCATTATGTCATTTGCAAACTACTTAACGTCTAACTGTAAACCTTCAGCATGATCATTCATTAGATTAATGGGATCTGAGTCTATAAATTTAAAGATATGCCCTACCAGGGGGATTGTACGATAACTGCGACGTCGTTTGTTGATTATAGATTCTTATGTAACCTGACGAAACAAAACGAATGTGAATAATACCATTTTTCAGTATCTCGCTTACTTCTAAAAACATATTAGGTCAAAGATGATGTGGATGGGTTAAAATGTGGCCTGGACCAAAAAAAAATTCACCAAATCCTCAAGGAGCCACACGCCGGACATGCAAAATGGCTATCATCCCCCCCCCCCCTACTGCCAGTTGTGGCTAGTTGAAATAACACCTGAACCACAAAAAAAATTTCACCAAAGGCACAAAGAACTATACAGATAACTATTTTTTTTTAGAGACATCATTTCGAGAACTAAGCGAGATATAAAAAAATGTTACTCTTCACTTTCGATTTTACTCGTCGAGTTACTTAAGAACTCAACATAAAATTATGGCGCCGTGGTCATGATAGTGCTATCCCCATCCTTGTGAAAATTGATACAAACATTCCTTAGACGTTATTTTTTTAGAAAAAGTACAGGAAAAGCCACCAAACATATACAGATGAAGTAAAATCACTTTATATGTGCATGAATGCATACAAGTTATTATGCAATAAAAATACCGTATTACTTTTTACTTTTCAAATGTTTCTTAGTCTCCATTCTTTTTTATTTCATAAGCTAGAACTATTTCTTTATCACATTTTTTCCCCATCTTACAACTGCTACAATATCCCTTTGTTTAATTATTTTTATCCCCTCACCAGCAACCACTAACCTAAATAAAATAATTGTGTGATAATACCGCATTAAAAAAAAAAAACACACTAAAAATTTTAAAATATCATATACCTTGCTTAGAAGAAAGTAAATCTAAATGGATAATATTTTATATTACTGTTATTGAAATTTTTACGTTAATCAGTTATTTTTGGAGTCGGTGCTCGCTGTCACATCGTGTAGAACGAATTACTGAACTTTATTTCCAGGCGACACGGGGAGTACGAACAAAAACTCTGAATATTTTACAGCATGTAGTGAGGCAGACATTGTTATTGCGGGAGATAGATTAGGGAAACAAATAAAACAGTATTTTAATCTGTGGCTCGAACTCGTTGGTCGTACAGGCATATCTCTGGCACTACAATGTCAGTTGGTAGGCTGCATCATGCAGTAAACGCTTTACAGTTACTATAATATCGGCGTATCATCTGTATATTTCAGTTTTGTTGAAACATATTTCCAGTTAAGTAATACATATTTTTTCATGTATTATTGTTATTAATTATTGATTTTTTTCTTTTTGTTTTTCTTGCATTGGCTGGTAATGACTCCAAAAATAACCGATTAATGTAAAATTTCAATTACAGTAATGTAAAATATTGTCAACTTAAATTTACCTTCTTCTAAGCTTTTTTTGTAGGTGGTTTTTATTTTTTTTTAACAATAATTTTATTTTTAATTTTTTGTGGAATTGTAGTTTGTTTTGTATTTAAATATGCCGCAGTGGTTCTCAGTTTGCGAACTTCCTGGCAGCTCTGTGGCTAAGCAATTGCTTTCAAATAAGTATACTCCAACAATTCCAGAACGAGGTGAATTGGATGCTGTGCTAAGGAATGTCAGTTTATATTTTGCTCCAGGCTGCGTTTCGACCTAATCATATAATCTTTTAAAGCTGCTGCTCGATAATCGAAACATGTAACACCTGGGCATTAATACACACCATATACACAAATCTGTCTCTGGAATATATCTGTTTGTTTCGACATCACACTGAAAATATAGATTTTTAATTGGTTTTCAAAACGTGAAAGCTTTGGGTCCAAGTTGAAATCCGGTACATGTTGGGACATTAGGACACATTTATTTTATGATTATTCTGCCATGACTTAAAAATAGCTTAATTGATTTTGACTGCATTTAAAAGTTTGGACTTTTGTAAAGAATATTGTAAATTAAAAGGGGTGGGGGTAAAGGGTAAGAGATATTGGGCAATTGTATACAAAATTTAGACTGTCTTTTCGGTTTGATTGAAAGTAGGTATACGTGTGTAATTTTCTATTGAAGGGCGGTGTGATGGGGAAACCAAGGATAGCCCTTGGACAGTATGCACCTCATTCGGATGGCTGAACGGACGAAACAATCCATTTTGAGGAGAGGGCGGAGTGTAGGGTAATTCTCAATTGCGGTGCCATCATTTCTGTTACATCGGTCTCCAACCCTTTTAGAAGGTCTCTATTTTACTCGGAGAGAAGGTGAGTGGGGCAAATTGTGTTCGAGGGACCTGTTAAGAAACACTGAAATAGATCATAGTAACACCCACTAGTAGGTTTTCTGTCTTGCCTCCTACGTTTAGGACTCCTATAAAATAACAAATAATTAGTTCTTGGAGGAGAATACAAGAAGAATCAGTTTCTGAGCAAATTAATATATTTCTCTTCGGGTATGGCACAATAATGTCTCTTACGAGAGTGTGAAATGACCAAGAAGGAGCATCACAATCCGTTGTTGTTATATATATGTCAGGCTCAAAGACCGAAAATGCTGTATTCTCGTTGCGGCACAGACATAAACAGCCAGAAAGCGTTGTGCCTATCTCAAAAAGGCCATATCACGAAATTCACGTCTTGGGTCTCATGATATTTCAGCGCTACCCGCTGTGGTTACTAAGAAAAGCCTCGTAGCGTAAAACCATAGAGCGCGTTAGAGACTGGGGGCAAGGAACCGGAATCCACTGGGCCATGGCCTTTTTAAAGGAAGCACCCCCGTATTCACCATGAGTGATTTGGGGAAACCATCTAAAAATCAAATCTTGGTGGACGGACTGGTATTCGAACCCGAGTCCACCTGAATGAACTTTCATTCTAACCCACCACGCTCGGTCCAATGTTATGGTAATATTTTTTTTGTAAAATTAAATAACTCTGCAACATTGTTGGTAATTTTGTTACTAACTTTCTTTCTTCTTTTCGTTACGGCCATCTAGGGACCACGTGCCAATTTCAATTCCTGTCCTGTTGTTTTTTCTTTTTTCCTATCCACTACTCCTTCATTATTGTACTGTGTTTTCTCTTTCTCTCTTCAAACCATTTTGTACCCGTTTTCTTCTTCTCTCTACCTTGGAATCCTGCCGTATTCGAAATCTGCTTTGGAAAATTTCCTCTTTCCATAGCGTCTTGCTCAGTGATATTAATTTCGTTTCGGATCTTTCTTAATCTCTTGAATCCACGTTATAGTTGATTTATTCTCCCAAAAATATTTGAATATTGATTTTCGCTAGCCTGGTGTCATCCACGCGATAGATGTGTCCAAAAAAATATCATTCACTTTTTTCTGATTGATTATGTTGATTTTTCAATGATATATTTCCTCATTCGTTCTTAACTTCCATTGTAATGTATTTTTCAATGGACCCAAAATTTTCCTTTCCAATACTTCAAGCTTATCCAGTTTATAATTTAATACCAGGCATTCACTTTCATAGAAACAATCCGGTTTCACCAGTGTATTATAGTGTCTTATTTTAAGGCTTTTAGACAGGCACTTTTTGCTGTAAAAATTCTTAGTAATACCATACGCTCTTTTCATTTTGCGTATCCTTTCTTCTATTGAAAACTTTTCTAAACTATTTTCTTCAATTAACTCGCCTAAATGTTTGAAATCCCTTACCTTTTCAATTAGGCCAATAAACACACACACACACACACACACACACACACACACACATATATATATATATATATATATATAAAACTTTTGTAAGGAAGAATTTGTGGTAGGAAGCTATTGATTTATCATCTAGCCTTCATGCTTGGTCTTAAATTTCAACCTATTAATTAATTGTTGCTAAGAAACAGTTCTGAAACAAATAGTTTGCTTGCAGCCGAAAACTGGTTCCTTAATGCCGATAAAGGACTCTTGGGAGAATTAGAGAAAAAAGAACGAAAAATTATTAGAGGAATTCTGGGTTCAAGAAGACGTCCGTCAAAAGAGATCCAACAAAGAAGTCTACAGCGAATCAGAGAAAATCACTGAAACAATCCGCAAAAGACCGACACGATTCTATGTACACCTCAAACGGATGAAGGAGAACAGACTAACAAAAAAGTCTTTTATTTATTTGATTCAAAACCCAAAAATTTAATGCCCTGGTTAGTAAATATTAAAGAAGACGTTCATTTGAAGGGATTAGCAGAATATGCTTTCAATAGAGAAGTTAAAAACAAATGGAGCAAGCCAAGACAAACACCAAAAAAAACCAAAAAAAAACGAGCAGTACAACTTGGACAGATGAGCGCTAACCGGCCCTCTCAGCCAAAGAATGACTTCTGGGCCCAAAAGAAGATGAAACTCGCTGCCAATTGCACAAAGGCTGAACGTGGTCGTAGTCGGTCTCAACAAGTATATATATATATATATATATATACATATAGTAGCTACAGATTATAAAAATAAGAATTCCTAGTACTTGCTTTGACGTAACGCGCGTATAACTGTTGATCAACTTATAATTATTTATTTTTTTACTTATTGCTTTACGATTCGTCGTCGCCTGGAGTGATTTGGGGAAACCATAGAAAACCCAAAACTGGATGCCGGGACGGGGATTCGAACCCGCGTCCTCCAGAATGCGAGGCCAGAGGGATAACCGTTCACCCACCACGCTCGGTCGCCTTATACATTTCTGAAAATTGATACCTATATATTTTAATTACAAACTTTCTTTTCGCCTTTGTAGGAAAAATTACACTATTTTTTATTTGTTTTAGGTGTTTGGTGATTCAAGGTTTACTACTTGCAACAGACACTGCAAATTCTGTTATTTTCGTCGTCAAAATAGATTTTCTTAGTTTAAAAATAATTTTTTTGGTGTGCTTCTGATTTTTCGTCATGTTTGGATAACCATAAGTTGCTACTCTTTATTCGGTTTAAAGTGTTATCACCTACTATTGTTAACATGAATTTATAGACATAGATTTGTTATTCCGAAAAAATTTCCCCCAAAACAAGTAACTTGCCATGAAGTGCTCACCATGCTCTTAGCAATGTGTTGGTAACGTCTCTCTCTGTTTTTTCAGGATCCCATGCTTTTCCGTTGCGTCGATATACAAATGGCATTGTCTTCATACAGTAACCTCATTGCGAAGAAGTTTGAATGCCAATTGACTATTGAGAAAATCACACAAGTACAGCCTCCATTTGTTCTTAAAACAACATTTCCTAACAGCGGTGACACCAAGTGGACACTCGAATGTACAGTGGAGATAAGGGATTCAAGAAAGTATTTGGTGTTCAACCTATCAGTCAGCTTGCAAAAGAAGACTGAAATTGCTGCTGTACCATGCATTTACATTAACAGATACATGAGTTTCCCTTTAATACCTACTACCTTTAAACATGAAAGCACTATATGGAATAAGTCTGCGGTTTTAGATAACTGTGTACACCGCGATGGATGTGTAACTGTCAATTGCGAAGTAAGAGAGGTCACCCCAACCCCAGCGCTTCTCGAAGACCCATTGCCTCCCAATACTTTCAGTCAAGATTTTCAAAAGATGTTGTTATCAGGCAACTTCTCCGACGTGACCATCGAGTGTTCCGACCAGAGAGAGCTGAAGGCTCACCGGGCAGTGCTGGCTGCCAGGAGTCCCGTGTTCGCTGCCATGTTCAGCCACGACTCGCTGGAGGCGCGGTCGGGACGTATTGTGGTGACTGACGTAACGTCAGAAGGAATGGCAGCTATGTTAAAGTTCATTTACACAGGCAGAACTGCCTTTGAGCTATTAGAACTGGCGGAAACTATCGTGGCAGCCGATAAGTATGATCTGCCCTATCTGAAGGCAACCTGCGAGCGAATGCTCCTGGCACAAGTCACCGTTCAGAATGCAGCTACTTTCCTAGCAGCAACATATGGGAAACATCAATTGGCCCATATCAATCAGTGTTTACTGCAGATCATCACGGCGAACGTGCAGGAGGTCATCCAGAGTGACGAATGGGTGGATCTCGTCCATAATCACCCCCAAATTATTGCAGGTTTGTTGTCTGTAAAAAAATCAGTTCAGAAGGAAGGCAGGTATTAATTTACTTTCTGTAAGACTCTCATGTTTCAGCTACGATAGTGAAATTCTCATTGAGTTTAAAACATTTAAAAAATTGTATCCATTCTTAACTAAAATATTTATTGTGTTCATGTAGTGAACTAAACTAAGGTATAAGGTACACTTCTCCAGTATTTCTAAGACAATTTTCTATCAGAATTCTAGATGTTGGTATAGTCATTTTTTTAAATTTATGCTGGGGTTATTCTCGGACCTGTTTGTTTCTTAAAAAACTTTGCACTAAATATTTTTCTTGTAAATCCCTTCTCGCGTAGGAATCGTGACCACGGCGTTGCTGCCTTCTCATCAGTTTCCTGCCGACTGCCACCTCGATGGGGATCATTATTTTTCTCAACAAATTGATCCATCTGTACTCGATTCTCCATCTTGAAAAGAAAATGACGAAATAAAAATTTAGGTTTTTTTTTTTTTTTTAAATATGGCTTTTGGTCTTTTCGACCATTTGGCCAGCTCCAATTTGTTTACGTTGCAACTGCTGTATCAGAATTTCACTATGATTATGTGGACACTATAGTGAGGACAACACAAGACGAACACAACACTTAATTAAATCCACCCATGCGAGGCCAGCGCGCTAGCTACTACACTGCCAGGACCGGCCGATGAAATAAAAGTTTTTGAAGTGAAAATTCTTTAGGAGCGTTGGACACGATTTGTATGGGTAAAATTATAAGTTCGCATCATCAACATTCTGTAATATATCTGTAGCTATAAGTATGACGTGTGGCGCTTGGACAGCAGGGAAAGGTATAGATTGTAATTGTATCTAACATATAAAAATGAAGGTTTGTTATTCTTATATGCTTTCCTATACTATTCATCCAATAGTGATGAGACTGGTGGGTTATTGTTTGCGTGCATGGAAGGGTTTCGGGCCAAAGAAAAATATTCATCCCATCTTACCCTATACACCACTCATTTTTTTCAAATGATTTTTATACAAACTCACATTATTTGTCCGATTTTGATAGTAATTAGCACACGCATACTTCATAACAAGCCGGTCTGGTAGCTCAGCGGTTAAGGCGATAACTTCAAATCGTTTCTCACTACGGTGGAAGGGTTCAAATCCCGTAATGAGCAGGAATTCTTAGCAGTGGTATTTGCTTACATGTGCTTCGTCGGGATGTTCCATCGTTCTGATTCCACGATAAACTATAGGCCCCTGAGGAAAGGAATTGGCGTTCCTGTCTTTGCCATAATAGCTTGGTACATCAACGGGAAGATTCGACCAAACTTTTGGTCGGACAACCAAACGTTTGGTCGACTGTAAGTTAGATTTTTAGTTTTTGAAGTGAAAACATCTTTTAGCGCTTTGGGGGATTTTTGGACGGGTAAAATCTTGAGTTCACGTCACCATCATGCTAATGTTAACAGTGTATCTGTAGCTAGAATTGTGACTTGTTGTGCATATGATATTCATAGTTTTAAGTTTTCACTTCTGTCAGCAGTCTCCAATGAGGTTGATACATAGAAAACCAAATTTTTAAGCATATTTTTCCATATCCTTAAAAATCCGGTTTTCAACGATGACCTTGTTTCTGGCAGTTTCATAAAATACAAGTAGGCTAGTTTTTGCATTCATTTGACATCATATATTGATTGACATCTCCCTCATCAGCGTTTTCAAAGCATTTCGTTGCAAAACGATCAATGTTAAATTATTCGGTGAACTTGCAGTTCTGGTAGTAAAGTGTGTAAATAGTGTGAAATAATATTATTGTGAGTAATTAACTCATAAAGGTGTTTCTTGTTACAAACAGAAGATGGCGTTATGGAATAGGTTGTATCTAGTATCAACAAATAAATTAAGCGTGATACATAAGGGTGATGTATATAAGTGCAAAAATATTACTGTGAAATAACAGTACTGGTTTAAATTACGTAGGAAAGGCGTTCGGGATAATTGACTAGCACTCCAGAATAACAAGTGTAATATATAATGAAACTGTGAGGGAGGCTACTAACAGGCTTAGGCTGAAAATACGTTTAACTAATAATCTGGGAGAAGCGGATATTGTGCTAACTTCATTTCTTAGCAAACACAGGTCTTTATGTTTTAACACTACGTTAGAGTTTATGTTTCTAGTTATTGGCTCAAAAGAAGAGTGTTAAGGGTTTTTTAAACAGCTTAGAACAGCAGTTTATTAGAGTATTCAGATAATTATCAGACTTAACAGTAAATTGGGTGTGCGCAGAATTTGTGTCTGGTGTAAAGACCTGTTAATAAGCTTTGGTTACTTCACATGTAGCAGTGGTTAGTAGTATTTTTCAGGATAACAACGTACAAGTGTTGTCTCAGTTTTCAGTAATACATTGGTGCTGCTTGAGCAGTATTAGTTTAACTGACCCAATTCCAGGGGTTTTAAAAGCCGCTCGTTTCAGTCCTTAGAGGGAAATATCATCACTGAAGTGTGTGGCACCTGTTGCAGGCGTGCGGTGAAAGGTTTGATTAGCAATGAATGTAAGAAGTGTTTTCTCTGAGATAAGCGTAGTACAGAGGGTAAAAGGGAATTAAATGAGGCCCTACTATGGTATTATCCACATTGTTTCAGGGATTGATAACTTTCAAAGTTGGATAGAAAGTTAGCTAAGCAGGTTCGAAAACTTGCAGACCACAAAAAAGAGATAGAGGAGATGGAAGAAATTATCAGAGCCTTATGGTTCAGCCCTTAGATGTAGAATGGAAAGATTGTTGGGAGAGTAAAAAGGAGGATTGGGAGTTTAAGGGAAATAACCCAAAACCTTACTAATTAGGGGGGGGATAGGACTGGCCTGTTTCCAGCGTAAGGAGGTGAAGTAGGACTAGGATAGAAGCAGCAGACTAATAGTAGTACCAGACGCGTGGAGAGAAAAAGAGAATAAACTCTTCTGCTGCTAGGCAGCAGCCATGTGAGAGGTGCAGCAAATAATATCGACAGAAATGATAGTTATAGCATAGAAAGTGACCTTAGGAAGGTGGTGAAAGAGGCACAGAAATACCAGGTGGAGGTCTTGACTCACCAAGGCAGGCCACATCTGAACCACACTGTCAGGAGGCTAAACGCGGAGACCGAGGTGCTTTTTGTATGGCTTTACGCCTCGTCAACATCGAGGTCATTAGGGGCGGGATGGTATTGGGGCAAGGAACGGGAAACAATTCGGCCATGGCCCTTTTGAAGGAAGCAACCCGGCATTCGTCTGGAGTGATTTAAGGAAACAATGAAAAACCCAAATCTGGATGCCCGACGGGGATTCGAACTGGTGTCCTCCTAAAAGCGAGGCCAGAACGTTAACCGTTCTCTCACTGCTGATTGGTAAAAGCGTTAGTTCTGTATTGGGGGTTGCGGATACCAAAGATAGATGGGGAAACACAAAGCATGATCTACACCTAAATATAATAGCTAGATGTGTAAGCCTACTTTCATTATTATGGGCTAGGAATGTGCCTTTTCAGGTTAGAGGCTGCTGGTATGGCGTTTAAAATAGGTGAACAAAGGGATACTGGATGCAGATACATGACGGGAAAAATCATAAATAATAATAAAATAGTAGAAGTTGAGAAAAAAATGAAAGACGGATCCACAAATGGCAAGATGGTGAGTAATGTTAAAATCATTTCAAAGGCGGTTATAAGACAGTTACAGGTCAACTGTAGGAATATAACGAACAAAGTAACATAGATTGGTAACTACAAAGAGTTAAATAAACCACAAGTAGATGTCGGGGAATAGTCTTGGTTAAAAGAAGAAGTGCTAGACCGCCGATTTTTTCCCTGATGGTTATAGGATGTACATCGTGATAGAGAAGGAAATGGTGGAAGAGTCTTAATACTGGTTAGTAAAGGTTATTACGGTTCACTGGTGTTCACAGACGGTAGTTATGAATTTCTAAGGGTAGAGTTCTGGGGCGTAACGAAATAAAAAATTAGGGCCTTGGCTGCCTACGGTAATAGAAGAATTAATGATGATGACAAGGCTCTTGGTGAGAAATTAATTCATATTCACAGCTGAGAGGAGATTGTAGAATGGTCATTATGTATTGGGATTTACTGGTATTTACTGGCAAGGAATCATATATATTGTTTTTATAGGGTTTTTTTCTGTCACACTATCTCCCCTCATAAGTAACCAAAAACCATGAACAAAGCTTATGGTTCCTCTTTGGTAACATCATATTTTAAGAAAGGAATTTATTGGAATTTTACCCTTAAAGGGTAAAAAGTCAATATTTCAAAAATGATGTTTTTTTGTGTTAAAAGTCAATTATCTCCTTGAATACCTATCTGAAATCATTTAATGAAGTATCATTTTGCATATTAAGATATCCGCTTTGGTGACTTCATATACTAAGACAGAAAGTTTTCGGAATTCGAACCATAAAGGGCAAAAGTATCAATATTTCTGCAAAGCGTTTTTGTGTCACAAGCCATTTATCTCCCTTCATATCTAACCGAAATAGATAAATGAGGTATCATATTAAAGATCGAGGTCTCCGCCGTGATCACATTATATTTTAAGAAAGGAAATTTCCCGTAATTCGACCCTTAAAGGGCAAAATTACCATTATTCCCATGACCTATTTTTTGTCGCGAGCTAATTATCTCCCTTGATATCTAACCGAAATCGATAAATGAAATATGATTATGATGAGTAATGTCTCAGCTTTGGTGACATCATATGTTAAGAAAGAATTATTTTGGAATTCAACTCTTAAAGGGAAACATTATCGATGGTTCTACAACGCATTTTTGTGTCACGTGCCATTTATGCCCATTAATATCTAACAGGTTAATTAATGAGGTATTATTTTAAAGATTAAGGTCTCCGTCGTGGTCACATTATATTCATGGAAAGGAATTTTTCGTAATTCAACTTTTATTTCTACTTTTTTTTTTTTTTTTTTTTTTTTTTTTTTTTTTTTTTTTTTACATGCCATTATTTCCCTTTATACTTAACAGGAATCAATGAATGAGGTGTCATTTCTCCACTTTGGTTACATCATATATTAAGACATGAATTTTCGATCCTTAAAGGGCAAAAGTATCAATATTTCAGCAAAGCATGTTTTGTGTCACGAGCCATTTAGCTCCCTTCATATCTAACCGATGTATACAGAATAAGATATAGGTATTATTGTAAAGACTAAGGTCTACGTCGTGGTAACATTATATTTTAAGAAAGGAATTTTTTGTAATTCGACTCTTAAAGGGCAAAATTAACATCATTTCCATAACGTATTTTTATTGTGATTAACTATTTATCTGCCTTTATATCTAACCTAAATCGTGAAATGAGGTACAGTTTTAGAAATTAAGGTCTACGCTTTGATCTAATCATATTTCAAAAAAGGAATTTTTCGTAATTCGACTCTTAAAGTGCAAAATTATTAATATTCCTATAACGCGTTTGTGTGTCTCGATCAATTTATCTCCCTGGGTATCTAACAGAAATCGTTAATTGAAGTAGGTTTATGAAAAGTAATGTCTTAACTTTTATGACATCATATATTATGAAAGTTTTTATTTTCTTTGTTAATTCAACCCTTAAAGGGAAAAAGTATCAGTGGTTCTACAACGCATTTTTGTGTCACGAGCTAATAATCTCCATTAATATCTAATAGATAAATGAGGTATCATTCAAAAATTAATGTCTCCGCTGTGGTCACATCATATTTTTAGAATGGATTTTTTCTGAATTGTAATATCAGTATTTATAAAATGTGTTTTTTGTGTCTCGAATCATTTATCTCCCTTGATAATTAAACAAAATTGATAAACGAGGTATCATTTTAAAGACTGAGATCTTCGTAGGTTCTTCGGTTTCGTTACACTTTATTTTAAGAAAGGAATTTTTCGAAGTTCGACCCTTATAGGACAAAAGTATCAATATTAGATCTAAAACGTGTTTTTTTAATATTATTATTATTACGAACCATTTATCTCCTTCGATACCTATCCGAAATTGATAAATTACATATCCTTTTAAAGATTAAGCTCTTCAATTAGGTAAAATCATATATTAAGAAAGAATTTTTCGGAATTTGATGCTTAAAGAGGTGGCGCAAATGAGACAGTCAGAGCCAAGTCCCCAGATTGCAGCAGCAGATATTACAGAGATATCAGTAAACTGTTTTTTATAGAATAAGTAGCTTTTCGGATATTTTTTTCTGCTTCGGAAACATTTTTATTTTGCTATACAATTCGAATGAAAACATTTTTTCAGCACAGCAACACATTATCATAGAGTGACTGATATGCTGTGTACATTTTGTTTAGGTTGGTTGTATTCTATTAAAGTCAGTGACAGTTTGTCGTACATACAGTGTGTTTTACATTTTCCTAACTGCTTCGTAAGATGTTGGAAGTATTTTGATGCGCACCTATTGTACTAAACAAATAAATATTTGCTACAAAAGTGCAGTTCTACTTTTCATTATATTACAAGCACTCAACTTCACTATTCATCCTATTTTATTCGCGAAATTTTCACACAGGTCGTCTAGTTAAGATAAATAATATAAGGAAACAGATGTTTGCAAAGATATTAGTGAATGAATGGTGCTTTATACAAGTAGTAGAACAGAATACGAGATGACGAAACATGTTGGATATATTCTGAATAGAGCATGATGTCAATTTTGTGGGTTACAGAGTTAATGAGTGACCATGAAGCAGTGATGATGGATATTTAGTAAACCAGTGGCCAAAACTATAGGTGGCTAATTTTTTTCTGTCATCAGTCTTTCGACTGATTTGATGCAATCCTCCATCCCTTTCAATCATGCACTAATTTCATCATCTCTACATCACTTACAATTCATGTCCTTAGTTATTTGCTTTATATATTCTGTTCAGCGACCTGTTTAAAGCTCCCTTCCCTCTCTTAGGTATTTCCAAATCTCTGTTCCTTTGTGTTATTAATCTTATTTCATACCCAGTTGACACCCGGTAAGCTCAAATACCCACCAATAATGACCATTCTATGCTCACTAAACTCTGAATATGAATTTAGTTTCTCCCTAAGAGCGTCATCTTTATCATTCTTCCACTACGGTATGCAGCCACCACCCTAACTTTTTCTTTTTTATTTCCCCAGAATTCTACCCCAAGTAACTCCTGGTCATGATTTCTGAACACCAGTGAACTGTAGTAGTCTTTGCTAACCAGTATGAATACCCCTCCCATAGTTGCTCCTCTGTCTCTGCGGTAGACTCTGTAACCGTTATGAAAAACCTAATTGTCTAGTACTCCTTCTATTAACCATTACTCTGCTCCCATAATTACTTATGATTCGTCTATCTCTGTTAGGTTTGCAACCTCCATTACTTTGTTCATTATACTTCTACAGCTTAAAAATAAACTCTTATCACTGGTTCTGTGATATTTTCAGCCCAAATATTCGCCTTCCCAAATCTTTCCCCCTCGGTTATGGTTTCACAGACTTCTTCTGTCTAAATTAAGGATTTAAGCGCTCATGGACTTGAAGTGGGGTACCAAATTCGGAGTAGAAATTACGTTATTAATATTGCAGAGTGTTTTAACCCGTCGTCAAACACTGACCTAAAGAAAGGAACAGTCTTGACCCAATCATACCAGGAAGTAGGCTCCCTCACTACTTTAGTTAAAAACTCAGAAAGTACCGCCTTTTATTTAGGTGTAGCCCAGCCATAGTGAAACTACCTGACAACCAAAAAGTTCTATAAAGTAAATTTACGCACATCACTATTGTATGCAGTATTCCAATTCACTCATTCTATTTTTATGAGCAATGCACACCACATGGAATTCAGGTGGCTCTCTGGGAACAGCGAATATTTTTTTTTTTTTTTTTTTTTTGTGGTAACAACGCTCAGTGATAACTAATAAATGATTTAGGAGCAACGTTGTCATCACGTAGCCTGCGTGAGGTGATGCTAGTTTGCGTTAATGATCAAGAGTGTTAACAAATACTATAGATCACTTATGTTAAAACAGATATGTTCGCTCTGATTATATGTGACAACAAACAAAAGTAAGTGAAAATGTAAATATCATTATCAAAATTAGCAGTTTGTGGTTACAGGTTAGAGTACTGTATTCAGATCCTAAAGCAACAGTGAAGTCCATTTTTTACACACTTTCATGAAGAAAAATGTGAATTACACCAGTAACTGTTATTAAATAACTTAGACAGCTTCCCTTTCTTATCTTAAATCGTATACTGCTCTCTAAGTCCTCTTAAATTATCAAACATTCACCGAGTAATACAAAACTAGTTAGAAAAGAGAAATTTCTTTAGTTTTGATCAAGAGCTTTGAATTTTTGTAGATTAAAATTTTATGAATATAAATAAATTTGTTCCTGAGAAAGTTATAGCTCTCTGTAAATTCACAGTGTTTTATATAGTGTATGTTTGCTAATATGTTTTCCAAATTGTTGCAGTCGTAATTATTAGCATCTACTGTGATCTTAGAAGTTGTTATTTGCTTCTTTCAGACCTCAACGAAGGAAGACGGCGACATCTGGACGATGCATCTGATGCCGGCTCCTCTGCATCGGATGCGAAGAGACGCTGCCTGGAAACAAGAAAAGACGCCACATAGAGATGGCTTCGACCCACGCGACAGATGATCCTCGGTCCTGAACCTTGTCACCATTTCATTCAGTAGTGTGATTAGTATTGTCCCTGCATTCCTCAGACCATTGTAAGATGTTTCGATAAAACTGATGTGTGTAAATATTGATTGTCAAATACCTCCAAGTCAATACTCTCAACTGTAGTGTAACGTGATTAGTTTTGTCCCTCCAATCTCCAAATTTTTGTAAGATGTTTTGGTAATATTTCTGTGTATAAAATTGATTGTCCATTGCCTTCGCGTCAATAATTTAGCGAAAGAAATCTGAATTCAATATACGTCATTTTTACAGCTCTTGAAACCTGAAATAAACTGTTGTATTATCTTTTTAATTTGGTTGACGCATTTTGTTACAAAGACGATACTCTCGCAATTAGTTATAGAGTAATTTAAATTTACCAAATGCCTTTTTTGTGAATCCATAGGTATTCGGAGAGTTTATGAGACAGAACAAAAAACAATGTAGGCAGAACACAAATCAATTAAGGCAGACAGTCAGGTGTTCCATAGAATGTGTGAATTTGCAGTGTCAGTATATATCATCTACCTTGACATGTTTGTTTGTACTGGCACCACGCTGTAGCTGGTAGCCGGGTGGTGGTTCACCCCTGAGGTGTGTTCGCGACGTTTCTTTGGAGATACTGAACGCAGGTTCATAACTGGAAAAAATCATAAAAAGTAATGAAATAGTGAAAGCTGAGGAAAAAATGATAGACGGATTCACGAATGGTAAGGAGACGAGTAATTCTAAAATCATAACAAAGGCAGATACAGTTACAGGTCAACTGTAGAAATATAACGAACAAAGCAATAAAGTTTGGGTTGGTAAGCTAATAGAATTACATAAACCACAAATAGTTAACGCGGTGGAGTTTTGGTTAAAAGAAGAGGTGCTAGACAAAAAAGTTTTTCCTGATGGTTATAGGGTGTACCGGAGAGCTATGGGAAGAATTGGAGGAGGGTCTTCATACCGAATAGTAAAGATTGTTACAGCTCCCTGGTGTTCAGAGTTCTGGGAGTTGACTCCTGAGGCGCAATACAAAAAAATTAGGTATTTGGCTGCTGTGATGCCACATGACGTTAAAAACTAGAAGTAGGACCTCTAGCAGGTCGTGTTAAATAGAATAAGGAAACAATTAAGAATATTAAATTGCAATAGCGAGCTTGGGGCAGGCAGTGGATTTCATTTAGAAATTTCTGGAGGCTGATGTAGCTGCCGCCAGCAAGGCTAGCCTAAAGGTCAGACACCCAGTTCCCGCCCTGAGGAGGATTGTCCCGTAGCCAACCCTCGTACCCGAAGAGGTGGTTTTTGCGAGCTGTAGTATCTGTGGATGTCAATGAATACTCTTTTGGTAGAGGTTGTATATCCGGAAACAGCGAAGTCAAAAAGCCAATGTTGGCAGTACTCCTCCCAAAAGGACGTCAGTCAACCCAGAGTACAGTTATCCAGTAGGTATTTAAGATCCACCGGGATACAGTAGGCCCCTCCTATCGTACAGTTCGTTCAACGTGATTCAGTGTGGTACAGCCTGATGTAATTCCATTAATATTTTCTCTCTCTCTGTGCTCAATGCTCACTCTTGCTACAAGTTATAGAGTGTAATAAATATAGAACATAAAAGGAAGTGAATCTTAAGTTGGATTTGTTTAATTGCTTAACTGTGATTGTTAAGTGCAGAAAAATTGGTTACTAGACACTGGTTGAATAAGAGTTCCTATTTCAAGTAGACAACTATGTATCAATGTTATTTGACAGAATATAATTTGATTTTAGTGGTTCATTATCTAGCTACATATTTTATTTCTTGTAATTGCTTCGGCCCTCGACTATTTTGCTATTACAAACTATTATAAGTGAATGCAATCAATCTCCGGCATAAATTCCGATGGTAAATAATTAATAAATTAGCCTAGGAATATTAAAGGTGGGGGGCTGAACCGTTACACTGCCTACCTAGTGAAAAAATGATTGATGACGAGGTTCTTGGTGAGGAATTAAATTCATATTACAGAGAGGCGAGGATGCTAAAGAAGTGTGAATGAAGAGAATACAACAGAGATAAAAGACAGCGAGGAAACAAGGAAACCTTGAAATGACAAAGCAAGTGACTAATAGCAGCAAAAAGGGAAACTAAATATGGGTTAACGAAAGATATTACAGCAGTGGGAGGCGGGGGGGGGGGGGACAACAGGGTGATTCAGTCTAGGAATATCTATGGCTACGTTAGAAAACTGAGGGTAAGGGAACGTACACAGACAGTGGTGGGTAAGAATGGGGAAGTAGTTACTGTGGATTTGTAACAGGTAAAGATACTAAGTAATTGGTTTAATGAGTCCCTTAAGGGAGTATCATACTAGTATGGGAGGGAAAAAATAAGAGGAGAATATTGTGTACATAAAGTAGTAATGAACAGAATAAAATTCCAAAAATAAATCCTGAGAATATTATGGGAGAAATAAGTAAGCTAAAAAAGAAAAAAAGGATGTGTGAGTGGAGACTTTCCCGGCGTACCGATGCAACAAAATCTTCTCGGGTGTCCCACTGGATGGTGGTGTAAAAACACGACGTTTCGACAGCTGACTCTGCTGTCTTCATCAGGTATCTCGTAGTTGTTCTCAGCTGACTGTCTCTGCCTCGACTGGCATTACCGCCCATTGAACCTCCTTTATACCTTCAGTCGAGGCAGACACAGTCAGCTGAGAACAACTGCCAGATACCTGATGAAGACAGCAGAGTCAGCTGTCGAAACGTCGTGGTTTTTACACCACCATCCGGCGGGACACCCGAGAAGATTTTGTTGCAAGAAAAATGGGAATGGTGTCGATAATATTACTATAGAAGAATTAAAGATAGTGGGATATTTTACCTTGCCTATTAATATTATTTAGATTCAGTTTGGAGACTTGCTGCTTTTACCATAGGACTGGACAAGTGACATCGTAATACCAGTCTACTCAGAAGGTGAGACAGAGTTTAAAATTACAAGTCAATTAGTCTAACATCAGTGGTGCGAAAGTTGATGCAGAGATTGTTATGCAATCACATCAGAAATGTCTGTGAGAGAAGAAACTGGTCTGCAAAACAGCCACATGGATTGAGGAAAGGACACTCATGTGAATCTCAATTTGCGGGCTACATGCAAGATACTGAATATGAAACGGAAAAGGGAGGCCATGTTGACATTGTAGCACTGTATCTATCCCAAGTATTTAACAGCGTTTGTCATTAATTTGTAGTGTATAAGGTAAAAACTATTTAAGTGGATGACTCGCTGGGTGGAGAAATTAGGTAATATCAAGATGGGGATTCCGCTGCGGTCTCGCGTAGTAAACACACAGATCACGTGGTATATATGACATCATTGTGACGTATTGAGTCCGCACGTACCCACACAGTAACAGCTATAGATATGATCTGAAAATTAGATACCTGCAATATCGTGCATTATAGTTACGTTTCACTTTGGTCCAGGCTGCATTACGACCGAAACGCATATTTATAAAATATGATTTCGTCAATCATCATTTGAGTTTATGTTGTAATGCAGCCTGGATCATACAACACAATGATGTCGTTTCAAACGTGATCTGTGTGTTTGATACACGAGGCTGCAGCGGTATCCCCATCTTGATATTACCCAAGAAATTGTTAAAAGGAAGAAAGCAAAGTGTTAGGATGGGAAATAGGTATCAAAATGGATAAAAGTTAAGGTATAAATGCCTCATGATGATATATTACTGTCCATTATTCTAATGAACGATTGTATCGACGGGTTGAAGACGGAAGTTAGAGTGTTTGCAGATGACATAATGATATACAAAGGGATTAAAACAGTAGAGGACTGTGAACAGCTTCAAGAGAATCTGGTCAGGATATGTGGTTGTTTAATTAAACATGGAGTTGAAAGAAATACCATGAATAGATAGCTAATTATGCACATGGCTAAAAAAAATTCTATGATTATTGGCTAAATAAGGAGTTGCTTGTCCAAGATCCTAACCGTAAATATTTTGGCAAAATTTTTGATTGCAAACTCAATTGCAGCAGTTGGTAGGAAGATGTTTCAAAGACCTTCATTTATTTGAAAGGGTGATTAGGAAATGTACCAGGGAAGTGATGGAATTGGGGTACTAAACCTTGGTCAGACCAATGAATATGGCGACGAGAGATCCACTTTATGGATGTCAAATTCAGGAGTTGGAAGTGGTACAAAAGAGAACAGCTTGATTTGTTTGCGGTAATTACTGCAGAATGCAATCCGTAACTGATATACTGGTGGAGTTGGGTTTGGAGCCATTGGAAGGAGTGAAGAGAGTGTTTGGTTTGTTCAATGCTTATAATAGTGATAATGCATACATCGATATTTGTAGAACGATAAGGAGTTCTACATGAAAGAGAAGAGATGTCTATAAGATGTCACTTGTATTCAGGCAAAAGGAGGTGGGGAAATTTTCTTTTATTGATAAAGAGATATAATGAAGGAGTTTTCAGTTGCTGTTTTTCGAGAGCAGGCGTAGGAAAAAATAAAAAAGATCAAGGTAGGGGAAGGTGGGTATGTAGGGACTGGTTCGTGTACGATTCATCGCAACTGAAATTAAAATAATTTATTGTAAAAAAAGACAGGGGAGTAAATGGGAGTGAGGGAAAGTAGCATGTTTTATTGCAACGTACCTACAGATAACGTCACGTAGACAAGTGGTAGGTTCGCTAGGTTGACTGCTGTCAGATGACGTCGCACAGAGGCAGAGCGGCCCAGAAAATATGACGTCACATTAAACAGTGGCACTTCCGATGACGTATCGCCCGCTACTTAGAAAAACGGACATTTCGCTGTCAATTATCACACCCGCAACAACCTCGTTTTTCCGATACTAGGAACTCCGTAATTCCGAATGATGTCCATATCTCAACGTATATTTGTTATTAACATTTTTATAAATCTTATACAGTAGAACCTCGATAACTCAGACCTCGGTAACTTAAAAACCTCTATAACTTCAAAAAGTAATATGTTCCCTTCCCATCAGAGCCAAAAACCTCTATAACTTAAAATACGCAACCTCTATAACTTAAATAAGTAATCTCTGTATTGGCCCTCAGTAACTTAAAGAAATGTTTCCACAACCTCCATAACATAAAATTGTTCGTCAATGAGTCATTTTGAAAGAGTGTGCAAAACAAAAGGTTTCGGTATTTACTGCTTGCACGTGTTCACTAGTTAAATTGTTAACGTAAACAATGTACAGTACATACGTCACCTATTGTTTGCTTCTTCGAAATTCTTTAAAACTTTGCGGCGGTTGCCTTAAGACAACGGCTTACTTGGATCATAAGTTTTTGATCATTATCCTCGAAACATCGCTTTACCTACTGTGTGATAAAACTGGCTTAAAATGAGTTCAAAAAGATAACTAACAACATTCACATACGCTGATAAATTAAAAGCTATAGAAGCAGTGAAAAATGGATTGAAAAGGAAATAAGTTGCGGCTCAGTGTGGAATACATGAGAGTACATTATCAATCATCATTAAAAAAAGAAGCTGAAATCTTGAAGAAACAAGAATCAGGAGAAAGTCTTCAATGTAAAAGACGAAAAATTGCCGAATTCCCTAATTTAGAACAATGTTTGTTTACGTGGTTCAAACGGTGTCGAAACAAAAACATCAGTGTTAGTGGACCCATACTGAAAGAAAAAGCTGAAGAGTTCGCTAATTCGCTGAAAATCAAAAATTTTAAAGCAAGCAATGTCTGGTTAGAGAATTTTAAGAAACGACATGATTTAGCCTTTAAAAAAATGTGCGGCGAAAGAGCGAGCGTAAGCAAATCAGTCTGCCAACAATGGAAATCTGAATTACATAATTTAGTGAATGATTATGATCCCAATATGTTTTTAACGCTGACGAAACGGGTCTATTTTTCAAATGTCTTCCCGACAAAACATTAACATTCAAAACTGAAAAATGTCATGGAGGAAAGCACAGCAAAGAACGACTTACGATTCTGCTTTGTGCAAATTCTATGGGCACAGAAAAACTGAAACCTTTAATTATAGGCAAGTCAACTAAACCTCGGTGCTTTGCAGGCCTAAAATCACTACCCGTGGATTATGAAGCCAATAAAAAAGCATGGCTGACAGCCGAACATTTTTAAAAAAATGGCTGATTAACTTAGATAAGCAAATGGTAACTTCAAATAGAAAAGTTATTCTGTTTATCGACAACTGCACAGCACACGGGGACATACTACCATTAAAGGCAGTCAAAGTACAATTTCTTCCGCCAAACACATCACAACTTCAACCATTTGGATCAGGGTATAATTAAAAATTTTAAAACATTATACAGAAAAGAAGTTGTTTGAAAAATGATAGCTGATATGGAGCAAAATACGATTTCTTCTATCAATGTTCTTCAAGCAAAGAGGATGGTAGACAAAGCTTGGCGAAACGTAACACCCCTCGTTCCATTAGGGATTGGAATGCACAGCAAAGAGATTAGCTTTGGTGCTGAGCACCCTCTGCCACCCACAATTTTGTGAATTGCAGAGTATACAGGGTGAGTTTTTTATCTTGAGACAACTAAATATCTCGAAAACTACAAATCCGATCAAAAAAAGTGGGTAATAAAAATTGTTCGTCTCGACGGGGGACATCCGATGATACCAAATTTGACTCCCCACCCCCACCCCCTAGGGGTGGGGGAAGGGGGAGAAAAAAACTTAAATAGGAACCCCCATTTTTTATTGCAGATTCTGATTCCCCGGAAAAAAACTACCCCTATTTCACCCCCAATTCGAGTCATTTTGGTCGATAGATGGCGCTGCAATCGACAAAAATCAAAATAAGCAAAAATTCATTTAAAATGAGGATATCTCGTGAAATACACATCAGATCAGCAAAATACAAGTTAATGTGATTGATATTTTTCAAAAACTATTCAATAACACCACCCACCTCCAAACTTGAGGGATGGGAATGGACATTATTTCAAAATGCACTGATGCAAATTCTTTAGCAGATAGCGAAAGTCAAACATTACTTTTTGCGTTACCCAGGAACAACGACGTGGACGTAGTAATTTTCTGTTCCCTTTGGGGTGCTAGATTTAGGTGAGTCCCCTCGCCTCTCACCATCGGGGTGCTTGTTTTTGGTGAGTCCCCTCGCCTCTCACCATCGGGGTGCTTGTTTTTGGTGAGTCCCCTCGCCTCTCACGTGTTTGTTTCTAACAACAATTCTAAAGCAAGTGCTCGAAAATATCACCACCGACATCGATGCATTTATTTACCCGCTCTTGGAATGATTCGACGCAACTAAGAAGCATATCCGGCGTGATTTTTGACAAGCGTTGGTAATTCGTTCAATCATGTTTTCAGGCGTTGTTGGCACTTCACTGTAAACTTCATTCTTCAAGTATCCCCATAAAAAAAAATCAGGCGAAGTGAGATCTGGTGATCTTGCAGGCCACGGCACTGGACCTCCTCTTCCGATCCATCGACGATTGTACAGACGATCTAACACTTCCCGCGATCTTACAGCAAAATGTGCTGGACAACCGTCATGTTGAAACCACATTGTTTGTCGCACGTCTAAGGGTACGTCTTCAAGCAATGTTGGCAGTACGTCCTCTAAGAGTTGTTGATATTTCTCCCCATTGAAATGTCCATGGATAAAATGTGGACCAATAAGTTTGTCCCCAATTATCCCACACCAAACATTTACATTCCACGGACGCTGATGTTCAACTTGGCGTAACCAATGCGGGTTTTCCACACTCCAATAATGCATGTTGTGTCGATTAATGGTGCCGTGGTTAGTAAAAGTGGATTCATCCGAAAACAGTACTCGAGCAAAGAAATGGGGTTCTTCTTGTATTTTCTGTAGCGACCATCGGCAAAATGTCAATCGATTATCGAAATCATTGCCGTGAAGTTCTTGATGCAACGAAACATGGAACGGATGGTATTTTCTACGATGCAAAATCTGACAAACAGTAGTCTGAGAAATTCCTGATTCACGACTTATTTGTCGAGTACTAATGTGAGGGTTATAAGCCACTGCAGCTAAAACTGCAACTTCGTTATTTTCTCCAGCTATCGTCCTTCGCCGCTTTCGTTTGTTTGTGTGCACACTTCCCTCCTGAGTGAACTGTTGGATAATACGGTAAAAAGAAGCGCGCGATCGAGGCTGGTCTGGAAAACGATGAGCATAAAGATCAACAGCATTATCGATATTCTTGCGACATTCTCCATAAATGTAGACCATTTCAATTTTTTCTTGCAACGTTATAGCCTGCATTCTCATTGACACGTGCAACAGAACGAAGTAAATAAATCAGAGATGTTATGAACGCTATGAAAGTACATCAAGTAATGAGAAAACTCTGAGAAATGAGCGACGATGTGAACGCAATGGAAGTACATCAAGTAATGAGAAAACTCTGAGAAATGCAGCGCCATCTATCGACCAAAATGACTCGAATTGGGGGTCAAATAGGGGTAGTTTTTTCCGGGGAATCAGAATCTGCAATAAAAAATGGGGGTTCCTATTTAAGTTTTTTTTCTCCCCCTTCCCCCACCCCTAGGGGGTGGGGGTGGGGAGTCAAATTTGGTATCATCGGATGTCCCCCGTCGAGACGAACAATTTTTATTACCCACTTTTTTTGATCGGATTTGTAGTTTTCGAGATATTTAGTTGTCTCAAGATAAAAAACTCACTTGGTATATTTGAGGGATACAGTGAGTTTTATTCTGGTAACAGTTTCAAAGGTGAATCAGTCCTGCGAAGCTGGCATCCCACCAACAGCTGGGGAGCATCATGGAAGGTTTTGAGGTAGAGAAACTCGTCGGTCATTGTCCCCAAGAATAGCAGCCAAACACTTCTCTCTCAAACTACATCAGAAGAGAAATCGGTTATTTGCAGTACCCGACAAATAACGAGATACATATGTTAATAATCTGTTGAGAGATTGTAGTTTATCATGGATTTCATAGATTTGTCCAGGAGAATACCAGGATGTTTCCTTAAAGTATATCTTACCAATTTATTAGTGACTGATAAATATGACTTAAGGATCTGTAATTGCCTTATTTTCGGGGAGAAATTACGCAAACACATAGCACAGGAATCGGTTTCTGAGAAAGGCGGTAGTTTTGCATGTGCGTAGTTTGTTAAAATAGAAGGATGAACTGAAGAGATGATTACCGAGCGTAGTGGATGACTGGTCTCGCAATCGGGAGAACGAGGGTTCAAATCACCGTCCGGCTATGCATATTTCGGTTTTCCATTGTTTCCCGAAATCACTACAGGCGAATGTCGAGATGGTTCCTTCAAAATACCATGAACAGATTCCTTTCGTTCCTTGCCCGCAGTCCTTCCTACCTCTAAAGACTTCGACGTCGACAAGGCGTAATGCCATCAGAGAAAAAATAAAATAGTGGATGATTAATTTCATCCAGACTAAACAACAGTCCTACTGACTGCATAATTAATTCGTTTGTTAGTGTCATGTGTAGCTCTTGGCTAACTGATAAAATAAAACGCTAATGACTTCGCTTATGTAAAATTTCGCGTGCATTAGAAGGGAAAATTGTCTTTCAATAGTACACAGGGAGGTAAGATTATTTTTTTAGATATTTGTCTGTATGTAAATCAGTAACGTGTTGACCGTGAAATACTGCACATTTATATGTACTTTGTATAAACGATATCATACTGGGTGAAATTTTGTGGGTGCTGCAATTTTTAATACTTGCAAATTTCTGTGATTTTTCTTGAATAATATAAAGCACTCATATTGTATTACAGTTTCAAAAGTGCAAATTTCACAGAATAATGAAAATTCGTCCTGAGTGTGTAGTTTTTTTTTTCAGCTTGAGTACATTTATACAGACATAGGGATTTATATGCGTTTCCGAAACCTTTTACACAGTATAATTCTTTTACTATATTCGTTGAGGGCTTATAAGGAAAATAAATATCTCCTGTGTTAAACATGCACACTACAATGAATACAATCATGTATTTAGAAACCGCAGAAGGATGAAATCTGAATGTCGAATGTTTATTTTGCCACTAACAATTTCTTTAGTCGAATTTTGATCTCTGATGAGGGTGTGCAGGCAAGAATCATTTAAATCTAAATTTAAAAAGATTTAAAATCTTAGGTGGTTCACCATTGGGTTTCCCAAAAATTATATGGGTTTCTTGAAATTATTTCCTAAACAATTCATTAGACAAAATTACCTTGAGCTACCACGCTGGCCATACCATTATCATGATAAGTCAGAGACTCATAAGTATTCATGTTGGTGTCCGCTCAGTGATTCTGCCTCAAACAATCACCTTTGCGACCAAGCGTGGTGGGTGAGCGGCTAACGCTCTGGAGGACACCAGTTCGAATCCCCGTCTGGGCATCCAGATTTGGGTTTTCCATGGTTTCCCCAAATCACTCCAGGCGAATTCCGGGATGCTTCCTTCAATAGGCCATGGCCAAGTTCCTTCCCGTTCCTTGTCCCCAGTCGTTGACCTTGACGTCGGCAAAGAGTAAAGCCACAAGCAAAAAAAAAAAAAAAAAAAAAAAAAAAAAAAAAAAAAAAAAAAAATTACTATCACAAAATTGACACAGAGCAATGCGACACTCACTTCAACTAGATCACTTTAGAAATAACCACGATATACTGTACATACATGTAATTCCTATAAATGCATGTAATATACGATTTCAGGGAAGATAAAAGATTTAGGAATGTGTGTGGAAAAACTGTAGTAATTTGCACTTCGATTCTTTCACTGTAAACTCTGACGCTTCCTCTGAATACAGTTCTAAAGCCTCTAAATGTTCGATTTATCCCATCTGTATAGAAGGTAACATCTCCAATAAGTAATTCGTTTAACTAATCTATTTAACGCCTATGCTATTTAATTATTTTGTGGATCACGGCTTTAGAAATGATTTTTTAAACAGCAGGCAAAAATGTATGAAACGTAAGGTGTTAAGAGCAGAATAGTAAGAACGTAAAAAAAAATCTGAAGAGATACCTCACTTCCGTATTATGTGAGAGGAACAGAACATGATGATATTCTTAAAAATAATTATGTTAACCGCAACTGATTAATAATAAATAATACGCAATTTAAATACTGAAGTATTTTTACTGACATATATACAGTCATCACTGTTGATTACTATCTATAATATGAACGTAACATCTAAACATAATAAAACCGTAAACGATACCAAAGTTACTGCCTTCTCTACATGGTTTCCGACGTGTCGTATAAGGAAATATATCTGATTTTACACCACTTTTCCTTTCCTGAACAAAAATGATTTTTTTTTGTTAACAAAATCTAAAATAAAAATGCTTTTACTGAGTAAAATAAATTATGATTCAGAAAGCTTCTACTCTGGGCTTAAGTCTGACAGCATTTTGTGATGAAGTTTTAGGGTGACTCTAGATATAATGGCTGCAGAAGTCTTTGTTCTTCTCTGTATACTAGACAATTATTTGCATTATTTGTGAACATTATCTTAAATCCTAGTGTTATATTAATCATATTATTTTCTTGTGAATACGTTGGCCAGAATGAAATGTCAAAATGGACCATGGAATGAAAATATGTAATATAAAGCAGTTTTCTTGTTTCCATTTCAATTTCTCTTATATTATTCTTAAAGAGAATTTTGCAGAATCTTTTGACATGTTGAAAGTTTTCATTCCAATTTAAGTTGATATGTATATACTTTGTAGCCTGTTTCAAATGGTTTCATTAAATTTTATCCCCTCAAACATCATACATACAGTAACATTTTTAAGGTAAATTCAATTAGTTCTGTGTTATTCAATTACGAGTTTTTTAACACAAGCTCAAAGTATTCCGGATTTTGTTATGATCTTTTAATAATACCATTTTGTCACTAGGAAAAATGCGTTTTTTTTTTTCATTGTTACCGAACATAAACGTAATTTATGTGTGCCATGAAAAGCAAAGGACCATGATCTGATTTCTGAGTGAAGTCATGTTTAACTGTTACTCATTTTCAGTAATTATATTATTTAGGAAAAATTTTAATCCGTGACCAACTACTAACATCATAATGGGGCGATAAAAGTCTTTTTATTTTTGTATCACTTGACCACCGATGAAAGCCGCGTTCTATCGAATACTAGTCTCACCCACCAGTGTCGGTACCTTGAAATGAAATTCACAGAAAAACCAAAGTAACTGTATACATGTTTGACGTAAGCAGACATTGTTCAACAGCCAGAAACTATTCAAAAAGTCGCTGTAAAATCAGAATTAACGGTACCGTCATTTGCTCTATTTATTATCAGGGACGTGGTTGAATTGCGAAGACGATCTCAGACTCGCCTCTCTCATTTTGTGTACTGGTTGGCATAAGGTAGTCAAAAAAGCCTGATCATTTGTTCTGTGGTTCTAAGGTAATTTAGGTAATAATAACTTGGTTTCTTTGAATCTCAGAACTGATAATCATGTACTTTGCTTGGAAGTTTTACAAAACGATTCAAATGGTAAAAACAAAGTAGCGGAATCCAGTTACTGGGAAAAAGTAAACTGAAGATAGTGGTAACAGAAAATGCTGTTAGTTAAGAATGCATAAGAAAGGAAGGCTGCTTGATTCATCAACTGCAGACTAATCCCGGTGTTGAGAAAATTTTCTGGAAAAAAAAACACAGTGTGTTGGGAAATGAAGTTTTATTTTGGTGCACGTGATACTGAAATCCACCTGGAAAGCACTTTCAGCCGCATTAGTACTGTGTACAGAACGTTATCTTGTTTCAAGAAGTCTGCCTATATAACTTTCTTGCAGGATACAGATCTGCTAACTCCCAGATAAACTTACTGGTCTGTGGGTTTATCATCAGAATTAAGACTGTTTGAACTGATGTTATGAAGAGACTCATCCATCCTATTGCTTTCTTATCACATATTATACGTTCCTAAATCATTGCATTAGCCCACATGCAGTACGGTAAGTGTTAAATAATAATTATTTGTTCCTTATTGTAATATAAGTGGTTTGTGTGGGGTCTTATTTATTATTATTATTATTATTATTATTATTATTATTATTATTATTATTACCTATTTGAAAATTAATGGATTCTTTAATAATTGCAAAAAAGGTGCGAAATGAATTTATAAACATATGTAAATCCAAATGCGTCATAAATCAACAAATTTGACATCAAAATGACCAAAGGGACGGAAGGTGTATTTACTTTTAAAATGAAATAAACAATTAAAAAATCTTAATAAAAACAATACCTCGTCCTAAATGAATGGCCGTTATACTATGAAATTTATTTTACTCTGATAACATTGAAAACATCATATTTTGAAAATATCATTACTTCACAATACAGAATAATTGATATCCAATTGACTTTGTAAACAGATACTACATAACAAAAAATATGATTTTTTTTTTTTTTTTTTTTTTTTTTTTGTAACAGTTTAACGTCCCTTTTTAACAACGTGGTCTTTAGAGACGGGAAAGGATGGGGGCAAGGAATGGGAAGGAATTCGGCCATGGCCTTTTGAAGGAAGCATCCCGGCATTCGCCTGGAGTGATTTGGGGAAACCATGGAAAACCCAAATCTGGATGCCCGGACGGGGATTCGAACAAAAAATATGAAATCTTTGCAAAAGGGACACGCAATAGTATATGGGCCTAATGGTCACTATTAAGGTCTTCTATCTAGTCTGTTGTATAATCAACGCAGTTGTATGTGAAGCATAACACATGCCCTCGACTAGCTTTACTCAACTTGTTATTTATTGTCCGGTAGTGAAACTCTTATCGGGTGGAGCTATCCACTCAGGGCGTCATTTGGGTGTTCTCTTCGAGAAAAATATTCATGTGCAAACACTCGTCGTTAAAGTTCGAGGAAATGTTATTATCGAGAAATATTGTGCAGGTCTCGAAGTAGTTGCCTCATCAATCGTCCTCACCCACACAGCACTACGTGAAAAACATTGGTTCAGAGTTTAAAGTGAAAGTAATTCTGATATCGACTCTTTAAACTCAGACTCTGGTCGCTTATTACTGTAAGCTGCCAGCTTGGTAACTCGACCGGCCAAGACACCGCTCGAGATCAAAGTCACCGATTTCTGCAGCCACAGCGGGCGTAATGGGCCGGATTCTTGGCTTCATGGCCTGGGGCCCCTACAGTCGGTGATCGGGGCCCCCCATCAGCCGGTGGGCCCGTACTTTTGACCCGCTTACCATCCCCCCCCCCCCCCCTAACGCCGGCCCTGCCTTCCAGTCTTCTCTTCTGTCGCCCAATCGCCATCCAGATACCCTCCATATGTGGACAGAATTTTACAAACAAAATAATAACAATTCTGAACAAATAGCTCATTAGATGAAACATTTTCTCTCTCCCACGCTCACGGCATTGCCAGGGCACCTTTATGTGATTGGCTCGATGACCTCAAGTTATTACGTGGAAACTCGTCGCTGTTCGTAAATACCGCGGCTTGGTGTCTGCCATAAATCTACATAGATTGGCATGTTAAGCCAAGCGTGCTTTCCAGCTAAAACGGTTGGAGACGCTGACCATCCCGCTTGTGAGACATCCACCCTCAGCCCCTTTGTGTGTTGACAAAAAGAGAGATAGGTCCCTCTTCTATTGTGAAGTCAGGTGTACACCATTGGTTCCTGGAACGGTATCCCCGAGGAGCAAAGACCAAGAATTGTTCCGTTATGCCTCTAGGCAATACAGACTTTCACACACACGTAGTGGCTGATATTAATACACTGTTAAATAATTGTGTGAGATAGGGAGATGGTTTGTCTCCGTTACTTTTTAATTGTGCATTAGAAAAAGTAGTGAGGGAATGGAGGAAAGTCATCAACACTAAGGGTATTCAGCTAGAAAGAAGTCCAAATAAAATCATCATAGATTGTCTAGTTTTTGCAGATGACATGGCGGTAAGGGAGTGTGCATAAACTACGTGACTCGGTCTAGGGGAGGGGAGGGGTTGGTTGGAAAGTTACGCTCGGCTAAGTGGGAAAGGGAGGGGGGGTGGGGGTTCCGAGCTAGGCCACGTAGCTTTTTGTTCATGTTATTTGTCTAAGTTAAAATGAGATAAGAACACTAAAAAGCATGTAAATATTTATTTCCGCCATTTAATAATCCCCGTATGTAATTTACGATACTTTGACAAGAGGAAACAGTACAAAATGTCTTCTGGAATCAATAGGGAAAAAAGCTACATGCTACGGGGGGGGGGGATTCACAGGATGTCAAAATGGAGCTACGTGGTTTATGGACACTCCCTAACGACCTATTCACTGGATAGTGCAAAAGAAAAAATCGAAGAACTCGAGAAACAGGTAGTCAAAATAGGATTACTCATATCTTTTGAAAAAGCACAATTCATGACAAACATCAATGAAGCTCCTCAAAATCTTAAATTTGGCAATGGCACAATAGCTAAAACAAATTGTTTTAAATATTTAGGAGAATGGATAACGAGCGACACATAAGACATTACTGCCATAGAAACTAGAACACATAAAATGGAAAGAGCATTTCATATAACAAAGAACGTATACAACATAAAATCTTTATCATGTAACACAATACTAAGGCACTGTAAAACAGTGGTTACACCAGAAACGTTGTATTCGGCAGAAACACTTAAGCTAACAGGATAGGGGGCGTCCATAAATTAAGTGAGGTGAAATAGGGGGGGTCCTGCGAAATCTCACCAGGGGGAGGGGGGGGATCAACGGAAACCTCAGGTGAGATTTTTTAAATTTGTGTTGGACTGTAGAGCTAAAATAAAAAAGGTCTACAAATGACGCGTCTCACGGGATCAGATCTCACCAGATTGGGGGGGGGGGGACCAGATCTCAT
>JARYHS010013630.1:19351097-19471834 GCA_031002005.1 Vandiemenella viatica
AATTCTTAGAAGGTCTTATGTGAAGAGATAGATTGGAAAATGCAGTACAAGGACTAAAACAGTAGTGTCACCGGATATTGTATTGGAACAACAGTTGTTCATTATCCCAAATTAATGGTTTTGTTGTTGATTTAGTCAGAAGTTCGGTTGTTTTCAAATGATATAAACATGATAAAATAGGATTAAAATGAGAGTGGATTGTGAACAGACACATAGCGATCTGGATGGGATATCTAGTTGAGTATGCCAGCATGGAATGAAGATAAATACCAAAAATAACTAATTAATCAGGTACACAGATAGAAAATTAAAGGTTTGTATGATAATACAGCGAAGAATTGTTTACTGAAGGTACTGAGTTTAAAATCTTCACATAACATTTGATAAAAACTCATTTAGGCAAAAGACGGGGGAATTTCAAAAGTACTGCATTTACTGGATGGGGTGATGAGGATATATGTGAGGGAAGTCAGGAACTAGGATACAAAGCCTCACTTGAATATGGTTATACAATATAGTGCCAACATTGTGGGGATCAGATATAGAAGTTGGAGGGTATGAAAATAGACCAACTGGATTTGTTTTCAGAAACTAATGGAAAGCAGTCAGTAACTTATTTGATAGAGGAGTAATGTAAAGAATCATTAGAAGACAAGAGGTGCTTGAAGTGAGTGATTAGGTATGGATACAAATGGTATAAAATTTATAAAGGATATGAAGGGATGACTATTACTGTAAACTAGCTCTGAATTTCAGCCACAAAGGAGTCAGAAAATTTTATTGGAACAATTTAAGTAAAACTTCATGTAATACATTGGTAAATTGCTGCCAATGCATGAACTCATCACAATTAATAATAATGATATTAATAAGTGTATCATTTCTTCATCTGAAATATTCTCAAGTGTTCTGTCAGATCAAATTGAATGAATTGTGTGATATGTAGGCCAGCAACAATGTGTGGCCATCATTACATTTATCTGACTAACTGGTTTCCACAGTGCCGATGTTTATAACCACCGCTTGTCGTGGGTGCTACTGGGATATGGAAAAGCATGAGAGTACAGTGCTCCTTTTGGCAGCAGGTTGTGGCGAGACAGTATTAAGGTAGATTTATTTGTAAAGCTGAAGTTGCCACGAAGCATTGTTGTGAGCGGAGGTGCGCCGGGAAAAACAGTAATTGTTGAGTCAGTCTAGAGCTGGCCGCCGTGAGAGTCGGTCTGAAGCTGGTCGCCGCAAGAGACAGGTCAAGGTCACAGCGTGCCCCGTATAATTGTACAGTGGATCTAAAAGTATTAAAATGTTGTCCGCTGATCACGTTGCTTCATGACGAACGACAAACTAGTAGTAGTGAGAAGTGGTGATACAGTGTGTAGACTCAATAGGCAGAAGCGTGGTCAGAACTTGTAATCGGAGTATATGAAGTATTGTATAGCCTTATCCACGGTCAAGATGAACAAGTATAATTGGTGGTGGTGGTTGGGATAGATGTATGTGCTTGGTAAATAAATCAGATGTCAACTTAAAAGCGACCTGTGAATTGATTTAGTAGAAAATCGAACCTGCAAGTCTAAACAGTCAAGCGTATTACCAAACCCACCATACCTATTATCGCCAGCCTGTGTGCGAGCTATCTGTTATCACTTGCCGCATGTGGCAGTAAGCTCATTAAATCGCTACAAGGTGCATTTGCCAGGCAGGAGCTAAGATTGCCATGCCTTAATGGTGATTACCAGATGTTAGCAAGTCGGAATGTGCTGTCTTTGGTAGACAATGTCCAGAGCACTTACGTTCATTGCTTCTTTCAGAAATAATTCAAGTAGTAGTTAGAAGCATGTCAGACAAACAGTGATCCCAAACCTATTGATTTTTCTGTATTTCGAAATGAAACAATTTTTCTATGATTCCTGAGAATGCATGGAAATTTCTTCAATTTTTTTACTGATTTTACATTCTCAAGTTGGCAACCCTTTTGTTTATGTTTTACAGAGAATTCCTTGATTGATTATATTATAAGTAGTTATCTATTACAGAATGTTCTAGATACCATTTGGGGAATACTCCAGTGTCCTACATTTTTTATATTTTTTTGGGGATTCCCAAGTTAATTTGCTTGTCTATATAAACAAGAATTCGGATTTTATTTGTTCATTAGAATTTTTTTCAAGTTACCAAGTCAAAGTGTCGCCAAATGAAGAACTGAGTACAAGAGCGAGTGTAAAAAGAAAAAAAGACCTTCAGTTTTATAGAAATAATGGGAACAATTTTCAAGTCGGCTGCAAAAATCGTAAAAGCACAAACTATGCCCATTGTAAAAGTTGTAATAAATATATTAATATTACATCAGGAAAGATGCTTTCAAGAAACTCAATTCTTCAGAACATCAAAAAGCACATTCAGTATCATCAAATATGAAATCACAAAGATATCATCATTGACCGTGACAAAAACTAAACAAAAAAAAACTGATGTACAAATTAAAAGAAGGTAAAAACATTTCATTATTTTATAAATGATTTTGTTGTTTTTGCAGGCGTCATATTACATATATAAATGCTTACGGGATTATTCATTATTTTGTACTAAGTACCAATGCTTATATTGTTATCAGTCTTGTTTGTTGTGGAATTTAATCTAACATTTACCATTATGGAGTACCTACCGAAATTGATAGTCTGTTTCTCTGGATTCAAAAATTTCAAAAGAAATGAAAACTCACACCATAATTGATCAGATTATAGGCAAAGAAAATTTCAATAATTGTTGTCGAGATCTGCAGCAAACTAAGTTTTTGCTTATTGTTGACAGTACAGTGATCTTAGCACAGCCAAATACTTGTGCAGAAAATCATCACATCAAAGATCAGTTTTTAGTTTTCATTCCATTAGAAGTGCTGATGCAGTATCCTTATTTGAGCACATATAAACTTTTTTTTTAGAAGCAGTGATATTCCATATAAAAATAATCTAATGAGTTTTGCATCTGATGGTCAAACATAATGATAGAGTGTAATAATTCTGTTGTAATATTGCCACAAATAAAATTCCCAATATTTTTATGCCTAGCACACATCATAATTCATTTCATCTTTGGGCATCATTTGCTTTTGTCAAATTATGGTTGTCGGGGCTGTATTTTTTTCATATACCGATTTTGGGTAAAAATACACAGATATTAGTGGGCAGCTCTACTGATTTCACATTTTGTCTTTCAAGACCACTGCAGACATTTTTTTTAAACATTCTGAAATATCACTGCAATATTTTGAGAAAGATACAATCTTATTTCAAATTTTAATATCTTTGGATTATTCTCACATTTTTCTAATGGTTAATGTCATTCACCTTATAAAACACTCACCAGATTAACGTGGCAGAAATTTTCTTTCAGTTGGCGTAGTAATATGGCATCCAGTTTATTGTCTGGATTACAGGCCTTATAAGGAAAAGCGCATTTCTGCAGAAGCCAGTGGAAAGCCTGTGTAATATTCCCACCTCCATAGTCCATACGCACCTACTTTAAACAATAATATCATTAATAATTTGCAGTGTTACTTAAATTTAAAAACAACAATAATTAATAATTCACAGTATTTACTAAAATTCATGTGTGGAAGTGAAGAATTATGTAGTGATATTATTATTTTTATTTGTGCTTATTAGTTTAAAAGGGATTAGAGAGAAAGACAACAGAGGAAAATTTCACAATCACTGAAACCAATGATATGGAAGATCAATTAACCATGAAGTGGGATCATTTATCTGTTCGCCATGGAGTGGGAACTTTTATGGGTCACATTTGTGTTGCTCTCACAAATTGTTCGTAATAATAACCATATCACTTTCTATGGTTGTCATGGCTGATAACTATTGTCATAATACTTTAATACTCAAGAAGTTGTTTGCTGTTTAATGGTCACCACCCAGAGATTTTGCTCTGAGAATATGAATAATCATTCATTTAAACACAATGCAATAGGAGTGGAAGTGAAAATGGAGTGCCACAGGGAAGTTTATTGCGACAATTCCTATTCATTATTCTAATGAATAATGTGTTGATTGTTTCCTGTCAGAAATTAGGTTGTTTGCAGATGATGAAATGAAGACTGGGAACAGCATCAGGGTGACCTGGACAGGATATCTAGCTCGGATGAAGATAAATGCAAAGAGGAGTCAGTTTATTAGATCCACAGATAAAACACAAAGATGATTATGGTTATAAGGTGAGGAAAGAACTGCTTGTGAGGACCTGAAATGTAATTCCTTGGCATAACATTTGATAACAAATTTATCTGGGCATGAGAAATTTGTCAGTGTTGTGTTTAAAAGATTTTACTCCTTTTTAATGTTGTATTTTTATATGTTTCTTCTTTTGGTGTCGGAGATAGTAAAACTTCTATGACTTCATTCCATTTTATTAACATGTTATAAAATAAGTTCCGAAGATATACTGGTCCTTTGCTAGCAGCAACTTTTACAGCTCAAAGCGAACACATGAACTTTTTTTCACGCTCGCCAGATCTTATTGCTATCCCCTTTCTCAACGTTGCCATAGCTACCAATTTCTTTCTCAGAGTAATTATTATTCTTATTCTTTTCTTTAGGTAACCTGTTATACTACATCAGGTAGTAGGAAAAGGTTTGAAAATCTTTCATTTGTTGGAGAGAATGATGAGGGATGTACTAGAGGAGTAAAGGAATTGGGTTACAAAACTTTGGTCAACCATTGCTTGAATGTGGTAGTGTAGTATGGGACCTACATTTTAGGTGTCTAATACAGCAGTTGGAGTGTGTGTAATGAAGGACTGCTAGATTAGTCTCTGGAAATTTCCACGAAAGACAATTAGTAAGTGATATGAATAAGGAACTGGAATGGAATTCATTGAAAGACAGAAGGAGAATGAAGAGAATCATGGTAGTGTACAAGGCATAATTTGGTGATAAGGCATGGAAAGATATTGGTGGAAGAATTAAAAGAGGTGCACGGAAGGTAAAAAATGAACATGACCACAAATTGGCAGTTGATTTCAGGCATAAGGGTGTGGGAAGATTTTCGTTTGTAGGTATGGGGATTAGGGATTGGAACAAATTACAAAGAGAAATGAGACCTAATTTACTAAAAATCCTAAAAGAATTTTAAGTTGAAATTAGTAGAGAGAAAAGTAAGTGAGAAAGGAAAGGGGGAAAGTGGGTGCGAAGGAATTGCCACTGGAGCAAGGGTTCCATCACAATTCAATTAAATTAAGGGGGTTACAATTTAGTTTAATATTGCAAGAGTGAATGCTTTATGTCAGTGTAATCCTTTTTACATTTCGAAGACTGATCTATTATTCCATAAAGTGCTTATGTAATCTGATATCAGTTAAAATTCAAAGACTTTGATGAACATACTGAGTAATCTTCAATAGTGACTTTTATTTCTATAAATCACTTTAAACCATTATCTTTTGTGGAGTCACAATACAAGCAGATTGATAACTGAAATCAGTTTAAGAACCATGCATAAACTTTATTATGTATCAGGTTATTTCACTGCATCCATAGTTAGCGTTAATTATAGAGAATCTCTATACACTAGTAGACATTTTAGGCAATACAATATATAAAAAAACCTCGCAGTTACATCAACTATCTTATAATTGTTAAGCAACTAATCTTTAATCGTTAAACGTAGTAAAAAAAGTTTTAAATAATATGAAGAAGCTAGATATTTTTGAACTTACTCTTGTGTTCCTATGAGAAATGCCATCTTCTACACATGATACTGATGATTTCTGATCACCGACATCAACAACACAAGCATATCCAAGACCAGCACCAAATGTTGCTGCAACATGGTCCTGTAGTTGAAAGAAAATTTTATCCTTTTATGTGTCTCACTTTTATACTTAATAAAAATGAACTGAAATTTCTGTGCATTTAATAAAATAGTTATGTTAGAAAAACTATTTAGATTGAACATATTTTTGAAAAAAATAATTTTGGGCATTGTTAATGTGCTCAATACAGAGAGGAATCAACCATTTTTCAAATTTTTGTATGTCTGTTTCTTTGACCATGATTCACATAAAACTACTAGATGGATTTCCACGAGGTTTTGAAGACTGTAGGCCGATGACCCAGGTGGTGAATGAGTTATGTTCCTTCTTGATACAACTTTGGAAAGCTGAGAAATAAGGAAAGAAGTGTACACGTATTTAGCAGTCCATTTAATACTATCTATTGCATGGTGTGACGTAATTCCCATCTTTCTCATACCATGTTGATGTGTATACTACAGCTTGGTAGAAAGAAGTTCATTGCACCATGTGAGCAATAACCAAAGTAATCATTTTAAGTATACGTTATCCTAAGAAACCATTAGCAGATTTGAATGTTGATTAGAAAAGTACTGATTAAAACACACACAGAGAATTCTTTGCCTGCAAAGAAGCCAATTTAGCACCAATATCATACAAGTAGCTGCTGTCAACAAGAGCATTTTGTGTAATTGGTAAAAATGAGGTGAGATATAAATTGATAAACACCTTGGATGAACAAAATGGCACCAGCGATTACGCAGGAGGATTTTTTTTTAAGACTCGGAATTTAGATATATCTCCAGCATACTGCATTAGTGTTTGAACTTCACTTCTTCAAAAAAAAGCCTACAAAATTGAGAAAAGTAATCCCACTCAAATTGATATCCATTTACAGAAATCTGATCAGAGCACAAATTTTGATGATTTATGCTACCTTTTTTCCCCCTACTTGTGGCCTTATGTCTTGCTGAGGTCATACAAATAGGAAAGGCCTGGGGGCAAAGGATGCAAAGGACTTCTGCCATGGTCATTGAAGGAATGATTTTGGGAAAGTATGGAAAACCAAAGTTTGGATGGCTGGATGGGATTAGAACCCACATTCTCTCAAATGTGAGGCTGAGACATTACCACTTATCCAACCATGCTGGTAGTTTGTGGTGCAGACTTAGTGTATACCGTCAATATTCAGTTTATAAGAGTGCATTTTCATTACAGCACTGCTTCACTGTAACAACTGACAAATAGTAGAAACTAATGCTGGTTTTTTGGCCAGTGTTCATCGTTTCTTCTCAGACTAGCAGCCAGAAAATCTTGATATTTTTTGTATCCACTGCAAAAGCTGCAAACTATGATGGTGAAGAAATTTTGTAGGCAGTGTTTTAGGTTCAACCACAAATGCATTGTGTCCCATCTTTCTCATACCTAACAGGAAATTCCAAATCCTATGGTTAATATTTTTACTACATGTTTAATTTTTTTATTTTGTTTTTGGTTTTATTATATTCTCTGCCCGACAGCTTCTCCTTTCTATTTTCATTTTTAGTTTGAAATTCTCCCTCTCTCACTCGCACCGGATTACCAACTGACAATTCATTGTATTTAACTTATTGCCTTCAAATGAAAAACCAATGAAGGCTTAATATCTGAAATTTCATTGCTCTTAGTGTGTTTCAAAGACCTAAATCATCCTGCTGTCATCAATGTCAGACCATGGTTCTAACCCTGGAGCACCTCAGTTTCATGTCAAAACCAACAAATTGGGGGAAGATAAGCAGAATATGTTTACATGCTCATGCAGTATTAAAAAATATAATGTTCAGTAACAGAAAACACAGCTACTACAATTCAAGTGAAATTTCACAATACGTGCATAGTAAAGGCATAATTAGTCACAATAAGATAGTAAAGATTCTTTGAGTCACCCTGAGAGATAACACTCGGTAACATTCATGCCTTATTACTCCACATTATGGTAAAGTTTTCTACAGTAGGAAAGAAAGAGAATGTGATGCAAACAGTTCATGATTACAAATTTCTAATGCGTGGTTTTTGGAACTAAGAATTCGGCAGGTCAGCTGAAGTACAATTCTAGGTATGGTAGTAAAAATTTCATGAAAGTGTTACAGAATTCCAAAAACAGGAAGAATTGCAGAGCTCAAGAGTGTTAGCCAATGTAGGTAATAGAGCACTGGGTAGAGAGGTCAGTAATTGTGTATTCCTACAGAAACTGAAATCCACTGGCAACATCTGCCATAATTACCAATAATAATTAACACATTTCAACACCAAGAAAGGATGAACTTAATTTACATCTAACTGTAGTGTGCATGACTGGTAGATACTTGATGAACAATTTCCACCTGAAAAGCAGCTTACCTGTAGGAGAAAACAGCCACCGAACCCAATTTTAACCAAAAGCAATGTGGTGAGTTTCTTTGAGGTATTGTCTGTTATAAATGTCAGGTATCACAAGAACTGCTCTGTAGTGCTAAGAAAAAAATGATACACACTTCATTAGTAATGTAATTTCATCCTATTCTCAGAATAAGTTATATTACACACATCCGTGATCATAGCTTTTATAGTATTGATGATACTCCTTCATTAAGAAATAATACTACATAGTCATCACATAACATACTCCACATGTAATTCACACCCTTTTCCATTCTGGGCTTAACAACTATAAAATCTGATGCATTTAGTGTTAAGCACTTAAAGCTGAAAATTTAATGGGTGAAATATTAGTATCCACAGGATTCGTAGCAAAACCCATAGGGAACATAGTTCACAATAGCAGGATGTCATTGCTTCTCTCCTGGCCATTAGTGTATTATTAGGGACTGATATTATGTAACGTTCCAGCTGTATTTGACAAGATGGCAAATATGTAAAAAAAAAAAAAAAAAAAAAGTTTATATCTCATAGCAATGCAATTCAGTTTCTTTGCTTTCCAATTGAGAGAAAATCACAACCACTGCTTCTTGTTATTCATCTCAAGCTGAAAGTCTTCAAATAAACTGCAGGGGGAAAATACTTCTTTCATATTTAAAAAAAAAAAAAAATCTATTAAATATCATTTTGGATATCTAACTGATCCTTTGGTTGATATAAAATAGAATAAACAGGTAACTACACAACAGCACATTTTCTTTGTGTGGAAGGCAAACAAATCTTTATTTACTGGGCTTAGTTTCTAAGCTCATCAAAATAATTCTGTCACTAAACTGTTTGTAATAACTCACCCATTTCTCTATTATCTTGTTCATACAAATCCTACACCAGTGACTCCACTGACAACTTTTGTGTTAATTATTCTGTATTCCCCAGATCAGAAATCCTGTGCTAATCCCAATGACATCTAACTTATGTCGTTCCATATCTCTTTTTAAGTTCTCAAAACTACCTGGCATTTTCAGACTTCTAACATTCCATGCTCTGACTCATAGAATGTTTCTATCCTTTCTGATGACTCCTTCCTGAGCAGTCTCCATCCAGAGATCTGATTTGGGACTATTTTACCTGCAGAATATTTTACCCAGAAGAAGCCAATACTACATATAATTGAGAGGATTACATGGCCTCAGGATATCCTTTTCATCTTTAATGCAGTGGTTTCCCATTGCCTTCTGCATTCCCCTACCACTGATCGTTTCCGATTCATCCACCTTTATGGCCATTTCCAAACTGAAGGGCAAGAGCAGCTAGACGGCTACCCACTCTTCTGCACTCATTTAGAGGCCGTTGGTAAGCAGTAGGTGACTCCTTATACCTGGAATCTTTCAGTCGCCGCGTGAAGGAGAGGTTGACATTTCGTTGGAAGAGGCTACTGTCTCTCCCAAACGCTTACACCCCAATTTAAGTTATAACTGTGATTGCAAGTAAAACAACATCTAGTACATCAGTGAAGATTGTAATGCTGAAAAATAGGAATGGGGTTTTAGGCTGAAAAACAGTTACCAATTTCGATTATTATGAGAACAAAAGTGCTTTTAGGCAGTGGTGGTAAGTGTAAGGACGCAAGCTTATAGAGGGGTGGAGTATAGGCTTAGTACCTTAACTTAAAGTTCACTTGATTGGAAAAAATGTTCTCTGACTTTACGTTATAATTTTTAAATGGCCAATTTACCTGCCTGGAATTCTCAACTGAGACTTAAAGGTCACCACTTAATTTGTTTAAACCACAAACATAGAAAAGGTTTCAGTCTACAACGAAATCACAAAAAAAGGTTCACTTGAATAAAATTTAAAGTGTATTTTAAAAAGTCACATTTCAAAAATTGCATTCTACAGTTGAGATAGGTGATTGAACAAACCATTTCCAGAATATTGCAGATTGTGGAGAGAAAAGAACCAATCAACAAAAAAAAACCTTTGAAAACTTAAAAGTTCATAATAGTTGTTAACGCGATACTTTGTAAAGAAAATCATCATGGCCGACACACGTTCCTAACCTGCTCAGCCAGTTGGCTACAGACCAACACACACACAGCTACCGACACACCTTACATAGCGTTCTGGAGTAAAGACAAAAGACGAAATCGAAAGACATCCCCCTCTACAAGGTACCCGCTTATATACCCTCCATCCGCACACCACCTGCTTACGGACGCTTATCCAAAAGGTATAAAGTGACTGGATTTTAGAAAGTGTTCAAACTTTAACAGTATATAGTCTTGTCCTCAAAGTACATAAAAAGTGTTTAGTTAGAATTCCCGAATGATTAGTTTCCTTAAAAACAAATTTAGTTTAAACAGCGTAGTGATAAAGAGTCTCCGACAGTAATAGGTGTTCAGTCTGCCAGTAAAGGCCCCTGCCAGGCAGACCTCACACACAACGCGCCTGCACGCCGGGATACATATACGACTCCAAACAGGCGCAAAACAAACCAGGAAAACAAATAGAATCATCTAGAAGCTAAGTGGGACTATTTCTTACAGAGGTCGCCGTACTACCACACAACGGAATTCCTGCGCCAGGCCGCCTATATAAGCGTAGCCGGCCGCTCCACCGCCAGTTCCGGCCTGACCGCGGAACCAGCTTCAACTACAGAAGACCACCGGAAGTTCGCGAGAAGTAGAAGCCGTCTCTCTCTACCCCGGATCAGGACCAGGCTAAATTTCTCGACGGTCATCCGCTAACTGTACCACATTTGTTATTGTTTACCAGTGTTTTGTGTACATAGTAATAAACCTCAAGGAACCATTAAGTGTAGTTCACTTCAGTGGCGACAAGGTTGGGATAAGAACTCTCGACCATCATGGCTACGCCAGCAGCACCTACGGAATGGCAACAGTTCCTCCAAGGACTTCTACATCAGTTCTTCGAATCTCAGAGACAACTGATTGCGGAAGTCAGGAATCTCCGCCAACCCACGGCCCCGCCTCCGTTCCCAGCATTCAACGACGACGTCGAAGAATGGGAGACCTACGAGAAGCGCATAAAACAACACTTCGCAATTCATCACATATCCAAAGAAGAAGACCAGCGTGCATATTTCCTTTCCTGGAACCAATCGAAGATGTATGTCTTGCTCACCAAACTTCAGCCACAAGACCCCGACACCCTCACCTTCACGACCATCTGTACGACACTGAATGCATACTACAGACGCCGGTACCATGTCGTCGCGGCCCGCGTCGAATTCTATCAATGCCGGAAGAAGCCCGATCAGACGTATCGCCAGTGGGCGGCCGAACTCCAAGGCCTTAGCAGAAAATGTAAGTTTCAAACTCGTTGTTCCCACGAATCCTACGCCGACGACATGGTGCGTGATCACATCATACAGGCTGCACCAGATGCCGCACTCCGGCATGACGCCCTCAAGTTAGAGGACCCATCCCTGGAGCAGGTCATCGAACTTGCCTACAAATTCGAAATATCTACGGCCGCAGATCGCCGCCTGGAGTCCTGGGCGGATGTGGCCGCAATCCGAACCGACGTAGAGGACACACAGGACGTCGCCGCCATCCAGAGCTCCCAGTCGCGCTCCTCCCGACACCACAACCGGGGACCGCTTCCTCAGAAGGACATCGAACCGGCCCGTTCCGGCAGGGGCACCAAGTCTCGGCAGCAGCAGCGGATCCCGCAGCGCCGACGCCGCAGCCCGCTCCGCCTACCCTCCTGCCCCGCCTGTTATTCAGCACATGAGAGGGAAAATTGTCCGGATCGTTGGGCTGAATGCTCACGTTGCGGCAAGGAAGGACACCTGGCGTCCGTCTGCCGCACCAACACCACCAATGCCAATCCCGGCTCTCGCCGCCCAGGGTCTTACCAAGACAGGTTGAGCGGCGCACCTATGGATATCAATCAGGTAGACACTTCCACAGCATCCAAACTTTTTATTGACGTTACGGTCAATGGCAAGCCCCTGCGCCTACAAGTCGACACAGGAGCAGCAGTCTCATTGCTTAATTATACTACTTATGTGCAAATTGGCTCGCCCCCCCTCTCGCCGGCCCCCAAGCGCCTCCTGACATACAACAAACAGGAAATAGCACTCCTGGGACAATTCACAGCAAACGTCATGTATAAGTCTGTACATCGTTCAGTCCCCTTTTTAGTAGTTAACAGTTCTCTCACAGCAGACTTATTTGGACTGGACGCTTTCCGCTTATTCGGATTTTCAATTGAGGATAACATACACCTCGTATCTCAGCATGTTCCTTTTCCTGAAGTGGACGCCCTTTGCACCGAGTTTCAGGACCTGTTCTCACCAGGCGTCGGCTGTGCAAAGGACTTCGAAGCATCACTCCAACTCCGGCCGGACGTACGGCCTCGATACTTCCGGGCACGCCAGGTACCCGTAGCGCTTCAACAACCACTTCAGGAAGAACTTCAACGTCTCCAAGACGAAGGGATCCTCCAGCCGGTGCGGTTCAGCCCCTGGGCCACGCCGTTGGTCATAGTTCAGAAGCCAGGACGCCGCTTACGTCTCTGTGGTGACTTTAAGACCACCGTCAACCCGCATCTGCTGGTAGACGACTATCCACTTCCGAGACCGGACGACCTCTTCCGTAAACTAGCAGGAGGTACCTACTTTACAAAAATTGACCTGGCAGAAGCATACCTTCAAATCCCTTTGGATATCCAGTCCCGACAATACACAGTCATCAACACTCCCTCTGGCCTCTTCCAACTCAACCGGCTCATGTTCGGCTTGGCCAGTGCTCCAGCGATTTTTCAACGGTATCTCGAACAACTTCTCCAGGATATTCCGGGATGCATCAACTATCTCGACGACATAGTCGTCACGGGACCCTCCGCTGCCGAACACATGACCAACCTCCGCCTACTCTTCCTCCGCCTCCGTGCAGCAGGATTGAAATGCAACCTTTCCAAGTGTCAATTTTTTCAACAATCCATTTCCTACCTGGGTCACATCATCGCTCAGGAAGGCATCTCCCAGCATTTTCCTATGTGGACGCTATTTCCAACTTACCTCGGCCTCAGGATCTACATCAGTTGAAATCTTTTTTAGGCAAAATTTCATACTACAGAAAATTTATACCCTCAGCAGCACAAGTGGCAGCACCCCTGTACCACCTCTGTCGCAAGAATGTCCCGTTCCGTTGGACACCAGCTTGCGAGACCGCATTCCACACCCTTAAACAGCAGCTCAAGTCCGCAGCATGCCTCATGCATACACTCCAAACCTCCCCTTGATACTTGCCACAGATGCATCCGATTACGGTGTGGGGGCAGTTCTGTCTCATAAATTACCAGATGGCACGGAACGCCCCGTAGCCTACATCTCCAAAGCCCTATCGGCTGCCTCAGCTTAAATATTCTCAAATCGAGAAAGAGGCGCTAGCTATTGTTTTTGCCTGCTCCAAATTCTATTCCCTTTTATATGGGATTTCTTTTCATCTCATTACCGACCACAAGCCACTCCTATCACTATTTGATCCGTCCACACGTCTGCCTACCAAAACATCCCACCGCATCCAGCGTTGGGCACTATTCCTGTCCCAGTTCAGATATACCATGCATTTCCGTACCACCTCCAGGCATGCCAATGCAGACGCCTTATCCAGACTACCGCAGGGACCAGACCTTGCTTCGACAAGTCGAAACTTCTGGTGTTCCAGATCGACGATGACATACAAGAAGCACTGAAGACATTTCCAGTCACGGCCTCAAAAGTCGCGGCAGCCACAGGGGAGGACCCCCTCCTCCGTGTCATCCGACACCACATCCAACACGGGTGGCAAACACGTTCCCCTCCACGCCATCATCAAGACCTCAAGTTCTACTACTCCATCCGCCACCAGCTCTCAGTAGTAGAGGGAGTGCTCCTCCGCACAGAACCAAATTCCACTCCGAGGGTCGTCGTTCCGAGATCCCTACAACCGACAATCCTCCAAACTCTCCACCAAGGACACTGGGGAATTGCCCGCACCAAATCCCTTGCCAGACGCCATGTATTCTGGATCGGCCTTACCACGGATGTCACGAAGATGGTGCGGCGCTGTACCATCTGTGCCCAACAACTGCCCCGCCCCCCCTCAAAAGTTCCTTTCCTGGCCGGCACCGTCCGGACCCTGGGAACGCATTCACCTCGACTTCGCTGGCCCATTCCTAGGCCACCAGTGGCTCCTAGTGACGGATGCCTTTTCCCACTTCCCATATGTCGTCCGTTGCTCCACAATCACCACAGAGGTCACCATTTCAGCCCTCACGAAGATCTTTTCCATCGAAGGATTACCATACGCTATCGTCACAGATAACGGACCGCAATTTCGAAGTCGGGAATTCCTATCCTTCTGTACCGCCAACAATATCCAACACCTCCTCACCCCGCCTTCCACCCCCAATCTAACGGGGAGGCGGAACGGCTAGTCAGAACATTCAAAACCCAAATGACCAAATACACCACAAGTCACAAACTCGAAGAGGCATTGACACTCTTCCTCAGTTCCTTCGAACCACTCCAGTGGGGGCCAAAAGCCCGGCGGAATTGCTGCATGGCCGCCAACCTCGCACTCTCCTCCATCTCCTCTTACCCCCGCCCAAAGTACAGGTACCTTCGGGCCCATTCCGTTTCACCCCGGGCTCCCTAGTCTGGGCCCGCGGGTTTGGCTCCCGGGCCGGTTGGCTTCCGGGGGTCATCCAGCGGCCCCGGGGCCGCCAACTGTTCGACGTCAGCCTGGATGGCCGGATAGTGCGACGCCATCGAAACCAACTACGTCCCCGCAACCCCACGGCACCGTCCTCTTCCACCACGGCACGGCCATCCACTTCTTCCTCTCCTTCCCTGCCACCTCTACCACTCCTGCCGTCTAACCGTTGCTCAGGGACAGTTACAGCGCCACCAACGACGCCACAACCTGTCGGTCGCTCCGACACCCTTCAGCCGCAGCCTCTCGACCACCTGCGGGGACCATCTTCAGCGCCCCCCGTACAGCCCCCGGCCATCGACGCCGACGAACCGATGCCGTTAGCTCCACAAGTACCTCCACCACAACCTGCACCACGACGCAGGTCGGCACGCATCGCCAGGGGAACAGCTCCGTACTCCCCTGGAGGTAGCCTTCATAGTCTGCTCCAGGGCGCCGCGGCAGACGACCTCGCAGACATCGCTTCCCCCCCCCCCCCCGGGAGGGAGGTATGTTCAGTCTGCCAGTAAAGGCCCCTGCCAGGCAGACCTCACACACAACGCGCCTGCACGCCGGGATACATATACGACTCCAAACAGGCGCAGAGATATCAAAACAAACCAGGAAAACAAATAGAATCATCTAGAAGCTAAGTGGGACTATTTCTTACAGAGGTCGCCGTACTACCACACAACGGAATTCCTGCGCCAGGCCGCCTATATAAGCGTAGCCGGCCGCTCCACCGCCAGTTCCGGCCTGACCGCGGAACCAGCTTCAACTACAGAAGACCACCGGAAGTTCGCGAGAAGTAGAAGCCGTCTCTCTCTACCCCGGATCAGGACCAGGCTAAATTTCTCGACGGTCATCCGCTAACTGTACCACATTTGTTATTGTTTACCAGTGTTTTGTGTACATAGTAATAAACCTCAAGGAACCATTAAGTGCAGTTCACTTCAGTTACCAAGAGAAATGATGAATAATTTACCGAAAACTTTGAAAGAATTAAAAATAAAATTTGTAGAGGGCAAATGTAGGTAGGTGCAGGATAGGGGGAAGATGGGTGTGTAGGGAAATTGCCACCCGAGCCTGTGCTCCATTGCAATTAAATTAAATTAAACATTACTTTTGGAGACTTCGTTACTTGCGATGATGAAGTAGTCACAGCAGGGACGTTAACAGAGGAAGAAATATTGGAATCAGTAAACAACTGCACTGAAAGTGATAAAGACGATGATTTTAACGACGAGCCACAAACTTCATCTCGAGCGTATCAATCAACGAAGCAAAAAGAGCTTTAACAACTGTACGATCATTTATAGAGCAGTGTAGCAACATAAAAGATAATGTATTCTCCTCTCTATTTGTCATTGAAAATCAAATCAATTTAGAAACTGTGAATTGTTTAAAACAAAAGAAAATCACAGACTTTTTTAAGTAGACTAAACCTTTAATTAGTGTTTTATTTTTATGTAACGTGAGCAATGTGAATAAATAAATATGATTATTTAAATTTCTGTATTTTATTGAACCAATCCTTCTGACTCATTCGAGTAAAAATAGGAACAAGGGTACATACATACATATGTACATACCTACCTCTATATTAACCTATCCCTAACATAGACCCTTGATAACTTAAAACCTCTATAACTTAAAATATTTTGTGTTTCCCTTGGACTTTAACTTATCGATGTTCTACTGATATATATATTTCACTCTGCAGCCATCATTACCCAGCGCAGACCTCTGATGTTTGTGTTTGGTAGCAGCAAGTAGTTTTCCATCATGCATAACGTTTGCCCAATTCTGGCAGCTGTAAAGGTGTGGTTGAAAGTGGTCGACGGAGGGCCTTTTCATATTTTGACCAAAGATATGTGTGTCCCTATATTTCTTTTTGCTGCCACAACTACATAGCTTATTTGTGTGTGGTAGTAGCATCGAGTCTCCCATCGCAGCACGTCATTAGCTATGATGGTGTGGGGCACTTTCATATTTCGATTAAAGACGTATGTGTCTCTATATTTCACTTTTCAGCCACAACTACCTAGCGCATACCACTGGTGTTTGTATGTGGTATTAGCATGGAGTATGGTGATTGCATGTCGGTAGCTGTGGAGATGTGGCAGATATGGTGGGTGAAAGTGGTCGACCGAGAATATTTTTGTTATTTGGTTGAAATTCGTATGTGCCCTTATATTTCACTTTTCAAACACAACTACATAGCACAGATCACTGATGTTTGTGTGTAGTACTAGCCTTGAGTTTCCAAACGTGCACTATGGTGGTTGCATGTCGGTAACTGTCGGCATGTTGGAAATATTAAGGTTGAAAGTACCTGTAGTTGACCCGGGGCATTTTCATATTTCGACAAAAGACAATTGTGTTACTTTAGTTAACTTTGCAGCCATAAATACCCTGTGCAGCTCACTTGGGCATGTGTGTAGTATTAGCCTCGAGTCTCCCATCGTGCACTAAGGTGCTTGCATGTCTGCAGCCATCAACCAAAATTCTCTAAAAACGCGAAGTCGTGGGCACAAGCTAGTATTACTATAAACAATATTATTAATTGTATCAACGGAGACATCGCCGGCGACTGGTTGCAATGAACTTCTCACGGATGTACCTCCGGATTGTTTTGTGAAAACACTATATCTTCCTCGGGTGCTTAAACATATTTAATTTTTCTGCTAACCGACAGATAATTAGACGGTTGAATATTCTGAGCAGACCTGTTATGCCGCGTTTACACTTTCGCGCGAGCTTAGACGAGGCGAGGCGAGACACCGCGAACGCGAGAGTGTAAACGGTGCACTCGCGTAGTCTCGCCTCGCCTCGTCTAAGCTCGCGAGTGCCGCTCGCCTCAGTGGCGGTCTCTTGGCGCGAGTCAAAGGCGCGAGCACATTGTTTACAGCAGAGGTAGTCAACCTTTTTACCTACCGCCGACTTTTGTATCAATGTATACCTTATGAAACAGACGTACAGCGAGTTAAAGCCCATAATAATAATTTGCCAAATACTTTGTCTGACTTTCGCTACGTTTGGCACAATAAGTCTTTATAAAACTACTCACTGTAGTTAAATCTGTCTTTTTATTTATACTTTGCGTATATAAAAGGACGAAGTTTGGTGAAATTAGATTTTATTATTTGGTTTATTAATGATATTCCTAAGGCAGATTATGTTAAAATAAAAACTGGATATCTTGGTCAATTTTGCAAGGAACAAACAAAGGTCTCCTCTTTAGGTTTCTTTCTTTGGCTATAATATGATTAACAGCACAAATGCCTGATTACATGAGATATGAAGGAAAAGTTTTCATTAAACTGAATATCAGTTGTCATACATTTTGATATGACAGGTGTTTTTTTTAATTATTTTGCCTCGGGTTTTCATATCCATCACTATCGAATTTATGTTTACTTTCTGCGTCATACACGATTTCTAAACCTTCTTCCTGTCAAGTTCTAACAGCTTCTTCAATATTTGCGGTAGAAGGATTTTTCATTCAGTCATAAACATTGAATTTCAAAATATCTACAAATCGTTTTTCCATGTCTAAAGTTAGTTGACGTGGGTACTGAATCTGTCAATATCCTCTGGAGTTATTATCGTTTATAGATAATGTTTCGGGAAACTATTGAAATTTTCTTCTTAATAGATTGTAACGCAGTAGTTAAAAGTTTTCAATAAATAATGACACACAGAACATTTTGGTAACTTATAAGCGTTTTATTAGCTCCTTTAAGGTGTAAATCAACATAATTAAATATATAAATGAATGCAATTTTTCTCGGCGTTGTTTATTTACAAACGATTCTCGGGAAACAAACCGAGTGATATTGTGCATCAATAATAATATTACTCAGTTTGTTCACGAGAAACATTTATAAATAAATCATTAAATCTATTTAAAAAACCTTAAAAAGTCAATTAATTTTTAGAAAAATAACGAAAGCGTTTAACTATTGGACCAAACCCCCACAGTCCACCACGAAAGCTGGCACGCCCACTAGTCATCCATGAATGAATTCTTGCGAGAGTGTAAACGGCAGTTCGCGTCAGCGCTCGTGCACGAGGCGCGAGGCGAGAGTGTAAATGCGGCTTTAAAGAAAGCACTATACTGTCACAAGTAGCTCAACACAGCCGCAAGAATATTACCGATCAACTACTACCACTCAATGTTTGTACGCCGCTGCCACCGCAACCCACGGCAAACGGGGACCAATAATTCAGTGGAAAAATGCACACTTTCACATTAGACGGTTTTAAACCGTACGGTCGTGTGCTCGAGCTATTACAGTTGGCGTTTGATTACGTATTACTTCATTATAAATATGTTTCTTGTCTTATTTATATTTCATCCTGTAACGCTATATCAATACTATTATACATCTGTAAGATGCGTGTGACCGAGAGTTTGAAACGGCGTCACGCGAAATGGTGTTTACAGATTTTTAGAGATTATAGGACTGGCTAAAATCTGCTAAATTAGTTTCTGACTTATATGTAATGAACAACGGAGCAAGTAATTAAAATCATTTCGAGATGGAACAAATATGAGATAAAATAATAATAGTTCCGTGTGGTCCCGACCTGATGACAGGTATCTATTGGCTGCGCTATTCGCCGCGTTAACGGTGTCGCGAAAACTGCGCCCAGTGAAATTTGCTGCCAGTGAAATCTGCGGCCAGAACTCTCAACAATGCTGTAGCGGTATGTTTATTATAGAATAGGATCAAACTGGTTGTATTGTTAAAAGACACCCCGCCGGCGCTCTGAGCGGATTGCTACGTTTGTAGCCCATGTTTCTAAACAGCTGTTAACACTACAGATGTTTTATAGTTTATAACTGTTATTAAAACACAAGTTTTATTCTTGCTTAAAAGACGTAGAAAAGAATTGTAATAACGAGCCAGATACTTACAGAATTGTAGTAGATTTCATGCAAAATCTCCCTTACTAGTGCAGGCAAAAATATTCTACCATCAGCAGTTGTGGGTTAACGTCATCCACATCAAATTTCCCCACAGACGACACGATAATGGAGTGACATCGCTCCATTTGGACGGATGGAGCGATCGTGTATGGCCGCTTGTAGATGACCTCAGCCACTCCGATCTAGTTAGTACCGCACTGGACTTTCCGAACAGTGTTGCAGATCAGCAAAAAATTCAGCTTTCAGTAACGAGTGTGAAAAAAGTCTAAGAAAGAATACTTAACCTGTGAAACATTTGAGTGTCTATTAAAAAAAAGAAAAAAAAAAGAAACTAGCTTGGCTGCTTCAGGCGTGTAATGTAAAATGATTTGTTCACGTAAAAACTTCCAGGCCACGATTTAGTGAGACCAGGTCGGATCGTCTAAAGGGGCGTTTAGAGTGATTAGGAGACGGCGCGGCATGACACAAAGAGAACAGGTATTGGCCGCAAATTTCGCAGATTTTAGGTTGGCCGCAAATTTCACTGGTCGCAGTTTTCACATATCCGCGTTAACCTAACCTGACAATCCTACTGCGTACAGGGGACCAACAGTTTAACGTGGAATTCGAACCATAGAAGCGTACTGGTGTACTCAGGGGCGGCCCTAGGGCGGTGCGTGCGGTGCGACCGCACCGGGCGCCGTCATATGAGGGGCGCCGAAAAGGCAGAGATAGATCGTCTGCGGAAAAAATGAAAAATAAATTCTATTATAACCCAGATTTTAACACAGATCATCCAGAAGAGTTTATAAGAATAAGAGTCTCAGCTTAATGCATGGTCGTATGTTATCTTAGAATAGAGTCAATTCGAGTTGCTACTCGAGTCAGTTCGTGTTATTCGAATCATGGAAACCACAACTCGTTCCAAAGTTGGCACCCTCCCGTGCCGCGTCGCACCTCCCGCGCCTGTTTCCTGCCTTTTCAGCTGTAGTCTTGAAGTTCATGCATGCGGGTACGGGGCGAGATTCAACCTATTTATCTCTTTCTACCTTATTAGATCCTCAGTAATTACTATTAACGTTGGTATCGTAAATATTTATAAAGCTTATCTGGCTTTTACAGACAACACATGTCGCTAACCGAAAAAAAAAAAGAAAAAAAAAATATGGCGCACAATACTTAAAAAGAAAACAAAACCAAGACGAAATTGAGAACGCTTCAAAATTGCTGGTAATTTTTTTTAGAAGTCATCTCAATCGTCTCCAGAACTAGTTCAACACGAGGCGGAAGGAAACTTTTAATGGAAGTTATTCAGACGAGGCTCATGGTAAACAGCAACATGTGCGAGAAGATTTATCAATGGCTGGAACGTCGTCTGCTGTTCAAAAGATTACACGTGGGTATACAAGACATACCACCACCGTCGCCTTTTCAAAGTATAAATTATGACGAAATTTCAAAATTGTCGCTTATTGACTGTGCTGGCAGAGATGAAATAATTATACAAGCAACGAAAAAATCCCCAAAAAAATCCTGGACTTCATTTATCGAATAGGCTACATATTTTCAAAGAGTAACATCAAATGAAGAAATTTATAGAAGTAGATAGCTTGTTTATTCTAAATCTGCGGATGAAGTATATTGTTTATATGTTACTTATTCAACAGAAGGTCTCATTTTTATTTGGGAAAAGAAGGATTCGATGACTGGAGTTACTAATCTGAGCGTTTCAATCTTCACGAAACTTCCTTAGATCATGATCACACCACGCTCAGTTGGATAGAAGCGTTGAATCCATTAAATAACTTCAATATACTAGACAAGCATTTGTAAATACAGACTGAAGACGAAAAATCACAGTGGTCTGCTATCCTCTAATGAATGATGTATTGTTCTGAACAAGCTTTGGATCTGAAATACTTCTAATGATGGTAACTTCCTGGGTATATGATCCCTGATGATGGAGCATCTCCGTCGTATTGCTAATAACGAGACTAATTTCTTATTATATTGGCAAATGTATTCAAAACGAATGAAGTTCGTAATAAAATTTTGACTATGGTTAGGTCATCTAAATATTTTTCCATCATACTGAATTGAGCTCCTGATATAAGTCACGTCGAACAATTATGTTTGACATCATTTTCCTGACACCAGTGAAGACGAAGTCTAAGTGCGTGAGTATTTCGCTGTACTTATAATCCGGAAAGTGACTCTTTGGGACCTGGGAGCTGGACTCGCTGCCCTGTTTATCATTGATACTTTGCAAAAGTTCGATTTGGATATGAACGATTGTCGAGGCCAAAGATATGATAGTGGATCCAATTTTTTAGGAGGAAACAAATGTGTCCAAAGCAAAATTCTGAACCAGCAACTTCGAGCATTTTTTAATCAATGTAACTGTCATTAAATCTGGTAATAGCAAGTGCCGCCAAAACATCAGTTAAATCTGTTTCCTTGTACGGATTTCTTTGAAGAATATTTGTCTTATTCTCTCGATAAAAGAAGCGATGGGAAGTGGTATTCAAGCACTTAGAAGGTATATCGCCAAAAAAAATTTGCTAAATTAGTTTCAAGAATAGAGTTTCTCGCATCGCTACAGTTCGTTATCACTACTATTCAGTTCGTGACGCCCTTCTGAAACGAATTATTCAGTTGCAGCACCAGATGCCTTATCACTTAGCCATATCATGGAGCAATTTGAGTTCATAATTACAGTGGTGACTTGGTATAATACATTGTTTCAAGTAAACGTTGTAAGCAAAAGCTATGCAGACTGAAAGTAGACTTATGAAACTCTTCACAGTTGCTGAAAAACAGCTTGGGAATGGAAGGGGATATTCTCCACCGCCCCGAAACTGGCACTAATCTGTTGAAATATTTTTTTTTGATTGCTGCGTTATAATGTAGAGTTACCAGAATTTTTTCTTTAAATCCGGGGACGCTTTCGACATTTGTCCTAATTACGCGTTTTACTTTTATAAGTTATATCATTAAAGGTTGGGTTAACTTAAAAGCCACATATTGTTTACATTTTGCATTTTAAATGAGGATCACAGACAGCCATATTGCACACAGCAAGGAGACTTGATTTTCCAAAGCTGTTGTGTCCAAGACGCGGTATCCTTGTAATTTTCTTTTAATCCTAGGCACGTACAAGGAATGAAGTGCTCTTCATATCTCTTGCTTTAAACGAATGCGTTAGCAAATCAGGGCTTTTAAAGAATTCTCGCTTGATTAAAAAAAAAAATGCTGGGGACAACAGTAAAAATCCGGGGACGAAATCTGTCCGGGGACAGAGAGCTAAATACGGGGACTGTCCCCGTCAAACTGGGACGTCTGGTAACCCTATTATAATGTCCTCTTCAAGTTTTTTCACTCTCTTTTCTCTAAAAAGTCGCCACGAATAAGTTAAAAATACCGAAATGTGAGAATGACGCGCAGCTATTAGATGCCGCAGGAGCTCAAAACCAATTACAATCTTTTGAAATGAAGTCTTTTGTGTAATATTTTCTTGCTGTTTTAGATACATTTCGTTGTAAAACGTCACACGAAATTAACAGATAGAAAACTTTTATCCGCAGGCTCGCCATCTTAGAATCGATACAAGCAATCAGAGATTGCTTACGTTTCTGAGATGGATACCGGAGAACGAATTTCCTGTAAACTTTTTATTCTTGGTCCAGGCCGAATTTCAATCTATCTACGATCACTATGACTAAACGAACCTGTTTAGGTTGATATGATCCCTGTACCGATAATTTTTGTTTCATTTTTGCGGTTGTGGAGCGTCTCACATTTCGGCATTTTTAATTTAATTCGTGGCGACTTCTCCGAGAAAGGAGAGTTCAAAACGTGAAGAGGACATTATAACGAAGCAGTTAAAACAAATATCAACAGGTCAGTACTAGTTTCGGGGCGATGGAGAATATCCCCCTCCACCCCAGCTCGGAATTTGAGAAAGAGTGGCAGCTCTGATAACAGACAGGTAGAGAAGTTGATTCTCAGATTGTAAATTTCCTATTACTAACCTAGTCAGATGCCGAAGAATGTAAAGATTTTTTGAGTATGAACCGTAAATTAGATACCAACAGATCCAGAAGAATTGTTTACAATCAACGTGTTTTAGCATATGGTCGATGCAAAAAAGAATTCGTTGGTCACTCTATTAGCACAAATTTCCAAGTGCATAGCCAGGATTAGCTTCAGAATAAGGCAAAAACAATTAAAAATACTTGTTGAAAATAGTTTTACCTGGAAAAAAATACACGAATTTAACCTATTTAAGCATTAGTCTGCGAGGGTCCTGGAAAAATTTTGGTAAAGTTTATTTTTCGGTATTAAAAGTGGAAATTTTTAATTTTCATATACTTTCAATTTTATATATTTTTAAAAAATTATTAAAAACTGTGAATTTGACGTGTAAGTGAAATGAGCATTGTGTTAACCATAGTAGCTTAAATAACTTTTCGAACATACAGTATTTCTTTTTACCGTTGTTTCTCATTAATACCACTGCTATCCTATACTAATTTTTCCGTGGTTTGAGTTACTATCATATATAAAATCTTTTGCCCGAGGATTTACTCAAGTGGAATTCACAAAGCATTCATATTCGAATCCCATGGGAAGTGCTATTTGGGATAAAAGTAGATGGATAATACATTATTCCAAATTTATCCCAAGTAGTTCAGTAGTTTCGACGTGAAACAGTAAAAACATCGAAGCAAACAAACTTTTACAATATTAGTAGGATGTAAAAACTGTGTTATCTTCAGTATATCTATATGGACACCTTAATCACGAATAAGCGATTGCTCATTTGGGGCGCCACGATGAGATCTCGCACCACCTGAAAAAATTGCTAGGGCCGCCTCTGGGTGTACTTCACATTACACAGCAAGCTGTGCGAGAGATGAAAGTCGGGTTAAGGATCTATGAAAATCTCCGTCGATATAGGGATTCAAACCGCGAACCTTTCTATTCTCATTTAGACATCTTAACCACTGAGCCATCAAACCTCTCTTCTATTTAAGATGATCATCTTTTTAGGAAAGACTGCTCAAAGATCGCACTACTTCTATCTTATTCTTTCTTGACCTTGTTATTTAGATCCTCAGTTTTCTCGAATGCAGTACCGTACTTTAAAATAATCGGAACACGTGAATCAAACGTAATAAGCAGTAGTAATATTTAATTTACCGTAATCATCTTTGCCTTTGAAAAGATGCTGGCTGAAGATGACTTTACTGATCTTTGGATTGTGTTTGTATTATTTTCTTGGTTATTTATGTATTCGGTTTTCTGAATTTTAAAATAAAACAAATTTAATGCATTAATCAAACCATTGTTTAAGAAATTAACAATTCAATAAGCGTAACGAAATTGTGATATTTAATTTACGGCAAGCAACAGTCAAAGAAGAACCAGACTTCTTGCCCACATTACACGAAATCAGGTAGGCTATCAATCAAGCGAAGCGTTACAAAACCACAGGCCCGGACAGCATACCAACAGAGGCTATCAAATAACCAGAAGAATAATTTATAAAAACGCCGTATCGATACGAAACCGAAGAAACACGGGATGCTTTTAGGAGAGCAATATGTAGTCAACAAGAGGCAACGCGATAACATTAAAAGTGGAGAAAGCAGAAGGTCGGAGCGAGGGTGATAGGGCTGAGTGTTGACAGGAGCAGAGGATTCCATTAACACGACCCGACCCGGAAGCCTACGTGACGGGAAACACGGAAGGACAGATAGGACTGATGCAAGAACGTAAACAAAGCGACCAACGCCACAGAAGGTTCTAGAAGGTTAGGAGGACACAAATAATGTCGTCATTAAGAAGTATAAAAGAAGGTGGCCGGGCCACCGAGAGCCAGAGTAGGGCGGAGCAGTGACAGTGCAGGTCTGTTAGAGTAGGACCGACCGCCAGAGTGTGGGGTTGGAGCTGACCAGTGCGGGGCATGGCAGCTACTAGAGAGTAGGGCGGAGCAGTAACAGAGCAGGACTGCTAGATTTGGGCATCAGTAGGACGGAGAGACAGACTAGTGCAGGGCACAGTAGTCGCCGTCGGTAGCAGACTTCGATGCTGGTTTAGGACTTAGTGCCTCTGAAGTCCCATGGACGGTAGTCATAGGGAATTTAAGCTGGTAAATCCCTATGGGAGATACTTTTCTTACCGAGTTTATTTAAAGTTGATGCGGAGGATCCAGTTCCTGCAGAAGGAATTCCCTGAGTTGGAAATGTTGGAGGAATAGTACCTTGTAGCCACGCACCTCCCTGGGATTTAGGTCTAAAATAGATGTCAGTCGGTCTTCGTGAGCTGCAAGCTTGGTCTTTGTAATTTCAGCTTGTATGTGTTTTTATTTCTATCAGTACCCTCCCACACCGAGTTCCCTTGTCTGAAAACCAAAATCCACTTATTTCTGAGACTTCTAAAAGGCAACCTTAGACAGTCTCACCTGAGCTCCTATCTTCCGAACCGCTCGCGGAAGTAAAAGCCAACCAGGACGCGACAACCTGCCTGAACTAATTGTCAGAATTTGGACCACTGAAGAAATGCCTTCTGACTTAGAGACAGTCTGGTGGTTTTTATAACGGAGCCGAGCGGACTGTAGTCGCTATCGTGGCATTTCATTACTGTCTTGTGTGGGAAAGCGTAATGCGAGACTCCTGACAAATCGTATTCTATCTTTGGTTGAAGAAATACCTTCCAGAGAGTCAGAATAGCTTCAGACCATCTTGAGGTACCACTCGTCAGCTTGATGAGAAATGCAAGGAACAAAATGTACTGCTTTATATTGCTCTCATTTATAACAACAAGACCTTTGATTCAGAGAATCGTGAAGCAGTGTGGAAAATTTTAACTTTGTATCAATTTCCACCAAAACACTTTGTTATCTTAAAATTGCTCTACACTAATGTCTCTGTCGGAGAGACACTCGACATTAGAGGAGAAGGTCCAAAGGCGGGCTAGGGTCTAAATACGAGCTACTTGCAGAAAGTAGGGGAAGGAGGTTGTGCTGAGGCACGAGAATGGCGCCAAAAGAAACATCAAGTGGTGGGGGAAGAGTAGTGAGCAAATTAACTTGGTCAGTGACACAAATTGTTTTATCGGAAAAATTGGTTTTGAAAAACTCAAAACGTTTCAATGAATGTCAACCTTAATTTATCGCTTTCTTACTTACTCAGCAAATTAAATGGCTTTCACATTATCTCAAAGCACATGACCTGAGCTTCATGCAGGACACCTATCCTGTTCGATTTGTTTGTTTTGTAATCGCTGCCGAGACCATCAACTTGAAGTAACGCATGGTCTGAAAACGGGCTACCTTTAGTGGTCCAATAACGGGCTAGCTCTTGACTTGAAAACGCGAAGATTTCAACACCCTGGATCAACGACCAACTGCTCAAACCTCAACGTCCAACAGGGTTAATCCATTTTATGTACCTTCGATCCCCACCATTGCAAAGAAAAAGCAATGTTAGACGCAAGTGCGCCAAGACTGGATCGCCTTACAACGAATGATTGAAGGAAAGTGTGAAGCGTTCAGCCTTGAACAAGTGTCAGACGATTGTAAAAGTGTAATCAGTTTCCTCAGCAAAGATAAAGAATCCAAAATTGCCAAACCAAACCAAAAAGCCTATTAGGTAATCTCCCCGAAGAGTTGGACACGGAAGAAGACTATGGGTCCCTCCTACTGATAACGACATTGACGATGACGAGTTGGCGATTTCTCTGGGGGATAAATTTGGTGACGACAGTGCAGCATGCAATTTCAGTGATGTACTCTTTTCAGATGATGTCAGACTCGAAGTGTGGATTTAGTTCTACAAGTGTGAACGTTGGGCAGAGACTGAATGTGCTGGAATGGAAAATAGTAAAGTAAAAAAAGAAAGAAAAAAGGAGTGAGGAGATTGTAAAATGTCAAATTAATAAAGTTTTTTAACAAAATTTGGTGTTCTTTAATTTATTAAGAGATAAATTTCCCTTTTTATACAAGTAGCCCGTATTTGGACCACCTCTTGAAAATCAGTCATTTTACATTTTGTTAATCCTTCGATTTTGGAAAATTAAAACTGGTTATTGACGTTTTTAACTTTCATATCACCTTCATGATTGTTTATAGAAGAAAGTGACATCAAAATTATCTATATTAAGTGACAAGGAAAATCATAAGGACCAAAATAAAAGTGGTAGCCCGTATTTGGACCTTCTCCTCTAATACTGGTGTTAAGCAGGGGTGTGTGATCTCCTTTTACGTAGCTAGTGTCTTGGAGCTCGCCAAAGATGATCTCCCTCATGGGATACAGATTAACTGCAGAATGTATGGGAAACTTTTTATCCTGAGCAGAATAAAAGCAAGGACTCGAAAATCTTTTGCAGCGGTAATTGAGCTACAGTATGCATATGATAACGCAGTAGTAGCACAAACAGATAAAGGACTTATAACCATCTTAAATTCTCTTGCTACTGCATACAAAAAGATAGGTCTAGACTGCCCCAACGAACTGCTGGGGAAGGGCAAAGAAAGAGCAATATCATCATCAACAGGACAAGCCTACAAGCTGTAAACACCTTCCCTTATCTTGCCAGCACCCTCTAATCAGCTGCAGAAATTCTATACAGAATCAACCGTACTGGAGCATCCTTTGTCAGTTCATGCCGTCAACACCGCTACTAAGATCCTTCTGTACAATTCTTCCAGCCAATTTCATATAGCAGTCAGCGATTAATAAATAAAAAAGGCGAATTATAAAATAAAAAAATATCCAGCCAATAAGCGACACGTACTGATAGGTTACAACACAACCAATCGCAAGCGGCCATTACCAACGAATAGGATTACGCCCGACTAAATAGTGCCAACAAAAATTACTACTATTATTTCAGTTTATCGACGGTTCATGCAAAATAAAAAAAGCATATTTATTGGCGTAATGTCTGCTTCCCATTCCTAACAAAATGTCTTTATTCGTGGGTGCTTATTGTGTCTACCCGTGCATACTTCAAGCTGAAGGTTACATGAATGGCTTGGCATACAAGTTTCGTTCTCCCACAAGGTTCTATTCTTGCACCACTGCTGTTCATCATACTGCTGTAGTGATATAGGTACAGCACTGTCACCAGATACTGGGATTGTACAATATGCGGATGGCCTATGCATTTACAAAACCTGCAGTAATCTGCAGGACTCCAACCTTAACTAAACTTAAGAAATGGCTACTGTAAAACGTACTCGAGATATCAACAGAAAAATCTGCAGTAATAACCTTCATCCGATATAAGGTACCAGTAGCTCAAGACATTAAACTCAATTACCTAGGATTATATTTAGACAGCAAGCTAACGTGGACGCGTCAGACACACAAAATAATTGAAAAATGTGAGAAAGCAATAAATGTACTCCTAGCTACAAATGACGCTTGGTGGGGGCGGATCCAAAAATTTCAATATCCTTTTACACGGCCATCGTTCGACCCCAGTTTGTTTGTGCCTGTATACTTCATGGCTCTGAATCTAATCAACTGTTGAACTGCATGGATAAATGTCAGTATCGGGTTCTTCAGACTTTGTTAGGGGCATTTCTCTCCACTCAAACTGATCCCACAAAAACAATTTCTGTAAAAATAGGCCAAGTCTCGTGTACTGACAAATAGTTATGAGATCTTTTTCTGAGCAAAGTCTACACTTTACAGTGTGTGTCCACTTCACCTTGTGAAACAGAATCGTTTCTGTCGGTCATAGATCGTTTATATAAATTTAAAAAAAATCTGATGACTTGGCCATTATGCGGGTTATGTTTTGTTTAACCTATATTAGTACCTTAAATGTGTTCCTTTATCAAACTTTACGTAAAAGCCAAGATTTCCCTCACACTTTTAAGAATTTGAAAAGTATATATTATGCCCTCAATTTCAGTAAAAATTATGACGTGCATAATGGCCAAGTCATCAGATTTTTTTTTTTTAAATTCTATATAAACGATCTATGACACCGACAGTAACGATTCTGTTTCACAAGGTGAAGTGAATACACACTGTAAAGTGTAAGACTTGGCTCAGTAAAAGATCTCATAACTTTTTGTCACTACTCGAGACTTGACCTATTTTTACAAGAATTGTTTTTGTGGGATCTCATTTCTTTTTGTAAGTTTATCGCTTATTCGAATCGCCGCTCAAATGTAAGATTCCACTTGAAAATCGGTGAATAAGAACATTTCAGATTTTAAGACATCAATATACGTTTACCAACAATGCCCCACTGATTGAAAACAATTGGTGTGCTCGGTAGCCGAGCAATACATATTTCCGCTGGCTTAACTACCACCATAAACAAATTACTAGTAACTTCCAGACTAAGCATAGAAAAAAAGTAAAATTTAAGATATCAGTTAAACTTGCTGATCTCTATGCATTAAATTCTCAGCCATATAGCTTAGTTGGAAGCAAAGCAATTAAGCCGCAAACATATGCAGAATTTATCATGTTTGGGATCGCAATTAAATAAATACGGGGAAAAACTCAAATAATAGACCTTTCTCATGATATGGGGATGAAACCATATATGTGTACCAAATTACTTGTTTCTGGGATTGCGGGCGGTACAGTGGAATTTTGATATCGGGATGTCGTAGTCTAAATAAAATTTTGAATTTCATTAACTTCCAGAATAAGGAAAGCAATTTTTTTTTTTTTTTTTTTTTATTTAGCACACATTTTTTACAGCCTAGTATCTAGAAACTAAAATAGGCCTTAATTTAACACAACAGTTTTACATTTGATATTTCAACAGATAATTTCACAATGAATAATTTCAATTTTTGTTATGTATGGCTTTGGCAATATCTGTACAGTCTTTTCTTGTTGGCACGATACATAGGATTGTTCCGCTGTTAACATATATTATAACTTTCTAAACTTGCTGCATTTTGTCATAATTGATTTATTATAGTGTTCTAGTTTTGTATGGTGTCTTGCAGTTTCCTGTCCACTTTATGGTTAGAATTTTTAATATTTCACTTTGTCACTTCGTACATCTACCACTACTACTATTACTAAACTATTACTACTATCTACTACTCTACCATCTAAGAAAGCATTTTCCAGCATTGGTATCGGTGCGGTAATCCGAATTCCAAATCTCCCGGAATAGCACACGTTCTCAGTCTCTCTGGCAGCCAAAGTGACCGAGAAGGCCGCCCATCGGGAGACTGGCCACCTCCAACACTGGTTGTGAGAACTAATTTTCAATGATATATATGTAATTGCAGAAGTAAGGAGTCTTTAATATCCGGCTAGTAGGTTGTTCGTTTCACAGGTGAACTAGATTAGTTTAACATCTACTGCCGGTATTTGTTATTTTCAATATTTGAACAAATTCCTATTTTAAGAGTATTGGCTACATAATTTACAACTTTTACTCTTAACTAACTATTAACATTTTTACATATTTTAAGAGATAACAATGTTTTACTTCAGAAGCGGCTCGAGACTGCAACTATTATCTATTATTTGTGTTATTGCAATGTCAGACCACATTTTATGCATCGGACTATAGTTCATGTGAGCACTAGTAAAGAACTTATACATACACTATATACTTTTATACGTGTTGCTTCAGCAAGTTCTTGTTTGTAGGTAGAATCTCCAGTGGTGTTGCTGCGAAATGGTCCATTTAAAGTCTTTAATATGGTTTAAACACTCCTCTCCGCAGACCAGCTGGTTGCGTTTTCAGCACGATATATGATTCGCTGATTGAGTGCTTAGACACGCATTCGCTTGTGGCAGCTCTCGGGTGTTACTCTGTGACGTCATAGTCGGCTTGACTTGGCCTTCCTCTTGCTGTCGCTAAACTTTGCATGAATCTCTCCTTTTGCAGTTTGGATATATTCTGCGTCACTTCGTCTAGTTTGCGCCAAAGTTGCTCATTTTTTAGTATGTCTTCCGTTTTCATGTTTCTTAGTTCATGAAATCCTTCGTTTCTGGCTTCTGCCATTTGTGTGCAATCCCAGACGATGTGTTCGGGTGTACCCTCTTCCCCGCACTCACACAAGCTTGTGTCTTTTAGTCCTCTTTTATGTAGTAGGCTGGGATATGGCCCGTGTCCAGTGATGTAATGAACAAGTCCGGTTGACGGATCTAGGTGGCGAAGGTTTAATCTCTCTTGAATTGTTGGCCAAATATTGTAGGTTCTCCTGCCAGTTGTACTACGCGACCACTGTTGTTGCCATTCTTCCATCAAGACTGTTTTTATCTCCCGTGCTTCTGTAACCGGTCTTCCTAAAATTTGTTCTACTTTGTCGGCGTCACCGGTTCGTAGCCAATAGTGTGCCCCTCTCTTTCTAACTTCTAGGTCAAGTGGCCAAACGCCCAACGCAACCAGCAGAGAGTCGGTCGCTGTTGTGCTATATGCACCACTTAATCTTATCAGTATGCTTCTTTGTACGCTTCTTAGTGCCTGGCGAGGTTTAACTTGTCGTAACTTATGCGCCCAACTGCTAGCAGCATATCCCACAATCGAGGATAATATACTGTCGTGATACCTCCTTATTATGGACGTTGGAAGATGAAATCTTCTTTGCCCAATACTGATCAGTTTGTTCATCACTATTTTGGCACGACTGCACACCTCCGTTATATGGTCAGTAAAATTTAGTCGCTCGTCTAGCGTGACTCCCAGGTATTTACAAGTTCTAACTCTTTTTATGGAGACGTCGTTAACTTTTATTATTGGATTTCGCTTGGGGCGGCCACTGAGAACCATGAATTGAGTCTTGTGTGGTGCAAGGGTTAATTTCACTTTGGAGCACCAGTTTTGTAAATGTCTTAATGCCATTCTGCTTCTAGTCTCTACTTCGTCCCTTGTTCCGCCTTGTATCAGCAGTAGAAGGTCATCCGCGAAGGCAACAAGCCCCAGGAGTCCTTCTTGCCCAATCATGCTTTCTATGGCCATTTCGAATGTTACGTCCCAGAACACTGGTCCACACACCGATCCTTGCGGACAGCCTTTAGTTAATTTTTTCTCTATAGTCACTCGTTGACATCTCAGTTTGGCAAATCGGTTTTTACAGTAGTCGCGTAACGTTCCATAGAGGTTACTAGGAATTCCTATTTCTCGCAGGCGGCTAAAAAGAGCCGGCCACCATAAGTTATCGAATGCTCCAGCAATGTCGACGGCGATAGCTATTACATACTTGCTCTTACTACTTTTCACTAGATGCACGGCCTTATTTATGGCATCGTCGGTCGACCTACCCGCTCTGAAACCAAACTGATGTACACTCATACCATACTTTTTCCTGTGTTCCTGTAGTTTCCATACTAAAATTTTTTCCTGCACTTTTCCAAGCACATTTAGCAGACAGATCGGCCGATAGGATTTAGGATTTAATGGATCCTTGTCGTTCCCCTTCTTTAGGATCACCACTTCACTCTGCTTCCAGATATTTGGAACCCTGCCTTGCTGAAGGCATTTATTAAACAGTATGCAGAGTGGTGAAGTCAACTGGACCACTAATGCCTGGAGCACTTCAGCAGCGATTCCGTCCGGTCCAGGTGTCTTTTTCCGCGACATGGCGTTAACTCGCTTTAATTACTTCGTCTGGTGTCACATCATCCGCTAAAGTAGCTGAGGTATAAATTTCATTGTGACCTTTACGGAGATTTTCTTGCTCTAAACTTTCACCTACTGCCTCATCGTCGGGTAATAGTACTTTTAACAGTTCCTCAGCTGTTGCGCTCCAATTGGCCGTCATGGTCCCGTCTGCCCTTCTTACGGTTGATAGTGTAGTCGGTGGTCTCAATTTGCTAGCTGCGATCTTGTAGGGGACGCCCCAGGGATCTGACTTTAAATTAGCGTTTACATAAGCCTCCCAACTCTGCTGCTTTGTTTTTATTAGCAGCTCTTTAAAGGCAGTCTTCCTTTCCCTGTATCTATCGAGAAGCAAGCACCTATCGGCAGCAATCATGCACCGTTGGTACTCTTTTCTCGCCTTCCTCATCTCCGATCGTAGTTTTTGCAGTCGGTCGCTCCACGGTATGTCTGTAGTATTCGCTGGTCTTTTGAGGGGAATGGCCATTTTCATTACGCGCTGAATTTCACGCGTGATCCCTCTTGCTATGACATCTACATCATTACCTTCCAATAGATCCACTGGTAGACGGAATTCATCTCTTAGTTTTGCCCAATCTGCCCTACGTAAGTTATATTTTTTCCTTGTGTCGTTAATTTCATTGATTTGCAACCTACCTTTGGCCAGATCAAACAGAATCAAGTTGTGGTCACTTGTAGTTTCGTTTTCAACCACCCTCCAGTTTCTGGCTAGGTTTCCTGCCAGCTGATTGGTCAGCGTTACATCGATATTCGATTTTGCACCGGCTCTATTACTAAACGTTGGAGCATTATTAGGGCAGTTCCTGACTTCCAGGCATAACTCATTTAACAGTTCCTCTACCATTAAGCCTCGTTCATCCGTTGTATCACTGTACCAGAGCGGGGAGTGTGCATTTATATCTGCTGTTATAATTATCCTTTGATCTTGTAACTCAGTGCAAATTTTTCTTATTTTATTTAGATAAGCATCTATAGGGTCCTTATATTGGCAGTACATCGATACCAAAGTAACGCTACACCACCCGGTATCGATCTCTGCACATGCTGTGTGCTCATCACAGTATTGCGATATTTTGGTTACAGTTAGTTCTTTGTTTAGTACAATGATTCCTGCCATAGGTTTAGGTCCACTTACTATGGTTTGTGAGGATACTGGCATGTGTGGTATTTGTCCGCCCTTAGAGTAAGGCTCTTGCACACAGATAACATCCCAGTCATGTTGCGCAGCAAGATTCCTTAGCTCATGCAGGACCATATTTGTCCGTCTTGCATTAATTTGTGCAACTTTGATTGTACCTTTCATCTATGGGTGTTTAGTGTAAACATTACTCTGAGGCCATGGAAGTTTCGCGTCGAAAACTATCCTTCCATGAGTCATCACAAATTGTTTATATATTTGGTCCGGGTCAAAAATCTCATTTCTGTTGTTGAATAATTTTTTAACTAGCGTCAACAACTGGGCTGGATCCGTGGGTAAGTTAGCTGGCCTTGAGTTGTATTCTGTCCACTGCTTCAAGTTGGGGAAAGGTGACTGTTTTCCCTGCTGGGTGCAGCATCCTAGTGAGGTGCCTAAGCGCCATTGCCAACACATGCTCTTGTTCTAATCTGCTAATTTTTACCGTGTTCTCAAGGTCTATGTATATTTTTGTGGGATCTAACGCAGCTCTTTTTTCAAACTTTGTTTGCAGTGATATTTTAGGGTGTGTAGATTGCGCTGCCGTCGGGCTTGCATCGACCAAGTTAGGCCCTTTACACCAACCAAGTCCTGCCCTTCTTCCTGGGTAAGGAGGAGTGGTAACAGTTTGTGTGATTGTATCCTTCAGTCTGGTTTTTATTTTTGCGTATTCTTCGATCTGAACTGCAGTGTCTTTCGCTATGTGTTTCGTCTCTACGTATTCTTCAGTCTGAACTGTAGCATCTTTCGTTGTGTTTTGTGTCTCTGCGAATTCTTCCGTCTGTACTGCTGAGTCTATCATTTTTGGTGCTAAGTCTCGGCCTTGTTTTTTACTTCTAAAGTTTGCCGCTCGTTCTGCATCCCTGCGCTTCCGTGACGGATTTTTATTTTTTCTCTTGTTTGTTATTACTATCCCATGTTTATCATACATAAGGGTTTTTTCAATCCCTTTTGCTGTTTTAACTGGCTTATCCATAATCTATTCGGCTGATCATACGCTGAAGGAGCATCTGATAGGTTAGACACTCCTTCCCTTTCTTTTTGCACGTTTTACCTCTCTTCGCACATGGGATGCATACAGGAGCAATGTTTTTCTTTTCGCATTGGTCTTTCTTGTGTCCAGTCGCACCGCAGTGGCCGCATGTTGAGTCAGCTTGCTGACAGTGCTTGCTGACATGACCCCAATCACAGCACCTTACACAGTTCGGTACTGTAATGTAATCCTTAGCCGTCACAGCTGAAAATTCAATGAATATTTTTTTCTGTTCCAACAACATATTTCTAACTTTTCCACTAACTTCCACTACATGATGGACGGTAGCCTTATTTCTCGGACCTGTTTTAAATCTTGGTTTGAAACCTTCTACGAAATCAGTTCTGGCTGCTTTGTCTTCAAAATTTTGCTCATAAACAATATCTCTCAATTTCTCTGTATCGATGGAGACTGGTATATCATATAGAATGACTAACGGCTTCCGCTTCCTGGGTAATTCGCATCTCATGTCAGTATTAAGTGTCTGGTTGTCTAGAATTTTCTTTGCATCCTGCGCGGTATTTGTCTCAACAATTACAGCTTGCTTTGTTGTCCTGACTCTGTTTATTTTTATTTTATCTTTCTGCGGCCTTAGTATCGTAGTGACCTTCTCCGCCACTTGTTTAGGCGTCTCCCCTTTTTTAGAAGAAATGAACACTGCACAAGTCGCTGTTGGGGTTATCATACTTTTTGGTGTGTGCCTTCCACCAGTAGCTGCGACAGTAGCATAGCTATGTGTGGGTTGCACACCCCCGCTTTCCTTAATTTCTTGTCTTAGTCTATTATTTTCGTTGATTAACTCCTTCAGTCTTCCCTCCATATGAGATACAGCGACTGCCCAGGACGCAAACTTATCCTTTAGCTCTCTTAGTTTTTGCTCTGATAATTTTTGGCCATGGATCTCATTTAGGTATTTAACTAGCTCCTCGTACCTCTCTCCAAATGCAAATGGAATTGCATTTGGAACGCAGTCACTAGTATCGCTTGTCGTATTCATTCCGTTACTGAGTTTCCATCTGCGACTCCTAATATGTGGGTTCATCACAAACTAAATCCATTTTGTTAACCTGCAGGCCAATTCTCAAGGCCGAAGCCTCGCTGGATCTATCTCACAATATAGCAATTATTCACAGTACCTGTACAATGCTGAAGCTGCAATGGCAGGCGTATCCGGACACTGGTAGAAACACAGAATCCACAAAACCCAAAACCAACACTGCAACAACACTACATACACTGCTAAGTCGGAGCGCACAGCACGACACGTCCGCTCACTCCGCGTCAACAAGCAAGTCTTGGAAAGCAAAGAAGTAAAATTTAACACATTGGTTAAACATAGTAATCTCACTCTACAGTGAAAGTCTGAAGTGGATAAAGTTATTAGGGCGGAAAGCGATTTTACATTAGGGGTAGGTAAGGGGTAGATATATGAAAATGTACGAGTTTCAGACTTTCCCTATAATGTATAGGTAAAATTTTACCTGTGTACCAAATTTCAGCTTTCTACGGATACGGGAAGTACCTTAGACTTTTGATGATCATCGGTCAGTCACTGAGTGACAAAATAGCAGTAGTTTGCATCCTAATAACATCTTAACTAACAACAGTAACGAAATAAAATTTAATACGTTTGCTAAGATTGCTGATATTTATGCATAATAGAAATTTGAGACATGTAGCATAAATACGACCGAAGAAATTGAGGTTCAATAATGGCCTGAAACGCTTCGAGAAAAGGGTAGGACGCAGGACATTTTTTTTCGCTATGAATAACAGTTGTCATGAAATTTTGAGAACTTATCGAATGGTGACGTGTGTTGGTGTGTAATGTTACATCGGTTTCTCAAGTTGTGCTTATCGCGATAGTTAAATAAATACTGAAAAAAAACCAATATCAAATTTTTCCTATGATTTAGGAAATAAACTATATATGTGTAAAAAATTACTTGTTTCTAGGATTACTGGAAGTACAGTGGAATTTTGATGTCTGGGTGTTGTGCCGAAATAAAATTTTGAATTTCAATAACTTCCAAAGTAAGAGAAGGAAAGAAGTAAAATTAAACACATTAGTTAAAAATAGTAAGCTCACTCTACAGTGAAAATCTGAGTTTTGTAAAGTTTATTAGGGTAGAAAGCGATTTCACGTTAGGGATAGGTAAGGGGTAAGTATATGAAAATTTACGAGTTTCAGTTTTTTTTTTATAATACGTGGTTAATATTTTATCTGTGTACCAAATTTCAGCCTTCTACGGTTACGGGAAGTGCCTTAGAATTTTCTTTTCCAATAATTTCTTCTAAGTATAAATTGAACAATAATGGGGAAAGGCAACAACCTTGTCTTACGCCTCTCCCAATGCTGCTTTCTTCAGACATCTCGTTTCCGATCTTTATTCGTACTTTCTGTTGTAAATATAGGTTCTGTATCAACCTTCTCTCCTTCCGATCTACGCCTTTGCTCTTCAAGATATCCATCAGCTTCTTCCATTGCACCCTATCAAAAGCCTTTGCCAAGTCAATAAAGGCGGCATAGATGTTTCTTCCTTTCTCAATATATCTTTCCCCTATGATTCTTAACAGGCCTATAGCATCTCTTGTTACTTTTCCTTTTCTAAATCCAAACTGTTCTTCTCCAATCGATCTATCTAACTTTCCATATAACCTTCTGTTCAGCACTCTCAACAACACTTTAGCAGCATGTGAAATTAGACTGATAGTTCTATGCTCTTCACATTTATTAGTATTCTTTTTCTTCTGAATTGGTATCATTAACGTTGCGAGAAAGTCATCTGGCCATTCCCCTTTGTCATATATCTTATTACAAAGGTGTACTATCTCCCTTCTTCCTTTGTTTCCTAAACTCTTCAACAATTCTGCTTGTTAATTATCGATTCCGCATGCCTTCCGATTCTTCATCTCCTTCAGAGCCTTTCCTACCTCTGTCTTTAGGATCTCATAGCCCTTTCCATCTTCTGTTACTTGTGCCACTTCTTCAATTTTACTTGGTATTTGATCTACCTTATATAAGCATTCAATATATTCTTGCCACCTCCTCAGCACCTCATGTGGTTCATTGACTAATGTGCCATCCTCTCTTTCTATTTCCATGTTGTTCTTGTTTCTCTTTCTTTCAAAGACAATGGCAGAAGCCATTTTGTACATCATTTCATATTTTCCCTCATTCTCCAGTTTTTCTATTTCCTCGCATTTCTCTTTCATCCACCCTTTTCTTGCTTGTTCAGTTTCTCTTCTTAGTTCATTGTTCAGTTTCCTGTACCTCCTTCTTCCTTCTTTATTTCCAGAATTTTTCCATTTCCCGCATTTTTTCTGTTACCCATTCTTTCCTGATACCTTTACGCTCTCTAATTCCTAGAGTTTCTTTGGCGGATTTCATGAGCCCTTCCCTCATTTTTATCCATTTTTCATTTATACATTCTTCAAATTTTCCTCCTTTGTAGTTTTGCAAAAACCTTTCTTCTAGCTCCAAAGCCTTACCTTCCTCCATTAAAAAATATGCCACAAAAAAAAGCTGTATCGTTAATATAGAGGTTAAAATTCAATCACGCTAGATTCAGAAGCCACTTGCAGTGTGTCAGTGCGATGGGCAGTCAGAGGCTGAAACGAACCATCTCTTTTTCGTTTGCAAGAATTTCATAAATGAGTCAGACATGCTATGGAAGGATTAGGGAATGGAATAGAAATGGCGTGTAAACTTAAAATCAGACAGGGTTAGCTTTCGATAAAGCTCTCCGGTCTTCGTGATCTGGGTTTTCCATGGTTATCCCTGATAACTCCATGCGAATGCTGCGATGGTTCCTCACAAAAGCCCATGGGCGCCTCCTGCCATATACCGTATATCCCTTCCAAACTATTACCCTTTCGGATAGGTGCAATGCCCCCTCCGCCACACACTTTTAGTGAATCGCGGAGTAATAATAATAATAAAACAATGAGATATAAGCTACTCAGTCAATGTGAGTCATCTGACTACAAGCCTGTCTCTTCCTTCTGTAAGCTTCTTCCACAAACTTCTTTCCTCACCCATCATTTCCAAAGCTCATTCATTTCTTACTTTGTCTGTCCACTTAATTTTCAGCATTCTTCTGTAGCACCTCATTTCAAATGCTTCAATTTTCCTTCTTTCCGGTATTCCTAAAGTCCATGTTTCGCTGCCATAAAGTGCTGTGCTCCACACATACAGTATTAAAAAGTTTTTTCTATTTCCCAGATCAATATTTGAAACTAAAAGATTTCTCATTTTCATGAAGGCTGTTTTTGCTAGTGCAATTCTGCTTTTAACATCATTTTTGTTTCGGCCATCGGTTGTAATTTTTCTTCATAAGTAACAGAATTCACTTACTTCTCCAATTGCATTCGATATTGCAATTTATATTTAATCTACTAGTATGGGGTATCATTTCTGTTACATTTCACCTAGCGTGGTGGTGAACCGGCTAGCGTTCTGACCTCGCATTCGGGATGACGGCGGTTCGAATCCCCGTCCGAGTATCCAGATTTGGGTTTTCCATGGTTTCCCAAATCACTCCAGGCAAATGTCGGGATGCTTCCTTCAAAAGACCATGGCCGAATTCCTTCCCATTCCTTGCCCCCCATCCTTTTCCGTCTCTAAAGACCTCGCTGTTAGAGAGACGTTAAGCAGTTTAAAAAAAAAAAAAAATTTCTACATTTCATCACCTTAGTCTTGCTTTGAGTTATATTCAGTCCAAAATCTTCCTTCAGTATTTTGTTCATGCCATTCAGTAATTTCTCAATGTTCTCAGCCCTTTCTGCTAACAACACAATGTCATCAGCAAACCGTAGCATACTGATTTTTTCTCCCTGAACACTGATGCCAGATGGAAATTTTTCTTTTATTTTCTTTATTGCTTCCTCTACATTCAAGTTGAATATTAACGGGGATAGACTACAACCTTGCCTCACGCCGTTTTTAACTGATGCTTGTCTTTGCGTGTTACTGGTTTGATTTTAACTTATGTGCCTGTTCGGTATCTTTCGGAAGAGTAAGCCTGAACCAAGATTCACCTACTCCATTCTTCAACTTGCAGAATTCCTACCCCGCTTTATTAAACCGACGGGGTTTTGAACCGTTCACCACACTATAAGAAAATATGCTAATTATTTCAATAGTTACGATGAAATAGCGAATAATTACTATTTTGAACCAAGTTTCACCCACTCCGTTCTTCAACTTTCAGAATTCCTACGCCGCTTTATTAAACCGACGGGGTTTTGAACCGTTCACCACACTATACGAAAATATGCTAATTATCTCAATACTTACGATGAAATAGCGAATAATTACTATTTTAAGATCGCATGTTCGGTAGAGTAAGCCTGAATGGGGCCAGCACCAGGTTTCTCTCTCCCCCTTCCTCGTCTCTCATTGTATTTAACAATAATAATAATGCGATGGCAGGACGGGGAATTGGAGCTCACGTCCTCCCGAATGCGTGGCAAGAGCGTTGAGGGGAAGCTGAAGATTTGTTATGCTATGGGTGCGTCCATAAACCACGTAACTCCATTTTGGACTCCTTTTAAATCCCCAACCCGTATCTTTTGCGTCTACCCGAACCTTGTAGATCGGGACGTTAAGCCTGTTTGGTATCTTTCGGAAGAGTAGGGCTAAACCAAGTTTCACCCTCTCCCTTCTTCACCTTGCAGAATTCCTACCCGTTTCATTAAAACCGACGGGGTTTTGAACCGTTCACCACACTATACGAAAATATGCTTATTATTTCAATAGTTACGATGAATTTGTGAATAATTACTATTTTAAGACAGAAAAATGGTCATGTAAGTGAACAATTTTTATCTTGCTCATACAGTGTCAATGCGAGTCGCGGAGTTTTGCGAGATAATGACGGAAATTGTCCGCAGGAAGTGGGGTGGGTAAATAACAGGGCCAAGCTGGCGGCGGCGTCTAATCGCCTCTAATCGGAGGGCAGAACGCCCGACTACTTCAGGGTGCGGGGCGGGTGACCTAATTAGGGGGGTCAGAGCGTCCATTTGCTTCCTACTCTCGGTCACACCGAACAATTATTAACATTGCTGTTGCTGGTGCTAATTAACACGAAGTTCAAGTGCGTTTCGTTGTTTACAAGCGACTTTTCTGGATCTGGGAGCTGGTCTCAATGACCTGTTTATCAATGATACGTTGAAAAAGTTCGATTTGGATATGAACGATTGTCGGGGTCAAAGATATGACAATGGATCAAATAATAGTAGTTACTAAAGGTTTTTCAAGCAGAATTCTGAACTTCGAGCACTTTTAATCCATGTAGCCATTATTAAATATGGTAATAGCTGGTGCCGCCAAAGCATCGGTTAAATCGGTTTCCCTGTCCGGGTTTCTTTACAGAATATTTGTTCTATTCTCTATATTAACATCGATGCACTTAGGACTATCGCCAAAAAAAAAAAAAAAAATAATCGAAACCCTTTTTGGATAATAGAGTTTCTAGCCTCACTGCAGTTCGCGGACGCCATGATGGAAACGAATTATTCAGTTGCAGCAACAGAGAGCTTCTACCTGAGCCAGATCTTGGAGCATTTTGAGTTCATAGTTTCCATGATGACTTAATATAATACATTGCTTCAAGAAAAAATTTAAGCAAGGCTATGCAGGCTAAAAGCGGATTTACGAAACTCGTCACAATTGCTAGAAAACAGCTCGGAGTTTGAGAAAGAGTACTGTGGTTATTCATCTGCTCTGATAGCAGCTAAAGAAAATGCTTCTCAGATTGGGACATATCCTACTATTAAGGCAGTCAAATCCCGAAGAAAGGAGAGATTTTTTTGAGTACGGGGCCGTAGATGAGATAGCAACAGAACCGTAATTCTTTACAATGAACGTGTTTTAGTATTTGATCGATAGAATTGAGAATGAGTTAGTCACTCAATTTACACAACTATCCAGATTTACTAATATGATACAGTGTCGTTCTTACATATTATGAAAACGATTCCTGAAAAGTCAGAATTGGAATAATCCTGTGCAGATTTAGAAATAAGTTTAACTGATGGAGAAAAATGTGACATATCTGATTGTGAATTGGTTTAGGAAGTTTGTAACTAAAACTGTTGTTGATGGGGCTTGAATACGCAGAACCAATAAATGTTCAGCTTATGAAACAAAATGGTTGGCAGGATGTATTTCCGAATGTGTAGACAGCACTTCTACTTTTTCTAACCATACCTGTAACTGTCTCTAAAGGAGAACAAAACTTCAGTAAATTAAGACTTATCAAAACTTACTTATGGGAAACGCTGACTCTGCAGGGACTGTCAGATCTTGGAACTGAAAATAATAATTCCCAAGGAAGATGATACTCTATCCCTTTGGTTATTATTTTATTATCTCATTTTTTGTTAAAAAAATTATTAGAAACTATGTGAATTTGACGTATACGTAATGTGAGCATTGTGTACAGCCTAGTAGTTTACATGAACCTTTTCAGACATACAGTCTTCCTTTTTATTGTTGTTGTTTCTCATTCACACCGCTGCTATCCTATACTAATCTTTCTGATCTTTGAGTTATTATTAATATATAAAGACACTATCCTCTGCCCAAGACTGTGCTCGAGTGAAATACATAACGCATTCATACATGTACCTTCGTATTTGAATCTAACGGGAAGTACTTTTTCGATCAGGATAAAAGTAGGTAGCCAATAGGCCTACATCATTCCAAATTTTATCTTAAACAGTTCAGCTATTTCGACGTGAAGCAGTAAAAACACACATGCAGATAAATGTTTACATTTATAATATTAATAGGACATAAAAAATGTATGTTATCTTCAATTTGTCTGTAGAACACATTATTCACGAATAAACGATTGCACATTTGGGGCGCCACAATGAGATCTCGCACCACCTTACTAAGACCGCCTATGGTTGCAGCGTGCCTGTATTTCTGGCAACAAAAGCATTGGTGAGTCTTGGCTTGTCCGATGCGCCTTTTCGAATTCGTAGTTGAAGCTTTGATGGCTAGCTGACTGCTCCTGGCGTCTAGGTGAGCATTGTTCTTCCCCTCGACCGCCGAACTGGACAACCTTTGACTGTATGCCCGATATAATATGGAATCTCCCTCGCGAATGGGACAGATGCTAAAACTGCTAGTATGATATTTCGATATATTCCGCGCTCTGTGTGAGACATATTTTGGGACATGCGTGTGTGTATTGCGTAAAGAAATATTACACAGTTGTTAATTATTAACTAAGTTACCGACTATCAATTAATTACACATTTATATCTTATACAGACCAAGGAATAATAATTTTAGATTTCGTGATCAGTATTCAAACTGCTGGTTTACTGCTCAGACAAACTAATTTCTTTACTTTGCATACTATGTGACGTTCTCACGGTGCATAAACTATGAATTTTGGTTATGAAGCTGCTTAATCAGTTCTCGATCTGACTTCTCGCAGGTGAGGAAAGAGCACTTTCCCGATTAAATTGCAGTTCGAGACATGAGTTCCCATTCTGCATATACTAAATTGTTACAATATGCATGCTGAATGTCTTAGATGGAAAGACTTAGGTTTGATTCCGTTGCCGGCCATCGATACGACGATTCCCCACTCCGAGCCTCACTGGAATGCGTCGTAAAATTATAAATCTTGTCCAGCATTAACTTTATTCCAGAAATAAAACACGTTTCAGTAGACAGTAACACCTAATTCAAGTTAAAGAGAACATAAATCTGATTAACAGGTATCTAAATGCAACAATAGCGTCGTGAATAAGTCCTAATTGATATTGATGTCATCATAAATGTAAAATTATTTTTTTATCTGCTTAACTTTTCTCTAACAGCGGGGTCTTTAGAGACGGGAAAGGATGGGGGGGCAAGGAATGGGAAGGAATTCGGCCATGGCCTTTTGAAGAAAGCATCCCGGCATTTGCCTGGAGTGATTTGGAAAACCATGGAAAAACCCAAATCTGGATGCCCGGACGGGGATTCGAACCGCCGTCCTCCCGAATGCGAGGCCAGAACGCTAACCGTTACACCACCACGATCAGTCAGATAAAATTAAATTGATCGGCGCCTGATGATGACTTGTCACTCAACAGCTACGATTCATTGAGTTAGAGTCACTGAGTAGAAATAAAGGACTGCCACAGTGCGACTTACGGTCACGTGAAACGAAAAGGGGACAGACAGCTAACGAGAAGTCAATTTCAATAGCGGAAAATTGAAATCTTGACTGTAAAATAACTTGACAGCCGGTGAGTCATGGCGGGCATGCACATCCGCGCGGTAAATATTTTTTCACACAGAATGGCCGTACTAATGGTGGCTGGACAAGTTGACGATTCACTTCTCACACTATATGCACCAAGCCTCCGTGCAATTTAAAAACTTTCAAGTATATAATTCAAAACGTCTTGCATTATAAATGTTAACTTATGTAAGCATTATTATTGTAAATTGAATTATTAATTGTTACGATAAACATTACTAAGAAACTGAACGCGTGAGTTTTAATTATTAATTGCTCGTGTCGACACTCTGACTTTTCACGAATTTAGCCTTTTGGACACTCTCAACAAAGCAATAATAATAAAAAACATTTCTCCATAATTATAACTTTTGTTTTTGAAATGACCGACTTCTCCTATAATCTGTGATGCATGTTGCAAGGGCCATGGCAGGAATACGAAGTTATTCCCCCACCATGTGATGGTCCCATTACAATATTTTTTTCTTTTATCTCCATTGTAGAGTTACTGATTTGTAATAGTAAAAATCAAAGGCTGAATGCTTAACTGCTTCATAAAATAAATTTCGGCTGACATTTTTGACTCTGTAGCTGTATACATCAACCAATAAAGAAGGAGCTATGGTAGTTTATTTAACTTGAGCTGCAAAAATGAAGTATACGAACGGAGACAAATTAAATTCAGATTAATGTAGCTAATTGTTGACTTGAAGACATTTGACAATCAATATTTACTCACAGCAATTTTATCAAAAAATCTTACAAACGCTTCGGGATTACAGGGACAAAACTAAACACCCTACTGCTTGAAATCGTGACAAAGTTCAGGACAGGAACTTGGATCGCGTGGATCGAGGCCATCTCTACGTGGTGACTTTTCTTGTTTCCAGACAGCGTCTCTTCGTATCCGATGTAGAGGGCCCGGCATCAGATAAATCGTCCAGACGTCGCCGTCTTCCTCCGTAAAGGTCTTTAACAAGCAGATTACAACCATTAAGATCTCAATAAAAGCTAAATATTACGAGTGTAACAATTTGGAAAACATATTAACAATCACACATAATATAAACAACAAAGAGGGATTAACTTACTCTGCAGCTTATTTATTTATATCCATTTACAGAAAATAAAAAGTTATCTATAAAACTAAAGAAATTACTCCTTTCAAACTGATAACTCAAGAGGTCTGAGAGAACACCATTCTATTTGTGATAAGGAAGAGGTGACCAAGTTATTTGTTCACGATTTTTGGTGCTCATCTAGATGGATTAAAAATGCAACAATTAACGGCGCTTGTCTACGAGATTCACTTGGCTTTGTTACAATAAAGAATACAATTACGCCAGCCGAATTCCATGTTGTTTCCACTATTCATAAAAACGGAACCAGTGCATTGTAATACTGTAGGCAATACATGGCAATAATATTAAGTGTGTCTGAAAATTAAATATACGGAACGTTATGCCAAAGACACCACTTCGTTTCCAGACGAATGCCGAGATGGTCCCTTACCACTAGTCCTTCCGTATTTCTGCCCTTTCCCGCCTCTAATAGCTTCGACGCGTAAAGCCATAACCAAACAAAAGTAACCCTTTTATATAATTTCTCTGACAATATTGTCCTATGAGAAGTTAAGCAGAAATTTATATCATATTTCTTTTGAACAGTATTATATACAGATCAAACCTGCGACAGCCTGAGGGCAGTTAAGGACGAGATTCTCCCAGCCCTCCGTTTCGATGACCTCTTGGATGTTGGCCTTGATGAACCGCAATAAATTCTGACTGATGGCCGCCATCTGCTGTTTCTCCGCTGTTAGTGCTAAAGCAGAGGCTGCGTTCTGCACAGTGATTTTTGCCACCAGCTCTCGTTCGCAGGCCGTCTTCAGACTCGGTAGCTCATACTTGTCAGCTGCTACGATCGTTTCAGCCAATTCCGACAGCTGTAATGGGATTTGTCCGGTGTAGATATATTTTAGCAATGCCGCCATTCCTTCTGACCCCACATCAGACACCACAGCACGTCCTGACTGCGCCTCCAGCGAGTCGTGGCTGAACATGGCAGCGAACACGGGACTCCTGGCAGCCAGCATTACGCGGTGAGCTTTCAGCTGTACCTTGTCGCAGCACTCGATCGTCACGTCGGAGAAATTACCCGACGACAGCATCTTATCAAGGTCTTCTATGAAGTTACAGGTAGTACACGTAGATAGTGGGCCTCCCGGAATCTTTGGACTCCAATCTAACTCTCTGATCTCGCAAATTACAGTAATAGATCCATCGTCGTCCAAGCATTTATATAGCTTCTCAGACATACTCCACTTAGTTTTCGCGTCCTCGAAAATGACGTCATTTGCAGTTTTCAAAAAATTGTCTCCGGAAAGAATATTGATTTTTAAATCAGCTGTAATTTTAGCCTTTGATACAGAGTTAGCGGACAGGGTCAAAACCAAGTATTTATCTACATTCAAACTTTTGGACCGCCTCTCTACAGTACATTTCAGGATCCACTTGGTGTCACCACTGATAGGAAATGTAGACATAAGTTCGGGCCCATTAAGAAAGACTTTTTCCAGTTTCCATTTGAATTCATACTTCTTCGTCTGATGGTTACAACAGGAACATTTATTTTCAGGGTCACTGTTCATGGTGATATTTCCATTCAGTACCGATGCAGCAGAGAAAGACGGGATTCTGAAAAAAAAAACAAAAAAAAACATAATAAATTGCTGTGTACAAGGTTAGTACTTCAGACTAGGGTGCTCGTATTGGAGCAGTGGTTTTGAGAATACATATTGTACATCAGAGAAATTTTCAGACAGCCATCTATCCATACGCTTATATTAGTATAGTACGTGATATCACATTAATCGAAATAAATTACAATGACAACTTAGGGAATATTTTATTTACTTGTAATGCTGCAAGAATTACAAGTAAATAAAATATTGAGTTTATTTGGTCTTATGGCTTATACACTGCTGGGTATATTTAAGTTTAATATTAAGCACAAGATATTCAAAAAGAGCAAGCAATACCCAGACCTTACAATTTGCCGGATAAATGCAAACATTAATAGATTTAAGTATTTCAGTCATTTGCAAAATGAATGTAAAATAGTGTGGTATCGCAGGCCAACAGATAAAAGTTAAGCATTTTACAAAATTCCCAGGGGCGTCAATTAAAGTTAAAACAACATCAATTGAATTATGCTATAATGAGCAATATGCTTAAAATTTCAATATTGGTGAAAATCGAATGTTAGCTAGCTCAGGGATATTTACTGGCGTCGGTACATTACCGTTGTTGCAACTGCTTGGAGATTGCGACACTCTGTGCCGCAGTCAGACCTTTTTTTTTTTATATATTTTTTTTTTTTTTTTGACCATCCGTGCGAGTGCATCAATGGCGATCGCTTCTGCGAGATAGTAGGCTATGCCTCCGGCCACATCCAGCCAGAAAACGTCTATCTTGGAGTACGGACGAACAGCCAGTCGCGTGTGTCTGGCTACACGCGAACAGTACGTCTCTACTTGACCTCGTCTGGACCGCAAGTCCCATGATGGCGTCTTTCCTGCGGCGAAGAAGTCAGCTCCCCTCTTCCAGCACCATCCGCGTGACATGGAAAAGAAGTTTTGAATCAACAAATGTAGACCCCGTGGTTATACACGATTGGTGAATCGGCGTATTCCACAATCACGTCTGTCGCGACGTTGCTGTCATTCGTCGTTCGATTTTGCTCGCAGTTCCTGTGACCTCGCACCCTCGGCGTCCAAACCAGGGTACGTTGCCCTTGCCCAGCTAACGGGACATCTTTCTCTCCCGGATGCTTCCATTGTGTACCGCGCGTCTTGCCGTCGCCAGTGACCAGCATTGTTCGGCTATTCGAATTTTCAAAACTGCCACTGAGTGCTAGCATTTTCACCGTTTAATTCTTTTCTAAAAACAATATTGCAATAAACTAAAATTATACAACAATAAATTCGGCCGCCCGGGCTTATCGTACACAATTACCTATGAATTGATTAGCCCTAAGCAATTTACTTATTTGAATAAAATTAATCTAAATAATAAATATGAATATATCTATATATTCATTGGAGGATGACGCTGTCATACTACAGTTCCAAAAGACGTTTGTACCCGCTCGGGAGTTGATGACGACTTGATGGTTCGCTTTCTGTTGGCCTAATATCACCTTGGAGGTGGCTGGGGGCACGAGGAGAGTTACTGATGAAGTTTTGACTGCTTGCCACTCCTCTCCCCTCCCTGCACTGTGGTTTAGTGCTCAGACAGGCTCCCACATACCAAGGAGACCGTACATAAATGAAAAACGTTTTGCCGAGTGGTTTACTATTTGTATAAAAACTGATGTATACGCGATAATAATCAGATTCAACTTGAATCACTTTGAAAATGGGATGTTTAATGTTGTAGCATTAATAGTATTTATTTTCTTATACATACTTAAAAAGAATCGCGATCAAAACTGCGGTAAACCTAAATTTATAAATCACGTTCTCCGTACAGCAGATTGCACTGTACTCCTTTTCAATTTTGGTCACAGGTATGTTAGATGGGTTGATAAACTTGAGAGGAGAGCCTACTGCTTCAGAGTGGCATGCCTCGTCATCGAACAACCTTGGTAAGAAAAGTATATGCATGTAAGGTACTGTTATCTTTCTGCATTGTACTAGGAGAAAATCTTAGGTTGACAGAGATAAAATGATTTAAGCAATCGAAAATAGTTTTTAGATTGAAATTTCAACGAATAGTTTCTCTTTTGCATCCTAATAAATTTCTGAATACTCTTTCCAGTTTATATATATATATATATATTAAATTTTCTTGTATTAGTAACAAATTAAAACGAATCATTAAATGTACCCCGGCCGTCACCGAAGTTGAAGAATGAACTAAAGCAGAAACTGGAGTTGGTGCCACTATAGCAGCCGGTAATTAAGAAGAAAACGGAATTTGGGCTCTTTTAGTTATTGCTGCAATAACTATAAATAACATTACAAATATTTTTCTCATATATATATATATATATAAAACACATTGAAGTTTCGAGTGGGTGCTCTGTAAATAGTCATTATCATAATTCCAGCTGCATTTCCCGTCAAGTTTTTTTTTTTTTTTTCGTTGCTTTGAAATCTAAAGATTTGCATTAGTATTTTATCATACATATGTGTGTTACTGCATTACCCATTGTCATCACTGGGCTAAAAATGTGTGATGCTAAATTGTATCCATTAACCGGGATAAGACCTATTGTTCCGATGAAAAAGAGATATTCTAGATCGGAGTTAGTTATGTACCATATTAATACAGTTATAAATATTTCCTAAATAACTCATTCTTTCTTTGGATTCTAGTATAAGAAAAAACTGACTGGCTGGCTAACAGAAGGTTGAGATGAACCTTCCATCCATAACATAAGCTTCAAATACGCATGAGAAGCCGGAGGTGAATCAGGAATATGTTGGCGGTGAAGCCAGGATGGATGTCGGCAGAAGAGCAGGAGTGGGTTTGTCGGGCGTAATGAAGTGTGAAAATTTTATTTGATAGGTAGGCCTAACTGAATTGCAGTTAGAATAAACCATCGAATGATTTACCCCAGTCAGTGAAATAATTTTAACTAAAAGTTCTATCAAAACAAATATAGATGTGTATGAAAACTGCCACTCAAGCATATGTTACATATCAACTGAATCATCATTAAATCATTGCGGTGAATCATAATGAATTTATTTTGGAGTAATTCTCAAGAACTAGGAATCGAAGGGTCTGTGTAGAAGTGAAAGCGATAGTAGGAGAGTCACAGCATAATGTGTTCGAATCATTGCTGTTGGTTCTTCTTCTTCTAATGAGTGATATCCTTTGTCAATCAGAAACTGGATTTTTATCAGATGACATAATATTGTAAGATAGTGCCAGAAATAAACCAAGAGATTATTGTGAATAGATACAGGGGGGCCTGAATAAAGGATCCTGTGGATCAGGTTAACATGGAACGTGGATAAATGCTAAGAGAACTCAGCTTGTTAGATATGTAGATCGAAAAATATATATTGTAAAGGGACCATTTGTTGGCTACCGTTAAGAAAAACGTGAGTTGCCAAAAAAGGGAGGGGGGAATTATTAAAATCTGAAATAATTCCTGAAAATGAAAAATACATATAATAATGATGTTAAAAGGGGATCTAATAGGTTACTAACTAGAACCATGAATTTCAGACACAAAATAAAACCTCATTTATTGAGTCTTATGGCCTTACAAGGTCGGGTAGTAATTAACGTTACGTTAAACACAATTAGATCAGCAAAAACAAGCAATACCCGACGTTTACAATTCGCCGGAGTAAGCAAACAAAACTGAATGAAATATCTCAAACAAGTAATAAAAACAGCAAAGTTAACATTGAAATAACATGGCAACACAGGCCATCAAATTGAAGCTAACATTTTACTGTACAAAGGAAAATCCCAGGGGGCGCCGTATAAAGTGAATGAAAAGCATCAAAATTGAATTAACAAACAGCAAGATGCTTAAGAAAAAATTGAATCGAAATATAAATTCAGCTAGCTCAGAATTTAAGTGGCGGGAGCAGTCTTAACCCAGGCGTCGCTTAAGGGCACATAAGTCTGTTAAAATCCACTGAATAGTGACCGTCGTTTCTGGTACATTACCATAGAATCATCGCCGTGATGGTGAGCGACAAACACAATGCCACTGCAGCAATGGAAGCTAAATAAGCGGCTACGCCCGCGTTATTAGCATAACTTCCAAATAATGGCAAGCATGCCACTCCACATCTCGCTTTCCCAAAGCAAGAAATGATCAACCACAATGATCATCAGAGAGCGTGCCGGGCTGACACGTCTATTCACCAGCTCGTCTTGGACCCAAGTCACGTCCGTTCATCAGCTCGTCTTGGACAGAAGTGATGTCTAAAAATGGCTCCTTCTTCTTCCTCGGCTAGTTGCTCGCCACATGTAAAAGAACTCCACGGAATTAGTATTGTAGACCCCAATAAATGTTCAGGATTGGCTATCTACACATTTCCGTCGTCACGTGTTTAATATCATGCGTCGCATTCGCCGTCTCCTTCGCGCGTTTCCTACGTGGCCTTCGGGGTAGTAGCGGGGTAGGGGGTAGGTCACCGCCCGATTTCGAACGGGACTCAAGCCGGGCTGTCCCGGCGCCATCGAGTCGCCTCGCCTGCTCCATTGTTCCTCTCTCAACCGCCGAAATGGCAGTTTCTAGCCTTCGATATTCAGCCCTTCTGAGCCATGCGTTTACAGAAAAATTGATTTACAATAAAATATACCTTTGGCCGCCCTGGTTTTAAACATACATTTAACCTATCCAGACAACCCTCATTATTTACAATTAATTACACGTTGCAAGATTAAATAATTAATAAATTTGAATATAATAAAAAAGAAAAAAAGAATTATGAATATAATTAATAATAATTTAATTATATTCATTGTGGGTGACGCTGTCACACCACAATATATATATATTTTATGCTTATACACAGGAGTGGGAATTGAATGCTAAAGGTATGACGTTAAAATATCTTGGTAAATCACTTGTTAAAAATTCAGTTGGGCCGGCCTCGTTGGAAGGTTTACAAAGACCTGTGCTGTGTGTTCTGGAGATAGTGAGGAGGGAATTGATTGAAGTGAGACAAGGAGAAGTACAAAACCTTTATCAGGCCATTCCTTGACTGCGATGGGGTCAGCACTATCAAGGAGTAAGCAGCATGGGCGTATCCAGCGAGGGGCACCTACTGCCACCACCCCCCCCCCCCTCACCCCACCCTAGAAGAAAAATTAAGTTGCCTTCAGTACGCCTCGACTAGTGAAGAACTGGCTCAGGAGCACTATGGGAGAGGAAAGATTGACTGATGAGTGTGCATCGAAATTTCGTGAAAGAACGCCGTGAGATATTAAGAAACAAAGTTATCGAAAATTTTTCTGAAAATCTGAGACGGTTAATGTTTACATAAAAAACTGCAACTGAGGTACGATCTTAATTAACTACTTAGATTAAGTGGTTCGATTACTATTTTAATCAATAATAAAAATAGTTTTCTGTATAGGCTTGCGTCATTTTGTAAGAAATCTTAATGTTTCAGTCCCCCACCCCACTTCCTCGAAACCAATATGAGTTGCCTCCCCCCCCCCCCTCCCCTAGTTCATATATTCCCCCCCCCCTCCAGTTCTGATCCTGGATACGTCCTTGAGTAGCAGGGGTACATAGGAGGACACGCAGATGTCCTTCCGGAAATTAACATAGAAATCGTCGAATAACGGATTTATGGAAAGAATTTAGAGTAATTTAATACCGGGAGTCAGGTGAATATGTTTATAAGATGTATGCGAGTCTGGGAGTAGATCTGAATGGATATCGGATGAAGAAGTAAGAACACTATTTGGAAGAGATTATCATGACCGGCACTTGTTTACAGCTATAAGGGAATCAGGTAGTGGAATAAATTATGAAGGGAGATGTTCAAGAATTTGCCTCAATCAGCTGAAGATTTGAAGTGAAAGCTTTTTTTTTATCCAAAAAAAGGTGTGTGTAAGGAAACTGGCACCGTTTCGTACTATAATTTTGAATGCTGAAATTAATTAGTGCTGGGAGAGACTCCAAAGGTGGAGAAAGGTTTAATTCATTGTGAATTTCTGTGCATTAAATCTTTCTAAACTTCTAGTAAGGCTGTAATACAGAAGAAAGGGTGTTCTATGGTGAATGGGTTTGTGTAACAACATGAAAATACTTCTTTCCTAAATACCTTTACACTGTATTTGAAGTTGATAACTAGGAGAGCTATATTTACTTTGATGAGACTTCCTCCTAACGTTATTCATGTCAGCCGATGGCTGTAGTCTTGGATAAGTTTACAAGTCAACAGTTTTTTATTTAGTTTTACCTTCTGCGGATATTACTGAGACTTCACTCGTATAATATGTTAACACTACTTAACTTCAATGCATAAACGTTGTATTTATTTGTATGCGGAAGATCCTGGTAGGTGGGCTCAAACGCTTGGGATCGGACCGTATATCAATCATTAAGTGGTCAATCCACACAACGTTAATTATGGACTGTTAAAAAATTAAATATGTCATTCAAGAGACATGGTTTAAAGATCACATTTCAAAACAAAAATTTTCGGAAAGAACTGCCACACCCCAGGGATGTCGAAAATTTTATTTATTTTTAATAATTTCCGCAATATCCAGACCTTAATTTTTAAAGTTCACAAGAATACCATCAGACTTTTCTTCTCACTCTGTTATATGTGAAACGTCGTCCTCCCAAACATCCAAATTACAGGAGTTTAAAAAACAAAAACCCCGAGCCTAGTGGGTGAGTGGTAGCGAGCGGGCTTGACATTCGGCAGGACGCCATCCTGATTCCGGTTTTCCGGATTTCTCAAAATCACTCCAGGGGAATGTCAGTTTATTTTTTCAATATACCATACCCGGATTCCTTCCCATTTCTTGCTCCCACTCGCCCCTTGCCTCTAATCATCTCGACGTCGATGATACACAGAGAAAAAAAAAACTTCTGGAATATCTTGAAGAAAATCTTAAATTATACACCGTACTCTGAGAGCCTTAAAAATTCATATGTATGTTTTGCTTACAGATTATTCATAGTATTAATAAAATAATATGCACCAGGCGAATGTTATTATTAAATCCTGAAGACACTACCATCAGCAAACTGGTAATTACATAAATAAGAGGATAAAATAGTGGAAGATGAATTTATAGGTAAGGTAAGGCACTGGGTTTGGGTTGGGGGAGGGGGGTTAAAATGATTTGCCCACCCCCCCCTCGCCAGTCTCTCTTTCCATCAACTGGGTGCTTACTGTCTGATCACAAAACAAAACTAGCATGTTTATATTAACTTGATATCGGAGATTTTGCGGTTAACGCTAAAAACCATAAAATAGCTATTTCTAGAAAATTTATCACCACATACTGAGGGAAGACACGCTGCGTAAAAAGGCAGAGAATACGAAAATAATTACAAAGTACTGTCGATTTATCAAGTTCTAAGGTATAAAAGTGTAGTTGTTTCAACTTCAATTTACAAAAAATTAAATTTCTTAATATTTGTAACTGCCATGCAATTGAATTTTTCGCTCCACAAAAGGGGAATTAAACGAAGTTGATAAATCGATTTGCAAAAATAGTGGTAGAAATGATACGGTTAATCATATGCAGGAACCAGACATTTGCTATGATGTTATATAGATTTTAAGGTGCTCTAACAGAGCCGTTGTCTACGGAAAACTTGCACACATCTCTGTAATTTTTTCGGAGGTGACTTTCCAACACATCTGCAGTTGGAAACAAAGACAGCCACCTACAATTACTGAATACAGTCAAATTTCAGGAGATTAACTAGGAAAGATGCGCAGCAACAATCCGAAAATTTGTTGTTAGAATATGATGAAACCTTCACTGAATAAACCAAGGTTATCACATACTCGTTCGTTTCTAAACAGAACATTTCAGAGACTCGTTTAAATCTTATAATTTAAATTATATTTGATATGGAAAATGATATTCACACACCTGTGGAGCAACTATGATCAACTACAATTGTAAGGCGGCTTAGCGTGGAAACGGAGATGCTGCTTGTGAAAGGTATTAGTTCTATTTTGGGGGTTATGCCTATAGACACCATTAGTAGGTATAGTTTCATTAGGCACGGCATTCTCCTAAACAGTAGAGGAAAGGAGGTTTAAATTGTTGGAGTCAGGTTATTTTTTTGTTTGTTTGTTTGTTAAATGCTGCTGGTGACCAAATGGAATAGTAAAAGAAGATCTACTACAGGGGGGGGGGGGGGGGAAACACGATTACTTGAATCTGATGAACAATAAGAGGCAGGGTTGAAACTGTAATGGTGAAGATTAATCATTAAACATCGCAAAGCCGGGTATAAAACTGTTACTTGTGAACTGCAGGAGTGCAACGAACAAAGAAATCGCGTTTGGTGACATAATAGAGATAGTTAAGTATTCGCTAAAGGAAGGAGTACAAGACGATGAAGTTTACCCTGAAAGCTACAGAATGTAGTGCAGATAGAGAGAGGAGAAGTGGAGAGGTATTGATATTAGTCAACAAAGACTACCACGGTAGATCCTAACCATGAGTTACATAAGACAGATTTCTGAGAGGATAAAATAAGGGAAAAAGCAGGATGTGTGGAAGAAGAGGCTTTTGGGAAGAATGAAAACTTATATTTAGAGTTTAGAGCTGAGCGTAGAATATGCGCATTTAAATTTACCCCATTTCATCTAGGTGAAAATAATATTAATAATACAAGGAATCTGATATCTGTAAATAAATTGGTTTGGGAAAGGAGGCTTTACGCGAATGGTGAAACAGAGCACAGCAGGACTTAGGATGTTGGATATCTTCCTAACAAAACCCGATAGTAACTGAAGAAGGTATTATGGATACTGCAGGGTTGACTAACCTTCAAGCAAAAACTGAAGATGGATAATAAGTACGATTATGAAAAGGTTCATATTACAGAACTGAAGAGCTATTTCAGGGCCAATTTCAGTAAATGAAAGTACAATGGAATCGAGGTGCGATTAGGAGATAACAAGAAATGGCGAAGAAATGTATATTTATAAACAGAAAATAAAGTAAGGAACCTACATAATATAAAATAGATGTGAAAAGGTTAAAAAGGTTCGTAAGAAGAGATCACAACAGGGTTAAGAGACGAAAAGGCAGTACAGAACACTTGATACAGCTAAACTAGGAATCAGTATCCAAGAGAATAGCTAAATATGGGTTTATCAAGACTATTACAGATGAAGGGGGTCGATTATATGATACGTTTAGAAATTTCCAATGTTTTGTTAGAAAACTGAGGGTAATGGAAATTAGGCAGACAGATATATATGAAGTTGGGGAATAGGTTACTGGGGATTTGAAAAAGATATTAAGTAACTGGTTTCATGTAACTATTAGGGACTATGGTTCAAGAATGGGAGGATATAAATGATAGAACGAGCTCTTCGGCACAGGTTGAAATGAGCATACTATAAAATTCAAAATAGAGGCTGAGGAAATTACGAAAGATTTAAGAAAGTTAAAAAAAGTTTAAAGGGACCGAAATAGATAATATTACTACAGATAGTGGGGTATGGTGTTGCACTTTACTTTCCAATATTACACTGGTCTACAGAAATGAACTTTTTTCCTTTCACATGAACAAAATTCAAAAATTATTTTAGTTTTTCTCCAACAGGCAGAACTTTTTTGTGATATTCATTTTATTTTTTATAATTTGTAATATATTTAAATTAAATTTAATTAAATTGCAATGGAGCACACGCTTCGGTGGCAATTTCCCTACACACACATCTTCCCCCTTTCCTGTACCAACCTACAATTGCCCTCTACAAATTTTAACTTAAAATTATTACAACGTTTTTGGTAAATTATTCATCATTTCCCTTGGTAACTTATTCCAATCCCTGATACCCATACCTAAAATGGAGAATCTGCCTGAAACCGAGTGCCAGCTTGTGGTCATGGTCATCTTTTCCCTTTAATGCACTACTTTTCATACCTACATCAATATTTTACCAAGACTCATCGCCAGTATACGGCTTGTACATTACCGAGGACACTCTTTACCCTCCTCCCTTCTTGTAATGAATCCCATTCAAGCTCTTTTATCAAATCTGTTACTGATTACATTCTGAAATAATTACCAGATACGAATCAAGCAGCCCTTTCTTGCAACCTCTCCAACTCCTGTATTTGTTTGATAATAAAAATGTGGGTCTCATACTACGCTACCATATTCCAGCAATGGTCTGACCAAAGTATTGTAACCTAACTCCCTCACTTCTCTCGTACATCCCCTCATCACTCTCTCTTTGAAACCTTTTCCTACCACCTGTCCAATGTGTCCTGCCCAGTTAAGCTTGTTATAAAATGTAATGCCAAGATATTTACATTTCAAGTCTTCAGTAAGTAATTCTTTCCCACCTTATAATCATAATCAACCTTTTGTTATTTATTTGTATATCTGATAAGCTGACACTTCTTTTAATTTATCTTCATCCCATGGTTTCCAACCCAATTAGATATCCTGTCCAGATCACACTGCAACTTTTTACAGTCCTCTATCGTTTTTATCCTTTTTATAGCATTATTTCATCTGCAAACAATCTAATTTCAGGTAGTAAACAATCAACACAATTATTCATTAGAATAATGAATAGCAATGGTTCTAATACGCTACCCTGTGGCACTCCCATTTTTAGTTCCACTTCTTTTGATACTGCATTTCCTACCCTAACTGTTTTCTTCCTTTTAATAATTCATTTACCCGGCAAATCACATTCTCATCCACACCAATAGCTTTTACCTTATTTATTATCATTTTGTGGCTCACTCTGTCAAAAAAGCCTTTGACAGATCTAGTGCTACACTATCAATTTGGCCTCACTTGTCTATTTCATGTGAAATATTTTGCATATATCCCACCAACTGAGTTTCGCATGAATATCCTTGCCTAAAGCAATGTTTCCTGCATCAAAACCACTTACGTTCCTCACATATTTTTCTGATGTTGGTCGCATATTAATCTTTCCTGTAATTAAATGTCTAACTCTAAACGATATACTATTAATTTTGACTTGCCTAGAAACAGATAGATAGTGATATTAGGGAATATTTTGCACCTGGAACATCTTCTTGGTCTAACAGAAGTCAGCCAGCGTATTAGAACTCCACTTGCCTTGGTTCCTCTTTTCCAATGTTGAAATTTGCTGGTAAAAACGCTCACCATGCTCATCACTGACAGCCCAAAGATTTTCCGGGAAGAAATTTGCGTTAGAATCCAACAAGTGAATTTTTAAGGACATGTTGCATCCCATAGCCTCATAAAATGCAGATCAGCCATTATGTCACAATACGTTTCTGCTTTGTGGCTTCTAAGGAAATTGCAACATACCTTTTTGAAAGACTACCATGCTGGTTTTTCTAGTGGATTTAACACTCTTTCAGAATCTTCATCAGCCATTAATTACCATATTTGTGGTCTTATAAAAATTCCTTTCTTCAGCTTAGCATCACTGACTTTACAAAATTTCGATTTCAAGTACAAGAATCCATCAAAAAGTTATCCTTAGCCTTTACGAAATTTTTCATTAGTCGTAATTTAATATGGAATGGAGTTAAATATTTAGTTTCAGGATTCACTAAAGGGACATGTGACACATTTTTCTGGCCAGGGATATGATATTCAAGTTTAGGCCACGATTTTATAATGTAGTGAGACTTCCTATCTCCACTGTCTTATTCGCACAAGCAAAATTTAGTGAACCCAAGTTGTAAACCAAGCAATAAAGCAATGACCTTTACGTCGCCACAGATACACCATTTATATTTTTTATATTGTTTTTTTTTAAATATAAAACTGGTTTCATATTTTCATAAATCTCTTTCATATCAGCGGCATGCGCTATATGTATTGATGGAAGTTCATTGCCAATACGTGGCAGAATAGCTTTCAAACTAAATCTATGAACAATCGCCTCTCATATGGCCGTTGTTGATGCCCAAGTGTTTCCATAACAGAACAAGTATCATTGAAAAACACAATACCATTTTCTTCAGAAAAGCAGTCTTTAAAATCACTATGAAGGCTCCGATAACTAACATATTCTTAGACCGTTTTGAGACTGTAAGTTAAAACTTCAGCTTGCTTTTTAGACAGGTTTAAATCCCGAATCAGGTCATTAAGATCTTGTTGAATGGGAAAGTATGGTTCTGATCAACAGCTATTGTCTTCATATGTAGGATCATTTTTATAATAATTACCATCTGAATCATTTTCAGTTTGAGCTAGGTGAAAATCAGAGTAACTAGTTAACGTCTTATCTGCATAAACTGGTACAGGGAAATCTTCATTGTGTAATACAGGCCTCATTGCAGATCGGCAAATTCGGATACTTAACTGCATACTTTGACTTAGATGTGATTCATTTAATAGTTGCTGAACAAAAATCATGTGAATTGCAAATGGCATATAATGTGTTTCATTTTTCCACCCAGTCAACAGTCTAACACAGCATACATTTGGATCCCAGCTCTTATCAAAATCACCCACTTGACAGCCAATGTAAAGTTCATGCCACTGTTTCACAAGTCGCGTAAAATTTCGCCTCTGAGACTTGGTCAGCTCACCACAAATACAGCAGAACTTATCTGAATGATTTACACACTTTCGTGACATGAAGTAAAAAGAAACCTCTAAAATACAACGCAATACACTTATAATCAGAAAGGAAAGAAATACTTCACTAGTAATATTCGTGCCCACAGTCAGCTCAGCAATGATACGTCACAATGCCAGATTAACAGGTCTGCGCATGTCAAAATATGAATAAACCTGCCTAGTCATATCTTCTGGTGCTTCAACATGATATTACATATATTTTTAACCGACTTCAAAAATGGAGGAAGTTCTCAATTCGCCTGATTTTTTTTTTTTTTTATGTTCAGCGATATCTTCGAATATTTTGAACCGATTTAAATTAAATTTGTACAGTGGATAGCGTATACCTCCAAAGTGGTCCCATATGAATTTAATTGAGAAACCACCCCTTCTACCCCCTTAAACCCCTTAATTTTTATACAAACACACATCTTTTATCCAATTTCGATGGAACTTTGGATATGTATAGTCAAAAATAAAGAGAAAAATACTGTCACTTTTGGTTTGAAAAAACTAAACCCCTCTCACCCTATCCATCCCCTTAATTTTTTCCAATGTTCTTTATACAAAACTACAGTCAACACCATATAACTGATCACCATTCAAGTTGGCACAGACATGTAATTTTTCATGGAGAAGGTTTCTGACCAAAAAATAAAGCCACCCCATCTCCGCCTTTACACCCCTTAATTTTATAGAAACCTACGTTTCTTATCTGATTTTTATTGATCTTTGCACATGTATACTTTAAAACAAACAGAAAAATCTTGTCAACATTTGGTCTGCCAAAGCTCAACCCCTCTCCCTCCTTCTAATCCCTTAATTTTTATCAATGTTCTTTATAAAAAGCTACAGTCGCCATCATTTGACCGATTACCATAAAAGTTGGCGCTTATATGTATTTTTTAATGAAGAAGGTTTATGACCAAAATATCCAAAAACCGCCCCCTCTCCCCATTAAGCCGTTTAATTTTTATGCAAACCAACAGTTTTAATCCATTTCTATCTAAATATAACTGAGCAAACTTTTACTATAAAACAAAAATATAATTAATGTCAAACTTTGATTTGCAAAACTGGACCCCTCTTCCCATTTTCACCCATTTATTTTTGTCAATTTTCTTTCAGGAAGCTACAGTCGACACCATTTGACCCATCTATATGAAAGATATGACTAAAAAAATTCAAAAACTAACCTAGCTCCCCTTTTACATCCCTTAATTTTTGTACAAACCCACATTTTATTCCAATTTCGGTGGAACTTCGAATGCGTATACTTTAAAACAAATAGAAAAAGAAAAAATACTACTCACATTACTTTCACAAAAATACAAACCCTATCCCCCTTTCTACCCCTTAAATTACTGTCAATGTTCATTATATAAAAGTACTGTTTCTATCTGATTTTGAAGGAAGTATACACACGTATACTTCAAAACTAACAACAAAATAAAACTGTCTAGATTTGGTTTAGAGAACCTCTCTCCCTCTTTCCACCCCCTTAATCTACACAAAACACAGTTTCTCTCCGATTCTGAAAAAAATTTGCACACGTATACTTTTAAAAATGAAGAACAATTGTGTTTAAATTAGGTTGCAGAAGCCCAACTCCTCTTCCCTTCTACTTCCACCCCCTCCTAATTTCCAATGTTCTTTATAGATACCCACCGTTTTTATCAGATTTCGATGGAAACACTGCACATGTATAGTTAAAAACAAAGAGAAACATTCTGTTTACAAAACCCAACCGCTCAGTCCCTTACTCTACTTAATTATTGCAAATGTTCTTTAAACAAAGCTACAGTTTTTATCTGGTTTAGATGGAACTTTTCACATGTATACTTTAAAACAATGAGAAAAATACTGTCCATACTAGCTTTACAAAACCAAACTACTCTTCACCTCCACACCTCTTAAGTGTTTTTTTGTACATACCTACAATTTTTATATGATATAAAAATAAATTTACAAAGATATACTTTACATCATTCAGAAAAAATAGTCTACATTTGGTATACAATAGCCCAGTCCCTCTTCCCCTTTACCCCATCATTTACAATTTACAATGTACTTTACAAAAACCCACAATTTTAAATCCCACCAAAATCAATTAAGCTATTTTTAAGTCATGGCAGAATGTTTATTAAATGTGTCAACATGTACTTCAGATTTCAAGCTTTCACGTTGTGAAAACCAATTAAATATCTATATTTTCTGTGTGATGCTGGAACAAACAGATATATTCGAGAGACAGATTTGTGTACGTGGTATATATTAATTTCCAGATGTTACATGTATTGATTATCGAGCAGCAGCTTTAACAGATGTTTTGATTAGATCGAAACACAGCCTGGACCAAAATGTAAACTGACATTCCTTAACACAGCATCCGATTTACCCCATCACGAAAGTTGTTAGGGTATATAAAGACAGAATGTTTTTTGCAAACATTCGCTGTAACCACTAAGCTAACAGGAAGTTCGCAAAATCATAACTGCTGCGACATATTTAAAATACAAAATTAACTATAATACCACTAAAAATTTAAAAATAAAATAATTCTTTAAGAAACATAAATACCGCCTTCAAAAAGAGCACTAAAGTTTTAAAATTACTTTATACCTTGCTTAGAAGAAAGTAAATCTAAATGGACAATATTTTACATTACTGTTATTGAAATTTTTACATTAATTAATTATTTTTGGAGTCGGTGCCAGCCAGAGCAAGAAAAACAAAAAGTTGAAAACAATAACATATAAAATTAATTCTAGAAACATGTTTCAACAAAACAGAGACATACAGAAGATACACCGATATTATACTAACTATAAAGCATTTACTGCATGATGTAGCCGACTAACTGACACTGTAGCGCCAGAGATTTACCTGGAAGACCAATGAGGCCGAGCACAGATTAAAATACCGTTAATTTGATTCCTTAAGCTGTCTCCCGCAATAACACTATCTGCCTCACGACATGCTGTAAAATATTTGGAATTTTTCTTCCTACTCTTGGTTCACCTCGAACACCAAATAAAGTTCAGTAATTCGATCTTCGCGATGTGACAGCTGGCACCGATTTCAAAAATAAGTAATTAATGTAAAAAATTGAATAATAGTATTGTAAAATATTGTACATTTATATTTAATTTCTTCTAAGCAAGGTATAAAGTTATTTTAAAATTTCTAGTGTGCTTTTTTGAAGGCGGTTTTTATGTTTTTTTTAAAGAATTATTTTATTCTTAAATACAGCTTGAATAAAATTGCTACATATTAGGTAAAGTTCCCAATGACAGGTCAAAGAGAATGTTAAAATCAAATTTTAAAAAGTAGCTATCACAAAAAAAAAAAAAAAAAAAAAAAAAAAAAAAAAAAAAAATGTGCCTGATGGAAACATTCATATTACATATCTGAAGAAAACCTTGTCGACTAGTGTCGTTTAGATTGAGTCTGGAGTCTTTTGCTGATTGCCAAAGGACTGGAAAGGTGTTATAATAAAACTGGTACATAAAACAGGGGCGAAAATAGGATCGAAAATAACAAACCGCTATCAGTCGTTGAAATTTGACATTGAGAAAAATATACACTAAAACCAGTAATGTCTGTGATAAAAGAACTTGTTTGCGAATCGGCAATAGTGCTTTAGGCAAGAATATACATGTGAACCTCAGTTGGTAGGTTACGCAAATGCGGAAGAAACGGACAAAGAAAGCCAACTTGATATTGTAGCACTTGATATTTCTGAAGCATATCAAAGAGTGAACCATAAAATGGCGTGAAATAAGTTGAGAACAACTGGAGTTGAAAAAATACATGCTTAGTAGAAGAATTCTTAAAAGGTAGAAACCTAAGGATTAGGATGTCAAATGCAATAAAAGTGGAAATGAAAATGGGAGTGAAACAGGATAGTGAATGGGGACCATTCCTCTTCTTTATTCAGTGGTTCCGTAATACGAACCACTTTAGAGAGAATTATCCTTTTGGCACGATAATTTGTTCACACATTCCGTGGGCTATATTATTTAAGAATATTGATACATTATAGGCATAAAATATATTCTAATAAAGTAAAATCGTTCGAAATACGGGAAATTCCGTACAAGTTATTTTTGAAGAAACATGTAGCCTAATTCCAACGCTTCATCCGCATCGCATGCTGGGAAGAGGTATCGGCGCACAGTCATTCCGTAACCGACGATAGCAGACATATTGCACCAGAGGTACCGTAAATCGTTGAACTGGCTACGGCTTTAATAATATAATAGCAGCCAACCTCTAACAACGAACCCAAGCAACATAAACACGTAATAATACGTATTTCTTGCCTAATAACTTGTGCGGAGTTGCCCATGCTTCGAATGATTTTACACGATTTGAATACATTTGGTGGTTATAAGGAGAAAACAGTCATTAATAACATCGCCCAAGGAACATGTGAAAAAAGTTTCAAACCAAAAGGACAATTTCTTCTAAAATGGTTCGCGTAACAGAGGAGCCATTATTCTGATAAATGATTGTGTGAATGGGTTACAGTATGACGTAAGGTTAATTGCGGGTTATAAAGTGGTATACAACAGGATGAAAACGGAAGAAGAAAGCTGCAGGGTGTCTTGGTCAGGACATCTGACTGGATAGGTTGTCACGGAATAAATTAAAATGCCATGAAGAGCAAGCTTATTAGATACCTTCACAAAATCGGCCTAGCACACTCGCCTTTTTGCAAGGCAGATCAAGAAGAAATAGCAGATATCAATCATATCATACTAGCATGCTCCCTTTATGACTCCATTGAACAAATTATACAACAACCTGGTCAGGTTCAAAATCCCACTTCCAACATCGGTAGATATCCTGTTGAGAGGGGGAAGACATGATATGTACAGGGTGTTAGCTCGTTATTTAAGAGAGGCAAATATCTTTCTTTAAAGAATCACCTATAAAAAGCTGTATAAATCCTGTAATCTTTGTTATCGCTGTTTTATTATATGATCTATGGTCAAATTTTATATGACTGTAATAGGCTAAGAAGAAATTGTAAAAATTAAAGCTGCCCGTATGGGCGATAGATCGAAGGCCATAATTAATAAAAAAAATAAATAAAAAGAAATAAAATTTTTTTTATTAGGTACAGAGATAACAAAAATTGATTTTCACTATAGGGTGGGCAATAAATTGCTTATTAAAGGCTTGAAATGAAAATATCTTGTTATCACATTCAATATAAAATTGAACTGCACAGGACACATTGGACAGGTGATGGGAAATGGTTTTAAAATGGTGAAGTGATTGGTTATGAGTGAATGTTACCAAGAGAAGTGGAGTAACCGGGCTAGAAAACTTTTAGCAGGTCATTGCTTGAATATGGTTAGTATGGATCCTCATTTTGGATATCAAATAGAGAAGTAAAAGGGGGTGTAAAAGAAGGCAGCCAAGGGTCAAGTTTACATCACAAATCACAATACAGTCACTGGGCAGTTCTATCATTTAAATTTTTCTTCTGGCCCAGGCCGCATTTCAACCTAAGCACGTCAAATGTGAGATACGATATCTCGAAAACTAAGCGAGATATCAAATTTTTTTATTAATTACTTTAAATTTGTCTCGACGAGTTACATAAGAATCCATCATCAAATGGAGGCGCCACGGTTATCGTAGAATCCCCAGTCACTGTTATTGCGCGTACGGGGATAACCGGGGCATCGAAATTTGATGATGGATTCTTACGTAACTATACGAGACAGATCGAAATTAAGTAATAATTTTTTTTTGATATCTCGCTTAGTTTTCGACATATACTGCCTCAAAAGCGAGGTGGTTAGTTACTGCGGCATGGACCGGAAGAAAAATTTTACCAACACCAAATATGGTAATGGATTTTTATGTAAGTAAATCGACGAGACATATCGAAAGTGAAGAGTAAAATATTTCGATATCTCGCTTGGTTCTCGAGGTATACTCTCTCAAAATTAAGGTGGTTGAGATGCACCCTGGACCAAAAAATCTCCAAAGCCATAAAGAACTGCACGCTGGACATGCAACTAATTTTTGGTAGCCGATATCTCGAGAACTAAGCAAGAAATTTAAAAAAATCATTCATTTTCGATTTTTTTTTCATTGAGTTACATAATAATTAATCATCAAATTGCGGCTCCACGGTTGTGATAGTGTTGCCGTCGGTACTATTGCCCAGTTTCAGTTCGTACTGAAAGTGTATGGTGAAATTAATTGTGACATTTTATACGATGTTTCTTAGGTATCCTGAAATAGAAAATGTTCCTACAACTCGAAATCTTGTTCCGATGCATTTAATGTGTTAGTGTGTGTACGTATGGTTTGATTTTGTAGCGGCAATATTAGCGGAAACATTGGTTACTGTGGTGATTAAGATGCAGACTGGTCTAGAATGTTATTGTCACAGCATAAGGCAAGAGTAATTCACTTACTATTAGTAATAAATAAGCTGCTTTCATGAGCGCCGTGTCAGTGACGTGTATCGTGATGTACTAGATTGTGGAAATTACCGCAGAATCATTGCATAAGTATTCATTGGGAAATAGGAGAGGGTGAAGACAGTGCAGAAATCGCACAAACTGTATAATTGTGACAAGGCTTGGAAGGACGTATTGGTAGAAGAATTAGGAGTAGTGACTGGAGGTAAGAAATGATCACAACCACAAGTTGACACTCGAGCTAAATAATAGGTAAGATTTGGAATTAACCAATAATACTGAAAGAATGTAAAATTGTATAGGACAATAAGAAAATAAGAAACGGATGAGTTAGATAAATTGTCACCGGACCATGCGGTCCATCTCAATTAAAATAAATCAGTTGTTATGAAACTGAATACTTACTGCGACTAAAGCGTCAGCGTGGATGACTATTGTCGTTTCTGTTTCTTTCTTTGCTTCACCTTCGGCCACGCCACAGTACAAATTTTACTTTACATCTATGAATTGTAACTGAAAACTTTTTTCTTGCATCACAAAATAATAAACCACTAATTTAAGAATGACATGTATTACAAGGTGGACAAATGAAGGCTCCGGTCTACCAGAGACAATGTTTATTAGTAATAGCAAAGAATTTCATTATTAATTTTGGAATTATATTAGACAGCACCATCTGTGATGTCAGGGTCGATTTTCGTGGAAAATTGTGAAATAACAGTTCAGGCAAGGCTTGCCGTGGGTAATAAATATGTCTACGGGACTAAGTAATTCCCATCAACACTGTCTGGAGCATGTTACAAATACTATAATCCGTCTTGTACACGATAAATGGTATTTTTTTTAGTACAGAGAGACTATTTTAAAGATAATTCTATTCCATTTCCTAATTCATACCTATTTTCAAAAGAGGCTATGAATGGCATTGACACAGTATCAAAATTTAATTTTTCTAAGATGGAACATGCACCCAGGTGCCAATTTCATTACACCTATTTTACCATTTCTTGTTTTTTATCTACAATTATTTGAATCACATTCCCGCCACATCACTTATTGATTCACTTTATAATTTAAGCGTTCGGTAGACAACCGTAGTATCATCATTCAGTAAAAATCAGAGCATTATCGCAAAAAAAAAAAACAAGAGATTTGTTAAGTGGAGGGTGGCAGTAGTAATGTGGGAGGAAGGAGTGAGTGTAGCTGTCTGAGGAGTTCTCATCATGAATTTGATTACTAAGCTTCTTGCAGCTCATTTAAAGTTCTGGTTTAGGGTTGTGAAACGTTCAAGTAAAACTTTCGAATCAGTAGTGAGTATCGGGGTCTTTGATAACAGGTTCCTTTGGATCATCAAGGAGCTTCACGACAAACAAAGTGTACTGTGTCTCCACCACTCTCCTTAATCATTAGTCTTAACGCCTGCTAATTACTTTTTGTTTCTCGAAGCGAAATATCACTATAAGTGTTTCGTGAGTCCGTCTGATTCAATTTAGGATACAAAAAACATATATATTTATTTATTTATTTATTTATTTTCAAATAGCCTACGGCTAATATATATACATACAATTACAATTCATACATCATATTAAACATAAAACAGAAAAAAAAACAAATATAAACAGACTGTTATTTTCAATGAACTCCTTCATGAGAAAATATCACAATCTCTTTCCTCTAACCATTTACCCAGCTTTTCTCTAAAACTTGCAACAGTTTTGGTCCTTTTTATTTCATCAGGTAATTTGTTAAATATTTTTAAACCTTTGTGCAACACTGTTTTCTGTGCTTTACTACTTTTATTATAGGTCGAATGGAAATGATTTGCCTGCCTTGTCTTATAATTATGTACATCATTATTCTTTTGTACTAATCTAGTCACATATCTTGGTAATAAACTACTTTCCAATCTATATACAAAAGTCAGTACATCTCTAATAATTTCCTTTTCAATATGTAAATATCCTAAGTCCTTAAGCATATTACTGACATTTTCAGTTCGTCTTTTATTTAGAACAGCCCTCATTCCCTTATTAAAAGTATTTTGCAGTTTCATAATTTCTCTTTTGCTTGCCATGATTAATACTGTGGAGCAGTATCTTATGTGAGGCAGTACAATTGCTTTAAACAATAGCTGTTTACCTGGTTTAGATAACACTTTTCTTAATTTTTATATTAAATTTACCTTTTTTGCTACTTTTTTATTTATATAATCTACATGATCTATAAACTTAAGCTTATTATCAATGACTACACCAAGGTATTTATAATTTTGAACCCACTTAATTTTAGTTCCATTAATCACAACAGAATGCTGTGCTTCTGCCTGTTCCCTAAACAACTTTTTCCCCATCACCATACATGTTGTTTTTGCCACATTCAGACTTAACAAATTTTTATTTAGCCATTCATTAACTAATTTTAACTCTTTATTAATTACCTGTATCATTTTTTCTAGATTATTTCCATAATAATAAATTAGTGTGTCATCTGCAAACATGTGAATTTTACAATACTTCAGTATTTCTGCCAGATCATTTATATACAATATAAATAATAGGGGACCAAGTTTACTACCTTGGGGGACTCCATGTTTCACTTCTCTTTCTTCTGATAGAACCTTATTGAATCTAACCCTCTGATACCTCTTTGTTAAATAATTTTCTAACCATGCATAAACCTCCCCAGTGATATTATACATATTTTTTAATTTTTTTAACAGAAGTTCCCTGTTTACAGTTTCAAATGCTCGCCTAAAGTCCAAAATACTGCTATTACTCCCTCTCCCTTATCAATTGCCTCTAACCAGTTTTCTACAACCAACTGAATTGCAGTCTCTGTGCTATGCTGTTCCCTAAATCCTGATTGGTATTCAGTTATGAGATCATTTTCCTTTGTAAAACTTAGTAAAGTCTCATAAGCTATTGTTTCAATAAGTTTTTCTATCAATGGCAAATTATTTATTGGCCTAAGATCTACACACTTTGAACTACCCTTTACTTTAGGAACTGGTGCAATAATAGATGTTTTTAATTGCTTTGGCAACACTCTTTGTTTCAGTGATTCATTAATTATACTAGTTACTGTACTCCCTACCAAAGGCCATACCCTTCTTAATACCTCACTGCTTATTCCATCAGAACCCACGATATTTCTTAATTTTTGAACTATAACACCAATTTTTTCCTCCGTCACTTCGTGAAATTTGCGAAGGTTATTAACAATCTTGGGTGTCATTACATATTCATCTATTTTGGGGATATTTTCTATTAACTCCTCAATACTTTCAATATAGAAGTCATTTAATTTATTTGCTATTTCATTCGAATTATATACATATTCTTTCCCAAATATTACATATTTTAATGCCCTGTCCTTGGTTTTATACAAAGTTTTTAAGCGTTTCCATAATTTTGTTGGTTCATTTTTATATCTTGTAAATTCTTCCTCATAAAACTGTTGTTTACTTTCCCTCCATAACTTTATAAAATTATTCCTATATTGTTTATACTCATTCCAAGCCTCATCTCTATCTACAGTTGCTTCTTCAATTTCTTTTAATAAGAGAAACTTTTTATAAGCTATATCCCTTTGAATCCTGACTTCTTTGATTTTATTTGAAACCCAAGGACATGGTAAATTCCTCACCAATAAATCTGAATTTCTAGCTTCTTGTATACTCTGGATTATGTTCTCTCTTAATTCAACATATTTTTCCCCTACATGTGTATTATCACATATACATGGAGAAGTAGGTGGGATATAAGTATATATCAGAAAAAAACGTATAATGGTTGTCAAGAAACACTGAAAGAATTTTAAGTAATAATTAATTGAGGGAAAAAGGTAGGTTGGAAGAGGAAAGGAAAAAGACGGGTGCAGGGAGATTGCCACCGGAGCGTCCACTTCATCGCAATTTTATCAATTATTACTACAAAAAATTATTACGGTTAAATAGAAGTTCAGAAGCCGAGTCCTGGACTGGCAGCTGATGAAAACAGAATACAGTGTAGATAAAAATTGAAGAAAACAATCTAAATAAAATCTAATGCAGACAAATTTAAAATGAGTTAGCTAAAACAATAAATCATAATTTTGCACATAATTTAAACGCAGAGATAAGGAAATTTAACTACATAAGAATGGTGTGCATTTAAAAGAAAGATATTAGAAGTAGTAAAATAATCTTTGGGAAAGAATCGAGCGGAAAACTTTGGATTGCAGGAAAATTTTTGGAATTGATAGATACGGAGGGAAGGTTTAAAAATGGTGGAGCTGAAATTTAGATTTACGAGTGGAAATGAAAGTGGCTGGACAGAACCACGGTATAATTTTTTTAAATGAAATCTTGTATAGCCGCGTTACCCCATGTTTGTACGGGGATAAATCTTTGAGTTCGCCAGATGCCACCAGTTGTGCGCGTTACCGGTGCCATTGCAGGACGTATGATATGCGCGCTGGATGCTTTTCGCAAAATCTTTATAAAACACACAGTTTTTATCCGATTTTGAGGGCAATCCATACGTGTACTGTAAAACAAATAGAAAAACAATGTTGACGTTTAATTTAAAGAAACGTAAAACCTCTCCTCCTTTCCCATCTCTCCTTAATTTCTGTCACCGTTGTTCATACAAACTCACGGTTTTTATCCGATTTTGATAGTATTTAGCACAAGTATACTTCAAAACAAGGCGGTCTGGTAGCTTAGCGGTTAAGGCGCTTATTTCCGAAAGTTCTCTTTCCGGTTAGCGAGTAGACATTTTATGAGTTGTATTTGATTATATGAGCTACGCCCGGACGTTCCGTCGCAGACCCCTGAAGAAAGAAATTAACCTTTCTGCCTCTGACACAATAGCTTTGTACATCTCCTTCGGGAAGATTCGACGAACCGTTGGGTTGTGAACTAAGTTAGATTTTTAGTATTTGAAGTGAAAACTTCTTTAGGCGTGTTGGGCGATTTTTTAATGGGTAAAATATTATTACCGACATTCTAATGTTAACAGTATTTGTGTTTCGGTCTGGTGGCTCAGTGGTTAAGTTCAGAAGACTGGAAAACGAATCTCTGTCTCGGCGGGGATTTTCATCGAACATTAACGGTTGCACAAATAGGCAGGAGAGGAAAGAACCTGGAATATCATTTCATAAGTAACTTGCATTCTAATAATTGTTCTGGAAGTGGGAGGTAGGAATTACAAACTTAGGTGTCTGTCTATAAATATTTAGTCATAGCTCTCGATGGGATGACTTTGTTCTCAAATTTTTGTTAGTGTACTGTAGAAAATCAGCATACCTTGCTATTATGCACATAATAGACTAGCATTACTTTTTAACGAGTGTTGAAAATGAGATTTAAAGTGGTGTGTTTTACATCGCGATTCAGTGAATTTAGTATTGCGCTTTCTATCGTCACGTTGCAGTTTATACTGTCAGTGTATGATGAAATTAAATGTGTTAAATTATGCTATACAATCATGGAATCTTGATGAAGCAAACGATGTTGCTATCGGAAATACAGTTTGCGATTCAAATACGCTTGTGTGGGTGTGTCTACATAGTTTGTTCTGTAGCGGCAATTTAATGGAGATTGTGGTTAGGTCTAAATGCAGTCCGTACCAGAATAGTTTTATTGTTCCATAACGGATAAAGCATTTATCTATTACTGTTAGTAATTTCATGAGAACCTAGTTAGTGACAAAACGTGTATCGCGATGTAAAGTACTTCCAGCTATTCCCAACTAAGCTTACGATGTATGGTAACAAGATAACTATTTTTATTCTAGTCTAGGCCGCATTTCAACCTAACCACAGGTGGTAGTAAGAAAACTGAAATATCCATTCTGCATGTCCACCATGTAATTCGTTGTGGCTTTGGCAGACTTAATTTTTGGTCCAGGCCACATATCAACCCAATCCCAGTATATTCCGAAAACTAAGCAAGATATCGAAAAATTTTATTATTTATTTTCGATTTGACTCGTCGTGTTACATAAGAATCTATAGTTAAATTTGACTTTTGCGAAATGTGTGTTCTGCATTTCAACTCAAGACACCTCACTTTTGATACAGTATATCTCTAGGCGAGATATCGAAAAATTTTATTCTTTATTTTTTATTTGTCTAGTCTTTTAAAATAAGAATCCATCATCAAATTTTACTTTGACCAATTTTTTCTTCTTAATTTCAACCAAAAACATTTCACATTTGAGACAAAATATCTCGAAAATTAAGCAGGATATCAAAAAATTTTATTCTTAATTTTTTATTTGTCTCATCGAGTTACATAATAATCCATCACCAGATTGCGGCGTTACGTTTATCCTAGAGTCCCCTTGAGGTTTTTGTACATATACCCCGTGTCTGTATGGGTACGGCCTAGCCCCCCCACTCCTCCTCCGCCTGGCGTCACTTCAATGTGTGGTGAAGGTCTCTTGCGTCGTCTCCATATATTTCTTTCCTCCATTGTTATTTCCTGCTATTAAGTGTCTTCTTATTATCTTATCGCTGATTGATTACATGATCCATGGTGAAATAAGGTCTGATTATATTGCTGTAACAGGTTAAGTATTAAATGTAAAAATTAATGTAAAAATTGAAGCTGGCCGTATGGTCGATAGACAGAAAGCAATTAAAAAAAAAAAAAAAAAAAGAATTATAATATACGTCGTCTCTGGTTGACCAAAGGTGTCACCTAGCGACAAAAATCGTTTTTGTCATTCTTCTGTTGTGTAGTTTTGGTAAAAATATTTTTATTTTATTTGAGAAGGGAAAACAAATTTTGGGGGTGTTATTGCCGAAGGTGAATCAAAGAATGAAATAGAAACCTAAAAGCCTTGTCACACAGACGCAGTAAGTATTCGGTTTCATTCAAACATTTAATTTAATTGCACTTGAGTACATGCTCCGGTTATTTGCCGTCACACCTATTTATCCCTTTCTTATTATTTTTATCTTAAATTCTTTGAGTCTAATTTCCCCACCCATTTACTTTTGCTGTTACGAAGTGTAAGTTTAAATTCTTTCAGTGGTTTTGGTAATTTCAAAATAATCCTACCAGTTTCGGATTGGTGGAGAAAGAGGCAGTGTCCCCGGATTTTCCATGGAAATTTATTCCAATCCTTGGATCCCTTACACACAGATGAAATGCGTGAAATTCAGTGCCAGTCGTGATCGGAATCAGCTAGGGATTCTACGTAGCCGTGGCGCCGCAATTTGATGACGGATTCTTATGCAACTTGACGAGAAAAATTGAAAGTAAAGAATAAATTTTTTTGATATCTCTCTTAGTTCTCGAGATATTGTATCTCAAAATTAAGGTGGTTAGGTTAAAATGTATTCTGGACTAAAAAAAAAAAAAAATATTTACTTGTCCCGGGCTGGAAAAAAAACTTACGTATGCACGGTGGAAATGCACTATAGCTGTTCTTCCTAGTGGTTGTTGTTAGGTTCAAATATGGTCTAGACTTCTTTATTTTCGATTTGTTTCGTCGAGTTATACAAGAATTCATTATCGGATTGTGGCGCCACGATAATGATACAACTGCCGCTATCTCGCTTAGTTCTCAAGATATCGACTATCAAAAATTAATTGTATGTAAAGATATAAAGCTCCCCGCGGATTTTGCAACGTTTTTCTTCTGGTAATTGGTCCAATTTAACCTAACCAAATCGGACAGGAAGTAAAGAAAACATTCATTGTATTTAGCCAGCGTGTGGTTCCTTGTGGGTTTGGCGATTATTTTTGGTCCAGGCTGAGACAACAGATCTCGTGAACTAAGCAAGATTACGAAAAAATTTATCTTCCCTTTCGATTTGTCTCGTCGAGTTGCATACGAATCCATTTTCAAATTGCGGCTGCACGGCTAACGCAGATCTCCTCCTTTTCTCTATTCCCACGATTTAGTGCGTGCACTACTTTTTTTCACCTATCAAAATCTAGTATCTACCTCTTGAATTTTAGATTAACTTTTTTTCTTCTTCACTTTCTCCACCCACATTTTACAAAAAAGTTAACAAAAATTAAATTAAAAATACTGAAATACGAGGCGGATGCGCAACCACGAATTGCTGTCACGCTGCAACAATTTCATAAATATTATTGATACAGGAATCATATCAAACTAAACTTTTTCTTCTTCTTCATAGCAGTTATGGTTAATTTGAGATGCGGCCTGAACCATACTAAAATTTTTGTAAATGACGAATTTCGTTTTGTGTCTTCCATCGAGAGTGACGTGTTTCTATAGAAGGAATAGATTCCTACCGCCGTTCCATCATAACGGAGGATTTCTATTTACGACAAAATGCGAAATATTTAGTTTTTTATTTATATAAAAGTTGAAACGTCAAGAAAACATTACAACATAGGAATTAACTAACATTTTAAGTTGCTAATGTTAGTCTTGAAACTCTTGCAATATGTGATAGTTGTGCATTTCGGTTTTTCAAATTTATGTTGACTTTTTATTAAATGTGTGTGGCGGACGTGATGTCAAATTTCAAAAGGTCAGTGCCATTTTTTGATAGATGTTGAGAGTCAAGCTCTATATCCTTCTACTAATATCCATTGAAGCGTCATCAGTCACCAATATACGCCTTTACATTCCCAGCAGTCTTTTACCACACTCCTATCTTGCAGTGGTTTCCAGTCCACCTGACCGGTTATTTTCTGAAACAAATTTATGTGAGGAGAATCTATGATAACCATGGTGCCGCAATTTAATGATAGATCCTAATTTTACTCAACGAGACGAATCGAAAGTGAATAACAATTTTTTTTTTTGATATATCACTTCTCGAGATATACCGCTTCAAAAGTGTGGTGGTTAGGTCGAAATGCCAATTCGGAGAGACAAATCGAAAGAGAAGAGTAAAATGTTTCGATAGAAAAATTCACAAAAGCAACAAGGAACATGCCGGTTGTGGTTCATTTGAAACGTGGCCTTGACCAGATAAAAACCTCGCAAAAGGCAGATGGAACTATAATTAATTTTTGACAACGATATCTCGATAAATCGTCGAGTTTAAAAATATATATATATATTCACTTGTAGACTTACATAAGAATTCATCATCAAATGGCAGCGCTACAGTTATGATAGGGTTGCCCTAGCAGCTCTCCTTTGCACATCCTCCAACTCCTGTACTTGATGCCCAAATAAGGTTCCTATACCACCATATACTAACAATGGTCTGACCAAGGTAGTGTAACCCAATTCCCTCACTTCTCTCGGTAGATGCCTCGTCATTAACGTCAGTAAATGAATCATTTTGAAACCTTTTCCTACCACCTTCCCAATAGAATTTTCTTTATCACATGGGGGATACTACGATAACCGTGGCGCCGCAATTTGATGATTGATTCTTATGTAACTCGAAGAGACAAATTGAAAGTAATGAATAAGATATCTCGCTTAGTTCTTGAGATATCGTATCTCAAAATTCACGTGGTTAGGTTGAAATGCGGCCTGGACCAGAAGAAAAATTTCGCCAGAGCCAAATCTTATTATGAATTCGTATGTAAATTGACGAGACATGACGAGACGAGACAAATCGAAAATAGAGATTTTTTTTTTTTGATATCTCACTCAGTTCTAGAGATATTGTATTTCAAATGTGAGGAGGTTAGGATGAGATCCAGCAAAGACAAGGAAAAAAAAATCCACCAAAACCACTACGAATACGGTGGAAACGCACTATAGATTTTTTGTTTTCTTCCTGGTGGTTGTTGTTAGGTTGAAATACGGCCTGGACCAGAAAAAAATCACCAAAAGCACAAGAAACTATACCTATAACTGATATTTAACATTATATATCTCTAAAACCAAGTGAGATATACAAATTTTTTATTGTTTATTTTCGTATTTTTTCGTCGAGTTCTACAAGAATTCATCAGCAGATTATGGCGCCACGGTAATGGTAGAACTGCCGTTTGTTACTTCTTAATATTTATCTTCATTCCATTTTGGCTACCTTTGTAGATATGCGGTTCATGTCACGCTGCATCAGTTCTCAGTCATCTTCGATTTCGATCTTGTTATATACCAGGGGTGGCCAACCCAAATGATCTTGCGGGCCACTTTGGAATTGCTTCATAACTCCGCGGGCCGCATATAATATTATATGTCCCCACTAGAGACATTTTTTTGGAGTGAAACATTGGAACATGAGTTATTATTGTGTTTACTATTATACTTACATGTAAACATAGATAATATAGTAATAATGATACTAAACACACATTGTAAAGAAATATTTAACACTAAAAATTAAATGTAAAAAATATTTTGTTAAAGGGTGATGAATCTCGCGGGCCAGAAAAATGTTCAAGGCGGGCCGCGGGTTGGCCACCCCTGTTATATACAGTACCACTACTAGCTGCCCCGATCACTCGTTGCTGTGATTCAGTAGTTATAGTACATACGTTGAATCAATGTTATTCTACACTTCCTAATATTTACTAATAAAGACAAGTCGATTTGAAAATTCAAAAGTAGGCTAATTGGTAAAGAGTTTCGGCGAGTTGAAATTAAGGACAAACGAACATAAAAGTTTTTAATTTACATTTTATTAAAAATTACTTAATTGAAAATAGGCCATATAAAAAATTGATATTTATAAAAATAAATTATTTATTTATTTAAATTTCAGTTTCATAAATGAGGTGGACGAAGCTGATTTTTAAACATTTTAACAATTATTTTCTTTATTTTATGTTATTACAATTTTAATTTATCTAATCACTAATTAGTGCACGATATTTTTGATTAGCCTGTCTTTTGCTAATACAAATAGATTTGATGGTTTCCCCACACGTGAGCAGGCATAGCTGCTCATGGGAGAAACACGTATTTTCCAAGTCCAAGCCGAAAACGGACATTGTTTGGCCTTGAGACTTATTTATGGTCATAGCGAAAGCCAAACGAATAGGAAATTGAAGCCTTTTAAATGGTATTGGAGATTCTGATGGTATCATTGGAATACGTGGAAACAGGACGATTTCTTCTTTAACAGATCACCTCGCAACAGTTAATTTCGTCGACGTCGACATTTTTTGATGCCAAAATAGCACGATTAATGAGCCAATTGTGATGTAAGTAATTATTTGATATATCCGTGAACACACACTGCTGTAAGAAATAATATCAGTGAACAGTATGGGGGGAGGGGGAGGGGGAATCGAAAGCAGATTTCGAATATGGCAGGATTCCAAGGTAGAGAGGAGAGAAAGAGAAAACACAGTGCAATAATGAAGGAGTACTGTACAGCTGGCCATAACGAAAAGAAGAAAAATGAGAAGTGAGCAAGAAATACTTAAACGTTTTTGAATTTATCGTAATGTTTTCTTCAATATTATATTCATTTTTGAGGAATAGTATTTGATTACATGCAAAATCTCCTTCTTTCTTTACTCCCAGTTGAGGAAATGTTTTATTTGAGTAAATTTTAGGAATTTGAGGAAATTATCGCACTCAGTGTCTTTTATCCACAACCTTGCAAATAGTAAATCTGTGTTTTATAATTACTACGAGGGAACTTGTAAAAGGGGACTTTAGGAAGTTTGTAGTTTTCTGTGTGATTATGTAAATACATGCATACCACCCGAAGTGAAAACTTTGCATATGTTCAGTGATGCCTGTGGCGGACAAAATCGAAACCACATCCTCATCAGGTTTCTGCTGAGTCTTACCATGATTGACCGGTTAGAAAAAATTCCTCTGGTTATGCTATCGATTGACTGTGTGTGTGGATAGCTGCTCATCAACTGCGATTTTGCATTCATCAACTAAGTCTTTGTAGACTAAATTATTTTAAAATATTTAATTATCATCTAAAGTATTAGGATTATTGCTACCTGGAAGAATTATTTAAGATTACACCATAAATAACAGTTTTTAAATTTCGCGTCAATGTTGTTAACGTTATTGCTAGTTATTGCACATTTTACTGAATTAAATTTAGCATAAGCTTGATAGTTAGATTAATTATAATACTATAGCATAGGTAGAAATAGTAGTTGAAGTTATTTTGTAGTGTTAAATTTCTTATATACCGTAAAAAAAAAGCTCAAATCACTAGGTTGAATTTCGATTGTTAAGTTTTGTGTTGTCCTATATTAAAGCAATATTAGGCTTAAAATAACAGTTTCTTAATTAATTAGTAATAGTAATAAAATCAAGTAGAAATAATAAATATAAATATTCATATATATAGCATTAAGTTACTCACATTAGGTTAATACAATATCGTTATTTTAAGTTCGACTATCGAAATCAAGTTTACGAAAACAAAAAAGGACGTTCTAATAATTAATCTGTTCTGCCTGAAATTTAATTGCCATATAATATATATATATATATAAACTTCCTACCTTTCTTCTTTTTCTTTTAAAAAAACTTTCATAAGTAACACATTAGCACTAAATAATATCGACCTTCCATCTTAAGTTTGCTTCGAAATTCAGCTTAAGTTTTATTCTTTGGTTCTTAAGTAGTTTAGTTACCAATTCATTGTTCATAAAACTTCACTCAAATTAAATATATATAACAATTCAACAGTTAGTCGAGTATAGCGCCTACCATACTTAGCAAAAAACATTAAAAAATATAGTATAAACTTTATAAGATTACTTTATCAAATACATTTAAGGTTTGTTCAGAAGATGGTTGAAGTATTTGGGAAAATCATGACTGGAAACTGTGGCGCCTGTCGTAGGTACGTTGCGAAGGGGATGGGCTGTAGTTGATGTAAGAAGTGGTTTCACTGGGCATGTGGGGAAGAGGAAACGTAAAAATAAATGAGGCTCTCTATTGTTTTTGTTCACTTTGTCTTAGGGATGATAGGATGTGGGAGATGGGCGAAACGATTAGGGAGTTGCGTGAAAGGATCAGGGTTCTTGAGGCTCGTCCTATAGAGGCTCGGCCTCTGCAGGCGTGGCCTGTGGTGGCCTCGCCTGTGGAGGTTCAGCCTGTGGGGGCTCAGCCTGTGCAGGCTCAACCTGTGGAAGTCCAGCCTGTGGAGGCTCAGACTACACAGGCACAGCCTGTGGGGGCTGAGCTTGTCAAGGCTAAAGCTGGAGAGGCTGAAAGTAGAGATAGTGGGTTGGAGGAAGTTGAGAAGGATGGGTGGGAGCTGGTAACAGGTCGTAGGAGAAATATATTTAACAGGATGAAGAAGCCAGACACTTCAGTAATTGTGGGGAAAAATAGGTTTGACCTGTTGCCCGAGTCAGGAGGAGAAGAGCCTCATGTAGATGTTGGAGCAGGTAAGATGCAGCAAGCCTTTAGGAATAAGGACGTGCAAGGCAAGAATAGGAAGAAAAGGGTTCTGCTGCCAGGTAGTAGCCATGGGAGAAGTGAAGGCCCTCTTCTGCAGGATCGGTTAAGTACAGGATACCAGGTCACAAGTTTTTTCAAACCTAGTACAACATTAGGTCAGGTAATAGAGGATATAGGTTCAATTTGTAGGAGTTTCACGAAGGACGATAGAGTAGCGATAGTGGGAGGTACGGGAAATAGTATTGATAGAAATGCGAGTTATAGTATAGAGAGTGACCTGAGGAAGGTGGTGAAGGAGGCACAGCATACCAGGGTGGAGCTCATGCAGGTCCTAAGTCGCCATGACCGGCCACAATTGAACTATGCTGTGAAGCGGGTTAATGTGGAAACGGAAGTGCCACTTGGGAAAGGCATTAGTTCTGTGTTGGGGGTTGTGCCTGTGAACACCATTGGTAGGTGGGGTTTCACTAGGCATGGCCTACACCTAAATAGAAGGGCGAAGGGAGTATTTTCTGAGTTGTTAGCTAAAGTAGTGAGGGAGACCGAAAACTTTCAAATAATTTAAAGATAAAATTTGTAGAGGGCAAATGTAGGTGGTTGCAGGATAGGGGGAAGATGGGGGTGTAGGGAAATTGCCACCGGAGCCTGTGCTCCATTGCAATTAAATTAAATTAAAAAAATAAATTATTTTAAATACGTGGACATAGCTTTCTACCGTGTGATAGAGATTCTGCCATTGTGAAGAGAACTGTGCGACGCCAAGTTAGAATAAACACACCTTTACAGTCTGACACCCTCATTCAAAATGTAAACAAATCACCATTTGTAGTCAGATTTGTAAAAAATGATCAGATACAAGGAATGGTGGCCCTCAGTATTCAAGAAATATACAAAGAGTCTCTAGCATCGGGTTGATTTCCAGGTTAGTCAATACAGACACCTCATATACAGGAGAGATCACAAAGGGTTTTTTGAAGCATTCAAATTCATAATTCTACCAGTGACCATGTCTACAACCGTAAAGTTCCAATTTACCAGAAAAAGTTCACGAATGTGGCCAAGATAATACAGTATATTCTACATGAACACAAAGAATTCTACAACACAATATTGCAATGGTCTGCAGAAAGTGACGCAGAAGAACTTGACTAGGGTTGAGGTCAGTATAAGAGGGAGATACTATTTAAACTTAGTCACTCTCTTTTCATTGTTTATATGTGTATTGTGATTTCTACTCTTTATCTACCTTTATGTGCACAAGTATTTCTGAATGTAATTCTGATATATATTTTTTTAAATTTTACCTTGGCATAAACTTCAAATTAATTTACATATTTGAAATATGTTTCATTCAGCAATCAGTGAGATGCAAAAGGAAAATATTCCGTGGTCATTGGATGTTAATTACGAGGTCATGAAGAACATTAAATGATATTGAACAACTGGAAATTATTAACCTCAATTAGTACTACAGACCATCCATAGTAACTTTTTCTCTCCCGCTTACCGTTTCCATTTTACAATGTTTTTTTTCGTTTCCTGAAAATCTAAGTCACATGGAATGTTTTCCCTCTGCGGCTCGCCAATTCAGTAATATTTATAGTTCCTTGTGCCTTTGGTGACATTTTTAATCTGATCCAGGCCGCATTTCAATCTAACCACAACCGCTAGGAAGAAAACTTGAATAAACTATACATCGCGATACTGTAAATGTATTATTGCGCGTGTATTAGTCATCTTGCAGTTGAAACTAAAGTTGTATTATGAAAGTAATTGTTATAATTTATGCTGCGCTTACTTTCAATCCTGAAACAATTTTGTCATTACCAAAAATGTATTTAGTTGTGTATTTAATATTTTTAGGTGTATTCCATCGTTTGTTTTTTAAACGGCAATTAAGTATAGATTGTGATTAGGCCGAAATGGAGACTGACCAGAATGTTCTTGTAATAACATAAAGCATGAGGATTTCAATTGTTACATGTAATTAATAAGCTGCTTTAATCAGGGGCGGATCCAGGATTTTGTTTTTGGGGGGGGGGGGGGCCTTGAGCGGACTTTGGTTTGGAAGGGCTTGGCTTGAGTGAATTTTGGTTCAGAGGGCTTGCCTTCAGTGGAATTTGGCTTTGGGGGGGGCTTGAGTCGGAAAAAACGTAGTTTTTATAGCCTCCTCGGGCCTCGGCCTCAAATCCGTAGAGCTAAAAAAAAAAAAAAAAAAAAAAAAAGTCTCAAAACTACAATGTCGGGGGTGGACCAAGATACTTTTGGGGGTGGACCAAGATACTTTTGGGGGGGGGGGGCTTGAGCCCCCTAGCCCCCCCCCCTGGATCCGCCCCTGGCTTTAATGAATGTCATGTTAGTGTTGACGTGTACTTCCGAAAACAAAGAACCATTGTACATGTGCAGCCTATATTTACGTGTGTCTTTGTCAATATGTTCTTTCTTCTGGTCCAGTCCACTTTTCAACCTAACAATTTCAATTTTGAGATATGATGAAGAAAGTTAGCTCAAAATTTAGTTAGATGCATAGAGGTTATTAAGCAAGAAATGCATGCTATTACCCACAGCATAAGAATGCATACATATGGTATTACGAAAACTAGCCAGCGATTTTAGATTCGTTGTTGCAAATGCAATAGTTGGCGGAAAAAATATTTTTAGAAATGGTTGTCGACCCAACATCAGGGCCGATTTAAGGCTATCGCAAGAACCGCAGTCGCGGGGGGCCCCAAACTTGAGGGAACCCCGCCACAATCCCCTTCAAAATTTGTCCTTACTTAACGAACAATTTTTCTGCTAAAATAAACAATCTACAAATTTAAAATGTTAATAAGCAGCGTTCACAATAGACTTTTCCGAGGCGTGGAGTTCCACGAGAAGTAGGCTACTTCATCAGATTCAGTTTTGAGGAAGTCGTATCTGACGTAATTACGATAGGCGTATATATTTAAAGGCGTGTGTTGCTCTGAACCTGTTTTAGCAATTTACGTAATTTCGTTTCAATAAACTCTTATGACGTTTCATATAAAAAGTTATTGAATTAAAATGTGTATGGCTGCTCACGTATCTTCAGCCCCAAAAACCTATATGTACTAGCAAAGAAAGGCAAGAAAAGAAATGTCGTATACAAAAAGTGTATTATAAATGTGATAGCTATGAAATTGAATACAAAAACAATTTCATTTGACACAGTGGGTAGCAGTGCTTACCCAGAAATGAAAGTGAGAGTAGTTTGGAGATCCATATGAGATGCATTGATAAAACACCAAAGACTCGGCGAAGTTTTCCCGTTAAGCTAATACTCAATAAACTGCTGGCCCCTTTGTGTGTATCTATGTATGTATACATAATGTCACGAAAATTATCAAACTAACTACACTCTGATCTCGCAAGCCAAACAACTTTTAACATTCTTACATACTTTGACATACATATGTTGAGACAGTGAACCTCTGATTCCAAAAATACTAATACTAATATTAATACAATAACTATACAATAAGAACTCTCTATTGTAGTATATATTGGATGTGGGCAGCCACACTCCATCGAAATTAAATATGTGCTAGCAGCAGGGCTCGTAGTCCGCACAGATGGACGGAGCGAACAATAGAATAACGGTAACCGCCCGGCTGCGACCCTGGGCCGAGTAGCCCGCAGCGACGGTGGAGATGGTACACGTGACTGCGAGGACTGCGTGGTGGGTGCGTGGCCAGCGTGGCGGAGCTAGCTGCGGTGTAATGGTTATTTGACTGGTGTTCCATCGCCTCGCATTCGGGAGGACGGCGGTTCGAATCCCCGTCCGGGCATCCAGATTTGGGTTTTCCATGGTTTCCCCGAATCACTCCAGGCAAATGCCGGGATGCTTCCTTCAAAAGGCCATGGCCGAATTCCTTCCCATTCCTTGCCCCCATCCTTGCCCCCCATCCTTTCCCGTCTCTAAAGACCTCGATGTTAAAAAGAGACGTAAAGCAGTTATAAAAAAAAAAAAAAAAAAAAAAAAAAAAAACCGTAGCAGGAGCCGAGTGGAGGCATCGCAATAGCGGTCTCCGACGACAAGCATGCCGATTCTGTGATAGCCGCAAGGACCAACCCACTGTCCTCCTTAAAAGAATGTAATTGCCCCGCTGAGCAAAGCAATGGATAGATAGAAACCATGAGAACATTTTTTTAAAAAAGTAACCATTGTTAGGTGTCATGACTGTTTGGTTAATTGTTTACATAGAATCAATGATGATAATAATCCTGATAAACATTGCTTTTCCAATAAATGTAAATTAATGTCAAATGTAGGAATAACGGTGATGTTGTTAATGGACAAAGTAACAAACTAACAGTAACATGCGTCATTAATAATAATTATGTTGATAATTTATGCAAAGTAAAAAAAAAGTCTGCTGACAATCCTTAAATCACTTTGATATATAAACAAGTTGACATAAAGGTATTTCAAAAAAAGAAACATATCATTTTGAAAATAGACCTAAATAAGTTAACGCATTTAAAATTTGGTATATCATCTAAAAATCTTGGAGTATTAAAGACATTCGTTTCAACAAGGAACTGTTCTTAATTGATTATGATTTTAATCCGATTAAGGGCCCTATTACACTAGGCGACTTGGCGGCGCAACCAGCCGCGGCACTGGTGTCTCTGTTGGCGCCGCCAGCCAGCCACTCGCACAACCGAGCAGTCACTTTGCTGTTATCCTCGCATTGTATGCGATTTGTGTAGTTGAATATGTCCAGTGAACTACAGAATGTCACTGTGGAAATGAGTGGAAGTGAAAGTGTAGAGAAGACAAAGGGGTAAAGCAAGAAGAATTTCTCATTTTCGTATCTTTCCCGGTAATATCAACCTTTACTAAGTACAATGATTAAAAGAAAGACGATTTAGACCTTCTTAAGTAATTAAAAAACTTGTTGTCGTCTGAATACAGTTTAATTGCGATAGAGCTAACACTCCGGTAGCAATTTGCACATTTACAGCACTCTCTTCACCCTCCTCCTTTCCTCCAATGAGTCCAAATCCAGCTCCTGTATCATATCAGTTACTGACTGGGCCCTGCGATAATTTCCACAAACAAATCTAGCTGCTCTTCTTTGCACATCTTCCAACTCCTGTATTTGATCTCCAAAATGTGATCCCAAACTACACCACCATATTCAACAAATGATCTGACCAAAGTTTTGTAACCCAACACCCTAACTTCTCTGTTACATCCTCTCATCACCCTCTTCAGCAAATGAAGGATTTTGTAACCTTTTTCTACCACCTGCCCAATTGAGTTTATCAAACGTTATGCAAAGAATTTACACTTCATCAAGCAAATCTGACCCAACTCTGTAATCATAATTAACCTTTAGATCTATTTATCTTTGTATCTTATAAGCCGACTCTTCTGGGCATTTATCTTCATTCCATGCTGACCTACCCATTTAGATATTCTATCCAGATCATCCTGCAACTGTTCAGTCTTCACCTGTTTTTATCCTATTGTATACCATTGTATCATTTGCAAAATACCTAGATTCAGACCGTAACACAGTCATTCATTAGAATAATGAACAGCAACTCCCATATTTACTTCCACTTCTCTTGATAATGTATTTCCTACTCTAACCCTTTGCTTTCTGACTTTTAAGAATTCCTGTGCCCAGAAGTAACTTTATCATCCAATTCAATACATTTCAGTTTATTTAAAACCATTTTATGGCTCACTCTGTCAAATGCCTCAGAAAGATCTAGTGCCACACTATCAACTTGGCCTCCCATTTCAAATTCATTTGAAATATCTTGCATATAGCCCACTATCTGAGATTCAAATGAATATCCTTGCCTAAAGCTATGTTGTCGATCTGAAAACTAGTTTCGTTCTTCACAGAAATTTCTGATATAGTTGCATATCAATCTCTCAATCATTCTGCCCATCACTGATGACAAACTAATTGGCCAGGAATTTTCACCATATTTTTAACCCTTCCTTCATGAATTGGTACTACTATCGGTCTTTTCCAATCCTTTGGTAAGCAGCAAGTCTCCAAACTCATTTTAATCAAAATTTTAAGGTAAGGTACAATATCCTATCCCACAATCTTTAGTAAATCTGTAGTAATATTACCTACACCAGTTACACCAGTTTTAGTTTTCTGAGTTACTTCGCAATTTCCTGAGAATTTATTTCAAATTTTGTAGGTTCGTCATTTATAATCTCCTCTGATTCATACCCTCCCATCATAGGATGACTGTCCCTAGTTGTCTCACCAAACCTGACCCTCAGTATCTCTGCAATTTTAAAATTGTAAAGTAGGAAGGGGGCATATGAACAGTAGACTGAACGCGTGGTGGCGAGTCTGGCGGCGCCGCCTGGCGGCCTAGTGTAATAAGCTACGTAAGATACAATGCCCCGCCACGACTCTCGGCCGCCAGTGGTTGCCGGCCTGGTCGCCGGGCAGGGCAGCCAGCCGGCCGCCAGTTTCTGGCGGCGCCACTGGCTGCCCTAGTGTAATAAGCGCCATAAGACTCAGTGCCCAGCGACGTGCAGAGCCACCAGTGGCCCGGCTGGCTGCGCCGCCAAGTAGCCTAGTGTAATAAGGCCCTAACTTTCGATGCTACACTTATTGTACTGGAATGTTTTGTTAATTGTAACTGTTGCTGGTAAAATCCTCACTCAGTAAATACTTTAAGCAATTCGTTCATTTCAGTAGACCAGTTTGGCAGCCGGCATTTCTCAACCAGTTTCTTAAATCTGTTGATTCTAAGAAATTTTTAATTCTGGCTGGAATGTTAGTCTCAATTCAATCATATACGGTTCAAAGTAAGGAACTGCCTTCAACATTACGCGGTATCATCTTGATAGTGCTAATACATATTGCACTATAATTCGACATTTCTGATATGCCTTGAAGTAATTCAACCCAGCGAGGTGATGTGCGCCTATTAAAATCTATCCACATTACAATCTTTGAAGTTTTGTTGGTCCATTCAACTAACAACGACTTGAGATGAAAACATGCTTACTAATGGTTAGTAAAGGGTGTTTTTTTAAGCCCGATAGAACTTTAAATTGTAAAAAATAACACACAAAATTAAATTGTAATCAAAAATTTTTTTTTTATTCAAAAGATCAATACGTGACATTAACATTTGAAAATGATTTCGGGCATATGGGCACCGCGGCTGTTCTTGACGAAGTGCATTCTGGACGTCCAATTTTGGGCCACTTTTTCGAGCACTGCTGGCCGTATGTCACGAATAACACGAACAATGCTGGCCTCCAAGGCGTCAATTGTTGCTGGTTTATCAGCATAAACCAGTGACTTCACGTAGCCCCACAGGAAATAATCGAGAGGTGTCAAATCGCACGACCTTGGAGGCCAATTGACAGGTCCATTTCTCGAAATCAACTTATCGCCAAATTTTGATTTCAATAAGTCGATGGTTGCGTTCGCCGTATGGCACGTAGCGCCATCCTGTTGAAACCACATCTCCTCCGGATCAATGTCATCCATATTTTCAAACAAAAAATCATTGATCATGGTGCGGTAACGATCTCCATTGACCGTAACGCGAGCTCCGGCCTCATTTTTGAAGAAATAAGGTCCGATGATGCCACCAGCGTGAAAACCGCACCATACGGTGCATTTTTCTGGATGTAATGGAGTCTGTAGGGTCTGTTGTGGATTGGTCTCACTCCATATGCGGCAATTTTGCTTATTAACAAACCCGTTAAGCCAAAAATGCGCCTCATCGCTGAACACAATTTTGCGATAAAACAACGGGTCAGTTTCCAACTGCTCTAGAGCCCAATCGGCGAAAGAACGACGCATATAATGGTCTCGTGGCTTCAATTCCTGCACCAGCTGGATCTTATACGGGTGTAGGCCGAGATCTTTGCGCAAAATTTTCCACGTAGTGGATGGACAGAGCCCCAATTCCTGCGACCGACGACGAATCGATAAATTTGGATCTTCTTCCACACTTTCGTTTACAGCGGCGATATTGTCTTCAGTACGCACATTCCTTCGACGTGCTGGTGTTCTTGCATCCTCTAGAGAGTATGTGGTACGAAATCTATCCACAGTTCGACGAATGGCTTGTTCAGATGGACGATTATGTACGCCATACAAATGACGAAGTCGTCTATAAGTTGCGCGAATCGACGACTGATTTTCAAAGTAAATTTGGATAATTTCGTAGCGTTGTTCCAGCGTGAGTCTATTCATGATGATTTGTCAGAGTATACTGAAACAAATAAAACAAACAGTTTCGTCAAAATTTAATTTTTTGTGTTATTTTTTACAATTTAAAGTTCTATCTAGCTTAAAAAAACACATGTTACCAGGCCCGCCGCTAGCTGTTTGACCGCCCGCGTGCAATACCGATTATGCCACCTCCTGTCTTAATTACAGCCAGTGGTGGCTCTAGGAATTTTCCAAACTGGGTGAAAAGACTGTGAGATTGCCGCCCCTTCGAACATTATTTGCCACCACCATTGTTGCCACCCCGAGTGTCGCCGGTCGCACGACGTGAATGTAGTGGCAACTTGGAATGAGTTACCAAGAGAAATGATGAATAATTTACCGAAAACGTTGAAAGAATTTAAAGATATAATTTGTAGATGGCAAATGTAGGTGGCTACAGGATAGGGGCAAGATGGGGGGTAGGGAAATTGTCACCGGAGCCTATGCTCCATTGCAATTAAAAAAAAAATTTAAAAAAATTAACTCTCTCCGGGCGGCGACCGTCGATTATTCAATTTGCCGCCTCCCTCGACGTGCCGCCCGTGTGTGGTGCACGCCTTGCACGCCCTCTTACGGCGGCCCTGGTTAGTACTTTGCTAATAATTGGCGTCTTAAGTTCTGAATTGTAAGATTACTTCCCGCTGGCAGTCTCTAAATTCCGAGGTACTCTACACTCTTGTTCAATCCCACTACATTTTCCTGTTGAGTGGGAGACGTCATGTAAAATTTTAATGTGTCAATCATTATCAATATATACTTGTACCCCCTTTTTCAGCAAAGAAAGGTATTATGTACCCATTATCGACTTGTGATGTATCAATAATTCCTTATGTTATTACAAGCCTTCTCGGGAAATTCCTTCTAGCTGCTCTAAAGAATTGCGTTACAAATTGATTCAGTTTACAATTTAATGTCTCTTTTACTAAATTATTTAATCATTGAAAAACTCTTCCGAGTGTGCAATCTGTCCGGCTAATGACATCGTATTCAGCTTGTCTTGGTCCTCATACACTTCCATTGCGACAAGGCTCAGTTTGAAAGATTATACTGTATTTTTAGATCTGCAATTGCGGACGGTTTCCAACATTGGCTTCCTGGGGCTGTAATTAATTTTGTAGGCATTTCATCTCCTGGCTTCACGCCTCACTGAAATCGCCTATGGCCTTTTGAAGAAAACAATCGATTATTCGATGTCTCCACCTCCAAAAATAACAACGGATATTATTCTGCTATTTACACAAATACAGACATTGGTAGGTACAGTAACACGACGTGGTCGTATACTTTGGCTGTCACTACATAATTATAAACATATATATATACATACAGTGCGGTGTTGGGCTGGTGAAGTTGGAGGAGTGTATTGAGGGAGTTCCTTTACGACCAAAGGTTTTCGTGCTATTGATTACCTTAAAAAAAATTCTTTTCTAGCTCACTGCCAGGTTTATCAGATAATCGTAAACTGTAGATCATTTCTTTAGAAGAATTCGTAAAATTTCATTTCATCATGCATCAGATGCTAAGACTAAGGTACAACCCTTCTTTTTCTTATTTCTTTGTGGGGAGAGGAGGAACAATAACAGTACGCTTGTGTTTTGCGATAGGAGAAATAAAATATATTCTATTTGAAAAGTGAACGATTATTTTATTTTGTTTGAAACATATTTTTCATTAATTCTAAATTTGGTCTGATGTATCCGATGGTTATCGTATGCGATTTGGGTATGGGAAGTCTTCAGTTCAAATCCTGACCTCGGCTGAAATTATTACGGTAAAAAATAATAATTTCGTTTGTTCGTATTGACCTGGTGACAGGGTTTCCATTGGCTGCGCATTCCGCCCCTGTCGTAGCCACATTAACCTAGCCCACCAATCCTGCCAGGTACAGGGGACCTACAGTTTAACGTGGAATCCGAACCACGGATGCGTTCTGGCGTACTACACATTACAGTTAAAAGAAGGTATTTATCGTATTTTATAATTGTTATAAAGTAGAATTACGAAAAACAAATTAATTTAATTTAATTGCAATGGAGCTAAAGCTCCGGTGGCAACTTCGCTAAACACCACTTATACCCACCCACTTTTGCACTCCACAGATTTCAACTTTAAATTTTTTCAACGTTAGGAGTAAATTATTTCTCTTAGTAACTTATTCCAATCCCTGATCCCCTAACCTAGGAATCAAAATATTCCCATACCCTTGTCCCTGAAATCAAATACCAGTTTATGGTCATGGTCATCTTTTCCCTTCCTAATTCTTATACTAATATCTTTCCACGCTTCATCACCAATATACGCCTCGTACACTCCAATTACTCACTTCACCCTCCTCCTGTTTTCCAATGAATCCAATTCCAGGTCTATTATCATATCGGTTACTGATTATGTTCTGCGGTAATTTCCAAAGAAAAATCTAGCAGTCCTTCTTTGTACCCCCTCCAGCTCGTGTATTTGACACGCAAAATGTGGGTCCCGTATAGGGATTGCAATCCAGCAAAGCGGGATCCGGCAACCCCGCGGGATCCCGCATCATTTGGCAGTCTGGGGGATCCCGCACAAAATTATGCGGATCCGCAATCCGCAAAATCCGGCGAATATGTGAGTCAGCCTGCGTGACTCATTGCCCAACACGGTCTCTATCGGATGTATTGCACTTTTTGTCTGTACCCTTGCAGCTGGCATTTGACTCGTGTGAACAAACGTTTGTTTTTGTCAACCTTCGCCATTCTAAGTAAATAGATCCAATTTTACATATTCATTAAAACTTCCGTTTATTTTGAGCACACATTTCTATAATTTAGTACGATTAGTATTTTTTTATGTGTCGCACTCGTCGCCTGTATTTGCAGTTAAAGTAATTGTGACAACTTCTTGTATTTGCGGCTGAAAATTTTATTATTCGCTGATACAAAACTAATGCTATTGTAATTTTGACGATTGCATCTCTATATATTTAACAGTTATCAAAAGGAAGTTGTATATTCTTTGACTTATTGTTGTATTGGCCGCCGCCTCAATGCGTTTGAAATACATCTTCTTTGAAGAATCCTGCTTACACGTGCCGCTCTGGCTTTCGATTAATCCCTCTTGTGTGGAAAATCGCCACAATACATTATTTTTGAGTGAATAGCATGCGTCCTTTTAACTCCTTTATTATTTCGACTAAAGGCAACAAAAGTTATAATGAAGTTTTCACGGGTGTATCGCCGAATTGTGTTGTAAAAACACCATGCCTCCGCCGTCTTCTTCACGTTTGAAATTTCGTGGTTTTACAACGCAATCCGGGTACACACCCGTGAGGACTTCACTGCAATTATACGTCAAGAAAGTCTCCTTTCTTACGTAAATAAAATAATTTCCACTCTAAAAAAGTCGTTACGCCGCTTAGAGTAAAACTGAAATACTTGACAGTTTATGTCCTGGTGAGTAGCTCCTTTCAATAACAATGAATCAACTATAAGATAAATCGAGAAATCAGGAGACAGAGTAATGAATCCCACAAAACAATTTTTGTAAAAATAGCCAAGTTTCGTGCTTATGCAGTGACAGAAAGTTATGAGATCTTGTTCTGAGCCTAGTCTAATATTAAAAGAGTATATTCACTTCAATTTATGAAATAGAATGCTTTCTCTCGGTGTTATAGATCGTTTATTTAAAATAATAATAATAAGAAGAACTCTGGTGACTTGGCCACTATGCATACCATGTTTTCAAACTGATATGACTTATTGTAAGCCACATAATATGACCTAAGACTGAATATTTTGGTTTAGTTTTGTTTTAAATGAGAATTTCTAAATATAATTAAGACAGACTAAAAAATTTTAATGTCATTTTGCAGATTAAAATATTGTTAACTGTTAATTTTTATCATTTAACAATAAAAATTGATTTATCAATTTAATTAACAGACGTTTATTTTTTAATTTGTTAACACTTTAAATAACTATGTTTTTAAAAATATGCGTTGAAAAACTATTGTCGCCAATCCCGAAAAAATCCCGCGGGATTGAAAACACTGCGGGATTGCAGTCCTTAGTCCCGTACTACACCACCACATTCAATGGTCTGAACAAAGTTTTGTAAACCAATTCCCTTACTTTTCTAGTACATCCACTAATCACTCTCTCAGGATTTTGAAACCTTTTCCTACCACCTGTGCAGTGTGTGCAGCCCAATTAAACTTGTTATCAAATGCTATGCCAAGATAATTACATTTCAAATCTTTCCCCATCTTATAATCATAATTAATCTTTATTTTTTTATCTGTGTACCTAATAAGTTGACTCTTCTTTGGATTTATCTTCATCCCATTTTTACCAACCCAGCTAGACATCCTGTCGAAGTCACCCCGCAGCTGTTCACAGTCCTCTATCGTTTTTGATCCTGTTTCATAGCATTATGTCATCTGCAAACAATCTAATTTCTGATAGTATACCATCAACACAAACATTCATTAAAATAATGAAGAGCAAAGGCGCTAATACGCTATCCTGTGGCAGTCCCATTTTCACTTTCACTTCTTTCTATACTAAAGTTTTACCCAATTTACTACCATTTTATGGCTCACTATGTCAAAAGACTTTGAGTGATACAGTGCCACACTATTGGCCTTCCTTGTCCATTTCACCAGAAATATGTTCCATATACCCTACTGAGATTCACAAGAATAACCTTGCCCAAAGCATTGTTGCCGACATGAAATACAATACTCCATTATGAAGTACGGGTGGAAACCCTAGTTTTGATTCACAACTCACTCTTACGGAAATTTTTGAACATTGATTCTATAAACACGTTAATGTAGACTGAAGACTGAGTAGGACCACATCCGCCACACAGATGATCTACGGACAAGTGGGGACATGAGCCGTCACTGGGCCGACTGTCGGTGCGGTGACGGTGCGGACCAGTACTGGCCCGACCTCTTCCCTGACTGAAACATGATATTTTACTAATTGTTTCGCACATGCAGTAAGATGCTTTCTTCTTTGTCTCCCACGGATAGGACTTTTATAAGACACCAGAATTTGTATATAATTATGTTCTGCAACCATGCAAATTAACATGTTGAGCTGCGGGATATAGCAGAATACTCCCACTTACGGTAAGGTAAGGTGACAGAAAAAGAATCTCGCAGTGCGGTGCTTTTGAAACAACTGGGTGTGGCATGAAAGTATTACTTCAACATGTAGGCTTCATAATTGCTTTAGTTTAAACGCATTAATTAATTAAGCAAGAAATATGAAAATAGCGGTTTCTAATGATCGCTTTGGTGTAAATACTCACATTACATAGGTTTCAGAAAACTGTTTTTTAAGTATTTTCATGACAAACCTCTTTCCCACTTTACAAGTAAAATTATACTGTTTTCATTATTTTACTTGTTTAGTGACTAATAGTTTAGTTGTAGTGACTTGGCTGCCACCCCTTTGGGGATGACCCTCAATGTCACTCTGTCCAGCAGAGCGGTGAGACAAGGACAGATTGCCATAGGGAGGCATGGATAAGCGTCTACATAGAAATCGACGAATTGTTCTGATATGAGTCTTGTGATAAGATTATCACTTGGAAAATCAGGGCTAATCATTTCTGAATATTTACATCTTTATTTACATCAGGTTTCTGAAGGTATGATACAGTACGTATATTTACACATAAACGAAGACAGCTGTGGAAACATTTACTATTACTATTACTGTCTGAACTGATAAAACTGGTGCAGTGGCGCCTTGCTAACCACCACCAACATTATGGGAATGAGGAGAGAGAGAGCGAGCTTACAACATGGGTACCTCTAACCCAGCACGACAGGACTATTGCAATATCTTGAACTTCTGCCTAACTGAACCTATCCGTCTCATATCCAACTCTTTCTCAGTAGAGCCTACCTTCTGGTTTGCTGTAGTACATCTCTTGGGCTGCACTGGCTCCGCTCCGAGGCCGGAGCCCGGTAACTTCTTTCGTCGTCTCCCGGCTGCACAAATGCGACGATCAGCTCGACCGACAGATAGACAGACCTAGCTAGCTGTGCTCAGGGTTTTACTATGACAACCCCCACTCCACTCCAGCTCTTTGGAGAGGGCAAACTCTGACATCACCTAATGCATTCGGTCATAATGCCAGCCTGCGTTCTGGTTTCGGCGCCTGAGAATTGCCGAATCGCTAACTCGTGTTCTACTTGCAGGTTGTGGCTCTCCTAACGTTGCCTAATTTTGCTCGCTTGTCTGTCCTCTATCCCAACATAAACAAATGTATAAATTACACAAGTAGAACCTCTGGTTTTACTACATACTATCTTATATTTGAAATAGATACTGCGAACTGTGTTGTCTTAGTCGGCAAAATAGTTTTTATTATTTTAGAAAACTAAAATTTTTTGTTTGCTTGTAATATTTGTAGTATTTGGTAAACCATAAGTTATTATTTTACTTCATTTGGTTTAAACTGATATTACGTATTATCTTAATACGAACGTATGTATAGACCATTGTAACTCTTAAAATTTATGTGTCATCACTACAAGCACCTTACTTTGAGGCACTGAATATGCACTACATCAAGTACTATTAATGTTTCTTTTTTCCAGGATCCCATCCATTTCTGGTGCTTCGAAATTCAATAAAAAATTTAAAAAAAACATGAGCAGTGAAACTACGTTCAGTTACCATTATCTACAGTGGAAGAAGTATGAATCAAAATGGAGAGTGGAAAATATCAATCGTATGAGGTCTTTAAATAAATGTACATCTATATTTCCTTGCTACGGTGACATCAAATGGATGATGACATGTTATGTAGAGAGAAGGAAGAAAAACAAAGGTGCAAAAAAACGCTTCGCTATATGCCTATCGGTTCAATCGGAAAAGAAGGTTACAATTACTGCTGAACTGCAAATTGATATTTCTGGAAAGATTTCTATGAAAACTGATAACGCTGTTGCTTTTGAAAACAAGGACACTAAATGGAGTATGTCTGAGGACTTAGATAAATGTACAGATCGCGACGGATCTGTAACCGTAATTTGCAAGGTGAGAGTTGTAGATCCGAGACCACCGATGTTGGTAGAATCAATACCCGTCTGTCAATTCAGTGAAGATTTCGAAAAGATGCTGTCGACAGGCCACCTCTCCGACGTGACCATCGAATGTTCCGACCAGAAAGAGCTGAAGGCTCACCGGGCAGTGCTGTCTGCCAGGAGTCCCGTGTTCGCTGCCATGTTCAGACACGACACACTGGAGGCGCGGACGGGACGTGTGGTGGTGACTGACGTAACGTCAGAAGGAATGGCAGGGCTGCTTAAGTACCTCTACGCTGGACAAATCCCATCAGAGCCGTCAGTACTAGCGGAAACAATTGTTGCAGCCGACAAATACGAACTACCCGATCTGAAGACAACCTGCGAGCGAGAGGTCGTGTGGAAAATCAGCGTGCAGAACGCAGCTTCTGTCCTAGCAGTGACAGCCGAGAAGCAGCAGTTGGCGCCCCTCAGTCAGTATTTACTGCGATTCATCAAAACCAACATCAACGAGGTCATCGACACCGACGGATGGGCGGATCTGGCCATTAATTGCCCTCGAGTGGTCGCAGGTTAGTTGTCTGTAAAAAATACTGTTAAAATAATTAAAGAACATTCTTCACTCTTAACTGAAGTACTCAATACCTCTACTTAGTGCACAAAACGGAACAAGACCATGAACGGCTACAGGTTAGGCTAAACAGGATATATGTAATTGTACTTCAAACATAATGAAGGTAAATTCCAAGAAATATATATATATATATAAAATTAAATTGCTATGAAGCACACGCTCCAGTGACAATTTCCCTACACACCAATCTTATCCCTTTCCTGCACTCACCTACATTTGCCCAGTACAAATTTTAACTATTTGGATGCACGGCAAGTGCACCCGCCAAGTCGAGTCAACGGCGGCACTGCCTACCACTTTCTCGGAGCGATTCGGGCCATTTTTGAACCTCAATTTCTTCGGTCGTATTCATGCTAAATGTCTCAAATTTCTGTTATGCATAGATATCAACAAACGTAGCAAACGAACTGCATTTTATTTTGTTACTGTTCTCAGTTCGGATGTTAATCGGATACAACCTTCAGTGATTTTGTCACTCACTCACTGACTGACTGATGATTATCATAACTCTATGGTACTTCCCGTAGCCGTAGAAAGCTGAAATTTGGTACGCAGATTGCATCTTACCAACACATCATAAGAAAAGTCTGAATCTGTTAAATTTCCATTTATCTACCTCTTACCTACCCTTTACGTGAAATCGCTTTATACCCTAATAACTTAATATATCTCAGATTTTCATTGTGGAGTGAGCTTACTAAGATTAACTAATGTGTTAAATTTTAATTCCTTCCTTTCCTTACTTTGGAAGTTAAGGAAATTCAAAATATTATTTCCACGACACCACGACATCAAAATTCCACTGTACTTTCAGTAATCCTAGAAATAAGTAATTTGGTACACATATATGGTTTCATCCCTAAATCATAATTAAAGTCTAGTATTGGAGATTTCCCCGTATTTATTTAATTACAATCCCAAACATGAAAAATTCTGGCACATATTTCCTGCTCCGGATGAAGCTTTATGCCTGAGAATATTTTTATGCATTGAGATCAGCAAGTTTAACTAAGGTGTCTTCTTGGAGTGGTAGTATCGGTGGAACCCTGTGCTTCCATCCATATGGTAGAGGAATTACTCACGCCAAGTCGGGGTTGGAATTGCTCCTCGCAGAAGGATGGCAGCCCAAGAAAGAAAGTTAGCAGGGGCCTCAAGAAGACCATAGCGTCCTCAGTGTTGCTCAGTTTGCTCAGTTTTGCCAAGTTTTATGATGTGATTGATAGTGGTGAATGCCTGCGCCGCGTCCTGCCCAATATGAAGTAAGACCGTTTATCTCTCTCTCTGCCTCTGCCATATATCCCTCTCTTTACAGGTCTAAAAGTGAAGGAATTTATGAACACTGAATTGAATATGTGTGTGATTAGAGAGTATATTTTGTATCGATGTGCTCAAGTTTACCTGGATTCAATTTTATTTGGTGTGGTTCAAAATATTCACGTGTTTTATTTCTTTGTAACTCTTTTGAACTCATCAACGAATGATTTTATATGGAATGAATGCAGTCATTTTCCAGCAATGACGTCCGGTAGCAAATAATTAAACAATTAGCCGGAAAATATTAAAGGTGGTGAAGGGAACGTAGTTTTCGACCCTATTTTTCACCACACCTTTATCGCACTTTTGCAGTCACCCATAAGAAACAAGTAACCATTCTCAATTTAAATAATGTTTCAAGATAAGGTACAATGTCAGATCCTAATCTTATCTCCTACCCCGTTTATACCTGGTAAATTTATATCCCCACCAATAATGACCATTTTATTCTTACATCTGAAATCTGAGTATAAATTTAATTTCTTCCCAAGAGCCTCATCTTCATCTGTCATTCTTCCACTGCGGTAAACAGCCAACAACCTGATTTTTTGTTGTTGATTTTTTTATTACACCAGAAATCTACCCCAAGTAACTCATGGTCATGATCATTCAACGCCAGTGAGCCGTATTTGTTAACTAGTATGAAAACTCCTCCACCAATTGCTCCTCTAGCTCTGCGGTACACTCTGTAACGATCGGAGATAATCTCATTGTTTAGTACTCCTTTTAACCAAGACTCTACCCCTTTAATTTCTTGAGGTTCGTGTATCTCTATTAGTTTTTCAAACACCATTAACTTGTTCATTATACTTCTGCAGAATACAAGTAACACTCTTATCACTAGCTTTGTGATATTTTCAGCACTAACATTCTCCTTCCCATATCTGCCCCCACCCCCTCTTTTCTGTTATTGTTTGAAAATCTTCATCTATGTTTTTAGCATTAAACATTTTTCTAACTGTGGGTCTAAACCCAGTATCCATTTGATTGCCTATTTGTATCCCCTCATTAGCAGCCCCTAACCTAAAAAAGTCACAGTTCCAACCCCGTCGTCACTATATGTGGGCTCCCTTACAGCCTTAGCTAACAACTCCTAAAGTACTCCTTTGTCCTTCCTAATTAGGCATAGGCCACGCATAGCGAATCCTCACCTACCAATGGTCCCCACAGGCACAACCCTCACCACAGAACTAATGCCATTCCCAAGCCGCTCCTCCGTTTCCACGTTTACCCGCCTCACAGCGTGGTTGAATTGCGACTTAAGATTATCATGAGCTCCACCCTAGTATGCTGTGACTCCTGCAACACTTTCTTCACGTAACTCTCTATACTATAATTAGCATTTCTTTCAATACTATTCCCCGCTGCTCCAACTGCTACTACTCTATCCACCTTAGTAAAATCTCTATTAAGTGAACTTATATCCTCTGTTATCTGAGCTAAAGTTGCACTACTTTGAAAAAATTTGTAGCCTGTGTCCAGCTGAACCTGCAAAAGAAAGTCTACACGTCTCGCACGGTTACTATGTAACAGCAAAATCCTTTTCTTTCCTTGCAAGCCCTTATTCCTAAAGGCCTGCTGCACCTTACCTACTCCTACATCTATATGAGGCTCCTCCCCTCTTGACTCCGGTTATACGTCAAACCTATTTTTCCCAACAATTTCTGGAGTGTCTGGCTTCTTCATCCTGTTGATCCTACTTCCCCTAAGACCTGTTATCAGCTCCCAACCATCCTTCTCAACCACCTCCTATACCAACCATCTATATTTTATGCCTCTATAGGGTGGGCCCCCACAGGCAAAGCCTCCACAGCCTAAGCCAACACAGCCCAAGCCTCCACAACTCCCTGATCCTTTCGTCTCTCTGCCTGAACGGTTTCCAATCTCCCTGATACTTTCATTCCTAATGCAAATAGTCAAAAACATGGGAGAGGCTCATTTATTTCTTATGTTTCCTCTACACTATATGCCCAATGAAACTCCTTCTTATACCCACTGCATTTCACACCATTCGTCATGTTCTTGCGACAGGAGCCATACTTTCCAGGCATGACTTTTTCCAAATACTTCAAGTACCTTCCAAACAAATGTAAAGTAGCGAGAACAATACTCTATTAGTGATTAAAATACGATATTACTTATAACTGAATATTACTGAATAGAGCAGCTTTTAAATTACCAGACTCTAATTTAGAAAAGCTAATGTGTACCTGATAATTGTGACGTCACTAGTGTATCAGTAACCTGGTATAATGCCATTAAACTCTGCTCCATATGAGTTAATCAAAATTTAATTAAACAATTCCCATACTCTCAGCCACAGTCTACTCACACACAATTTATTGTATCCGATAATTGACACAAACTCTACCAACTAATGTACTGAGCCCTTTACAAGACCCTTTTAGACACCTTTTCTGCTACGGAACACTAAAGCCACTAATTACCAATGTGTGCTCTACTGTAATGTTAAACCAAAAAAAAAAACTTAAAAAAAAAAAAAAAAAAAGCAAATGAGTAATCACAGTGTCAACTTCCTCAGTTTTTAAAAAATAATAATATTTTAACCCTTAAAACCTGTTAGCTGTGTCATTCTCTGTTGATTTTTTTTTAACCTGTTACGTACACGGGCCAGTCAAGTTTCCCGAACTCCTTTCATACGTAATTTAAACCAATTCTTTTACCACACAATGATATGTCAGGATTTACATGCGTCTAACAACCAGCACTGCAGCGATTTCCACGCTACTTAACCTTACTTTCTGGTTGGTAACTAAAAGCATCCTTCTGGATTTGTTACACCCTATACTATTATTTCGCAGCATTGCGTTCTTAACCACAATAACCTAAACCACCAAAACTACAATTTCTAAAAGTAATTTAACAATAGTCTAATACAGCGTGTCCAAACAATTTCGCGATATTCACGCTTTACTGCAGTTACCAGTCAAACAAAGCAGTTTCAAACACTAAACCTATTAGTAATATATAGTTTCCTTCATTTATAAAGGATTAATTCCGTTAAACGGTTGTTTGTAAAATGTATACATACATACGTGCTTCGAGTTATTGAACCAACAGCTTTCTTAACTATTTAAAGTATCAAACTTATATTACGCAGCGTTTCTTTACTCTTAGTAACACTGAACAAACCAACAAATAAAACTTTCTACACGTTATTTCATATTTAAAAGTAATTTGGAATTGCATGTATCGCTTCACAACTTCCACGCTTGGGAAACCGGGTGCCTCATGTAACACCCATCCTCTATGGAAGTTATCCTCAGTACTCATTTGAAATATGATTCTAATTATTTTTAATTACATTTAGTGCTCTTCGGTCGTCAATGTTTATGCACAGATAACTATGTTTATATTTACTTACCGTTGTTTAAACCATATGACTTATTTTGTAGATGTAAAGGAAGCCACAAATTAAGCCTCAGTTGACCAAGTAACAGCTGCTCCATTTTAAAGAAATACAGAGTTATATATTCTCTTATCTCAATATCATTGACAAAGTTTGGATCACTGTATCCAATTAAGTAATTTCCAGTTTTGGAAAAGGAAGACAATGTTAACATTGATGACTTGGTAAATCCTGTTTTAAGGACAGAATTTAATAGATCTCTGAATGACTTGAAAGCAAATAAGGCAGTTGGAGTTGATGAGATCCCTGTAGAACTTCTTAAATCCCTAGGAGAGGAAGGAATCGAAATATTATTCAAGCTGATATCAAAAATTTATGAACAGGAGAAATTCCAACTGATTTTAATTAAAATATCATCTTCACACTTCCGAAGAAAACACAAGCCGACAAATGTGAGAATTATCGCACCATTAATCTAACATCACAACTGCAAAATTACAGACCAGAATAATATACAGAAGAATGGAAAGAGTAGTAGAATACATAGTAAGTGAAGATCAGTTTGGGCTTAGGAAAAATCGCGGTACAAGGGAAGCAATTCTGTCTTTGAGATTAATACTTGAAGGGCGGATCAAGAAAAACAAAGATACTTTTATGGCATTTGTTGATTTAGAAAAAGCTTTTGATAATTGTAGGGGGACAAGATGTTCGAAATTTTAAAGAAGTCAGATCTAAAATATCGAGATAGAAGAATACTTTATAAACTAAGAGAATCAAGTGGCTGTAGTAACAGTAGAGAATCATGAGAGACAAGCATCGGTTAAAAGGGTGTGAGACAAGGTTCTAGTCTATCCTCGTTCATATTCAACTTGTATGTAGAAGAAGCATATAGAAGGTAAAAGAAAAATTTCCATGTGTGATAAGTGTTCAGGGAGAAAAAATCAGTATGCTTCGATTTGCTGATGACATTGTTAGCAGAAAAGGCTGAGGATATTGAGAAATTACTGAATGGCATGAACAAAATACTGAAGGAAGAATTTGGACTGAATATAAATCAAAGCAAGACAAAAGTGATGAAATGTAGCAGAAATGATACCAATACTAGTAGAATAAATATAAAAATAGGATCCAATGCAATTGGAGAAGTAAGTGAATTCTGTTACTTGGGAAGCAAAATTAAAATCAATGGTTGAAACAGAAATGATGTTAAAAGCAGAAAAGCATTAGCAAAGAAGAGCCTTCATGAAAAAGAGAAATCTTTTAGTTTCAAATATTGATCTAGGAATTAGAAAAAACTTTTTAAAACTCTTTGTGTGGTGCACAGCACTTTACGGTAGCGTAACATGGACTTTAGGAATACTGGAAAGAAGGAAAAATGAAGAATTTGAAATGTGGTGCTACAGAATAATGTTGAAAATTAAGTGGACAGACAAAGTAAGAAATGAACGAGTTTTGGAAATGAAAGAAGTTTGTGGAAGAAGTTTACAGAAAAAAGAGACAGGCTGGTAGGTCATATTATGGGACATGCTGGATTGGTTAATTTGCTGGTGGAGGGAACTGTCGAAGTTAAGAACTGTATAGGAAGAAGAGATTAGAATATACGAAACAGATAATTGAGGACGTGGGTTGTAAGGGATATATAGACATGAAGAGGTTATCACAAGATAGGAAGGGATGGAAGGATTGCACCAAGCCAGTCGCAAGACTGATGACAGCAAAAACAAAATCCAATTAAGTCAGAAGTGTCTGAGTTAGGTGAGTAACACAATCCATAGTCCTTGGTTTCCATACAGTGTTTTAAGATTTACTTAACGGAATTCCAGTGAGCATGATCATAAGAATGTAGGGATTGACTCAAAACAAAGATAATATTTGGTCTGCTTTTATTTCTGCATGGATGAGTGATCCCATTGCTTCTCGGTAGGATGGTTTATCTCAGATGTTACTCCATCAGCCTTTGAAATTCTTACTAGCGAATCATCAGGAATACCATTAGGATTTGTATCAATCATATTAAATGTTCACAACTGCTTTATGTATTTAGTATGGTGTATACAGTCATTAAATCTCTTTATTCACATACCAAAAAGATTGGTAAGAGAGTAAACTTTCAAATCAAAATTCTTTGGCATGTCATTAATTACTTCATTCAAAACAGTCTTAGCTCAACAGATCAGAAGTCCGTCATAAACATCTACATCTATACTCTGCAAATCACAAATACTGTGGTGGCAGAGGGTGCTAAGCACCCATCCTAATTCTGCGCATTCCAATCCCGAACAGATCGAGGAAAGAAGGAATACATAAATGAATCAGTACGACATCTTATTTCTCTAATCTTATCCCTCCTGTCATTGCGACCTAAATAGGTTGGCGGAAGACGTATTTCGTTGCACTCGTAACTTAAAGATTTTCGCATATTCTCCAGCAAATTCAAACGAAAACGACGTCGTCTGTCCGCCAACCCACGAATTAGCTCTGTGACACTTACGTAAGGACTGTAACTAGCAGTCACGAATCGAGCGGCTCTTCTCTGTACTTTCTCTAATGTGTCAATCAATCCCTTGCGATACGGATCCCAAATTCCACAACAGTATTCCAAATGCGGACGCACTAGTGTTTTGTACGCTATTTCCTTTGTATGAGCATTACAACTTCTCAAAATACGTCCTATGAATCGTAGTTTGGAATTAGCTTTTCCTACAACGGAAGTTATGTGCAAGTCCCATTTCATGTTGCTTTGTACTGTTACGCCTAGATACTTCAGGGAATCTACAGTGTCAACAACTGAATTGTTAACTTTGTACTCCAGAGCAAGCGGGGTCTTTTTATTACTTATGTGCATTGCCTTGCACTTTTACAGTTAAGTGTAAGCTGCCATTCACGGCACCATTCCTAAATAACATCCAGATCGCGCTGAATTTCTAAGCAATCGTCGGAGCACCTCACTTCCCTATAAATAAGTGCATCATCAGCAAAAAATCGCATCCTGCAATTAACGTTGTCACCGAGATCGTTTATAAAAATTAAGAAAAGAAGTGGTCCTATTACACTTCCTTGAGGAACGCCCGAAGTAACATCTAGTTTAGAAGAGGCTTCCCGTCTACAACGACATACTGTGACCGACCAGTTAGAAAATCGCGTATCCATTCGCAAATCTGATCAGATATACCGTACGCTCGGATCTTCACTCACTCACTCGACGGGCTACAGCGGTTCGCATACGAGTGCATTGAGGTTAGACAGCTCTTGCTCGCGTATGCGGGCACTGTTTGCTCCAGTGAAGAATACAGTGAGCTGCTTCTTCTTCTTCTTTGGGGATATCCTTTGCCCACCCTTTCCGAGCTTACTAGGGATTTACCGCCACACGGCCCACTCCTGCGGGAGTGGAACCCCCTGGCGCAAGGTTTTAGGGTTGTTTCTGGTCCTGGCTAACCTTGCGGTGATAACAAGGGGCCAGAACAACACTCCCTTCAGGTTCCCCAATCCATCACTATGATTTCTGGTACTGGTAGCCTTTTTGGTGCTTCCGCGCCGGAAATGCTTGAATCTCCGAGATCGCCTTCTCCACAGGATACAGGCTCCGGTGTAGAAGACTCCACAACTACGGCATTCAACAATGAAGAAGACAACACAGACTCCGAACATGAAGAGGTCTCAACTCACAAACGCATCCCAGTAAACACCATGGGCAGACCCCATCTGAGGAGAATCGGGAAAGCCCTAGCAAAGAGAACGACACGTCAAGTGAAGACCACGCGCCTTGCGCATGTAACTCACAAGGGAAAGAAATGTACAGTCTTCCCAACTGTTCCCGCTCATGCAAGTACTACCCCACAATGTGCAAGTCAAAATAAAGCCATAAACAGAGAACAGTCAGTCTCAGACGGTGAGGAGCACCACTCCAACGTGGAGTCACAAAACCTACAGCTGCTCAACCAATCAGATGAGGAGGACTTTCAACATCCGAGACGTACTGCCAAATCACCACCACAAACTCAAACGCTACCAGTGGTGGAGCTAAGCAACAAATTTCAACCGCTTCAGCAAGAACCAACCAACCAGGTGAAGAGAAATGCACATATACCTCCTATTGTCGTGCAGTTCGAACAAAACTACAAGACCTTACACGACAGGGTTGACGCTGTTGCTAAGAGTTCTTTTGCCGCCAAGACCGCTGGCGGAGATAAGATAAAGTTCTCCTTCTCCACTGTGGAAGATTTTACTGCTGTCACGGGCATGTTGCACGAGACTAATACCCCATACTACACTTTTCCTACAGGGGCAGCTCCTCTTCTGAAAGTAGTTTTCAGGGGTATCCCAAGAACTCTACCAACAAGTGAATTAAAAAATGAGCTTACTGAGATGGGGTTCATCATCCAGTCTGTAGCACAACTTCGTAGACCAGGCTCCAACGTCATCATGCCACTGTTCTTGGTAACCTTAATCGACTGCCAGGAAAACAGGGCCATCTTTGGCGTAGAAACGATTTGTCATCTCAAGGTCCAGGTGGAAAAGCTACGGGCTACAACTGGTCCTCCTCAGTGCTACAATTGCCAACTGTTTGGACATGTAGCCAAAAACTGCAAAATGCCGTCAATCTGTGTAAAATGTGCCGGACAGCATGAGTCTACCCAATGCACATCTCAGAAAGGCAGGGACGAAGCCAAATGTTCAAACTGCGGGGGCGGGCACGTTGCCAGCTATAAGGGCTGCCCTGCATTCAAAAGGGCTCGTAATAGGCAAAGAGGAACAACAAACGAGCAAGAAAGGCCACCAGACAAGAAACAACCACCAACAGCAGTGCCACCACAAAATGGCACTACTGCTAAAGAGAAAAATACAGCAGTGCCACCACAAAATGGCACTACTACCAAGGAGAAAAATAGCACCACAGTTACAGAAAAAGAACAGACCCTCACTAACTATGGGAAGAAGAAGTCCAAACCGCGCAAAAGACCCAAAAATAAGCCCGGGACACTGCGCGAACCAGGGAACAATCATCCTCCAAGGGGAGTGGAGGAGAGGCCCCATGAGGATCAATCTGCCCTACCAGGTGGTACTCCTGAAATGGGCTCACCAGAGAATGCCTCGCTACAGCAGAGAAAGGATTCTCATGCAAACCTACAAGGCGCCCTCCAACAGAGACAGAATCAGGGCGCAACCAGCGAAGCACAGGAGAGTATCGACAGGCTAACCAGGATGCTAGAGTCTGCACTAAAAATGGTCTCCAACCTTACAGAACAGCTGGAGAAGATGACCAGCGCCGTGACGAAAGCCCTGGCTTCCCCAAAGTGCTCCCACTGCAACCATCATGGCTAGACCCCTGTTACACTCTTTATCTTTCTGTGCCTGGAATGCCAACAGCATTTATAGTCAATTACCTGAATTTCGACAGTTTTTACGAGACCATGATGTGGATGTATGCCTTGTCTCCGAGACCTATCTCAAGCCCGGTCTGCGAGCATCTGTGCCGAACTACAACTGCTATCGCTGGGATAGGCCTACCGCCTGCGGAGGAGTAGCCCTATACATCAAACGAAACATCCCTCATCACGAGATTGTCATACCCACACTCCAACAGATGGAAGCCGTCGGTGTCGAAGTGGCGACCTCAAACGGAAAATTAACGATCATCTCCTGCTACCGTCCTCCACGGCGTCAGCTCAACGAGGATGATTTCACGGCCTTAGCCTCCATCGGTGGTAAGCTCCTGATTGGAGGAGATATAAATGCCAAACACACCGACTGGAACAGCAGATACACTAACGCTGCGGGAGTAACCCTGAGAAGACTGACCAACAGACTTAATATGGGGGTGTGGGCACCAGATGTACCCACTCATTATCCAAGCAACGGCCAACGGCCAGATGTTTTAGACATCTTCATTAGTAAGGACATACAGGGCTATGTCGCCACTGCAGCCTTAAACCGGCTATCCTCCGATCACTGCCCGGTTACAGCGGAAATTGAGATCGGACCATGGCAGACCCTGAAGCACTCTACTTTGGACTACAAAAATACAAATTGGAGGCTTTTCCAAGAAATCCTCCAAAACAAACTTTCGAACCAACCTGAAATCACGAACATCGACAATGCACTCGAAATCTTTGAGACAGCAGTCAAAGAGGCCACTGACGCTTCAACACCCATTAGGACACCTCGGTCAGCTCCCACTCCACAGCTTCCCCCTCAACTGATGGCTGAAATAGATACAAAAACAGGGTTGCAAAAGAATGGAAGCTGACGAGAAACCAAGCAACGAGAAGGCTGCTCAACAGACTACAGAGGGAAATAAAAGCTTCCCTGCTGCAACACCGAAATAGAGAGTGGGATGCAAGAGTATCCATGCTCAGTCCAGAGGACGGGTCACTCTGGCTACAAACAAGAAAGCTTACCAGACGAAGACAGCGCCTTCCTCCTCTCAATGGCAACCATGGGTTAGCTGTCACTCCTGAAGACAAGGCGAATGCCCTCGCCGATGTCTTTGAAACAAATTTTCGGCCGTCGCAAACAAACGCAGACCCCATACACCTCGCCGAAGTCAACCGTCGGCTGAGGGTATACCTGCAAGCAGAAGATGAATTTCAAATGGACGATATTACCCCTGAAGAGGTTATCAGCAGCCTGCAGAATCTCCACCCTCGCAAAGCTCCTGGTCGTGACGAGATCTGTAACAGAACTTTGAAGCACCTGCCTCCTGAGGCCTCAGTCTACCTCGCAGAAATTTTCAACACCATTCTCCGCCGACAACAGTTCCCTAACAGATGGAAACATGCAGTGGTTGTGGGAATACACAAGAGTGGGAAGGACGCACATCAACCGCAAAACTACAGACCTATTAGCCTTCTACCAGCCATCAGCAAGGTATTCGAAAGGCTACTGCTAAAACGACTGTCCACTCATATTGAGGACACAAATGCCTTACCAAATCACCAGCTAGGATTTCGGCGCGACCACTCAACTACACAGCAGCTGATGAGAGTCACAGAAGCTGTTACAAAAGCATTCAATCACAAACAATACAGTGCCATGGTGATGCTTGACATTTCACGCGCATTTGATTCCGTATGGCACTCGGGCCTCCTACTTAAGCTATATGAGCAGGGTATCCCGGGACCATACGTGAAATTAATAAGATCATATTTGACAGATCGCACTTTCAGTGTTCGAGTCGACAGAGCCTTCTCAAGTGTAAGAATAGTGAAAGCCGGTGTTCCCCAAGGCTCAGTTCTGGGCCCGACTTTATACTCATTATATACTGCTGATGTCCCCACATCCAATGGTGTTTTGGTCGCAACATACGCTGACGATACCGCTTACCTCGCAGCCAGCCGCAGCAAAATTTTAGCCATTCGCCGTCTTCAGGAAGTCCTCCAGGTAACGGAGAGCTGGGCCCGGAGATGGAGAATTGATATTAACCCAGCAAAGACACAGGCAATAATCATCAGCAAAAGACTTGGGCCCCGTCGGCAACGGCAACCGGACCCTGTTCTTCACCTTCATGGTAACGATATACCCTGGTCAGCTACTGCACGCTATCTAGGAGTGTTGCTAGACAGGAGACTCACCTGGCAAGCCCATATTAATGATATCCGCAGGAAAGCAAGCATGAGGCTTCACAGCCTATACTCGCTGCTTAACAAAAACAATAATCTAGCCCCAAGTACTGGCATTAAGATATACACCACTCTTGTAAGACCAATTATTGAGTACGCCTGTCCAGTGTGGGCATACGCTGCCGACAGTCATATACTCAGATTACAAACAATACAAAACAGGGCACTGAAGAGAGCTCTACATCTTCCAAACAGTTTTCCAACCTATGCACTCCATGAAGCCACTGGAGTTCCATATCTTCACGACAGGTTCAAACAACTAGCCGAAATTTTCTACAAAAGTACTCATAGAAGCAAAAACCCTGAAGTCCACAACATCGGTCGCTATGATACAACAATTGATCGTCACAAGAGACCACTAAATTTAATCAAATAATTGACACCACCGTGAAGCCACCCCAACAGTGAAGATTTGCACCACCCATATACTTTTGGAGGCAATGTCTACGGACAATATCCTCCACCTCCACCTGCCCTCTAAGAAAAGGCAGTAATTGGTGCTGTGCTGCTGCTGCTAGAGTCGGTTGTGTGGTTACAGAGTCAAAAGCTTCTGAAAATCAAGAAAATAGCATCAACTTGTGATCCCGCATCAATAACTTTCATTACATCATGCGAAAATAGAGCCAGTTGCGTTTCACATGATCGGTTCTTCCGAAATCCGTGTTGGTATGCTGTAAGTAGCTCGTTTTCATCTAAAAACTTCATAACGTTAGAGCATATGACATGCTCCAGAATTCTACTGCAAACAGATGTTAGCGATATCGGACGATAATTCCTAGGATCTCTCGATCCCTTTCTTGAAAACGGGAACACCTGCGCAATTTTCCAGTCAGAAGGTACTTTCTTTCCTCTAAAGATTTACGAAATATATCTGACAGAAATGGTTCTATTTCTTCCGCGTATTCCGAAAATACTCTTACTGGTACACCATCGGGACCCGGCGCTTTCCCCCACTTCAGGAGCTTTAATTGCTTTATGATACCTACACTATCAATTTGTACTGGATCCATTTCAAATTCAACACGCCGTGGAAAAACGGGAATGTTTTCCATGTTTTCGTCAGTGAAGGAATTTTTAAATTCGCGTTAAATACGGTAGCCCTGTCGCGGCTGTCATCAACTTCCCGACCGTCTTGTAGAACTGACATAAGACAAAGATAACATTATATATGACTGATGTGTCCAGTATCAACACTCTGGTTTGATTTCGTTTTCACAGAACTACATTTATTTAAAGCTGAATCAAATTTTATATTTCAGCATCTAGAGGCTTTTTTTAAGGCATATAAAGATTTTAACGAGGTGCATACAATATTAAATTGCAGTCCAGTCCCTCTGGTAGTGTTATGGGTATATTCTCTTTCAATTAACCGTAAAGGAAAGCTGTAGTTACATCAAATTTCAAGTTATTTTGAACTGCAACGGACAATAACAGTAGAATAGAGTCGTATCTTGCTGTTGATGAGAAAATCATCATAATCAATCCCTTCAGTGTAAGCATTTGCTATTCATTATTCTAATGAATAATTGTGTTGATTGTTTACTATCTGAAATTAGATTGTTTGCAGATGACGTAATGCTGTATAAAAGGATGAAAACGATAGAGGACTGTAAACAGTTGCAGGGTGATCTGGACAGGATATCTAGTTGGGTTTGCAAACATGGGATGAAGATAATGCAATGAAGAGTCAGCTAATTAGATACACAAATAAAAAACAAAAGGTAAATTATGAATATAAGGTGGGGAAAGAATTGCTTTCTGAAGACGTGAAATGTAAATATCTTGGAATTACTTTTGATAAAAAGCTTAACTGGGCAGGACACATTGGACAGGTGGTAGGAAAAGGTTTCAAAAATTCTGCACTTGTTGGAGAGAGTGATGAGAGGATGCACGAGAGAAGTAAAGGATTGGGTTACAAAACTTTTTGTTAGACATTGCTCGAATATGGTAGTGTAGTATGGGACCCACATTTTGAGTATCAATACAGGAGTTGGAGAAGGTGCAAAGAAGGGTTGCTAGATTTGTTTCTGGAAATTATCGCAGAATGCAATCAGTGACAGATATGATAAAGGAGCTGGAATGGGATTCATTGCAAGACAGCTGGAGGATGAGGAGGGTCATGGGAGTATACAGGGCGTATACTGGCGATGAGAGCATGGAAAGTTATTGCAGTAGGTATGGAAAAGTAGTTCATGGAAGGGAAAAGATGACCATGACCACAAGCTGGCACTCGATTTCAGGCACAGGGGGTGTGAGAAGATTTTCTTTTTTAGGATAAGGGTGTCAGGGATTGGAAGGCGTTACCAAGGGGAGTGATGAATAACCTACCGAAAACGTTAAAAGAATTTAAAGTTAAAATTTGTAGAGGGCAAATGTAGGTGAGTTGTAGGATAGGGGGGATGTTGGGGTGTGTAGGGAAAGTGCCACCGAGCGTGTGCTCCATTGCAATTAAATTAAATTATCTATTCACACATATTCTGGATTTGTAACGAGGACCGGTTGGTTAATCGTTAATGTAGAACACCCATTTACTTCCTATTATCTTCGCAAGCTAATGCGTTTCTACCAATCTCATTGTTCCATTTCGATGATGAAATTTTAATTCATTGTCTACAGACATCTACTTTTCTGAAACAGCATATGTTATTGCTCCATTGTAAGTTCGTGGAATAGGAATTGTTATATCTACACTGTAACACAGGTAACGCTTTCATCTTTTCGTTTAGAGAGCGTTAATTTATTTCTGTTCTTAGAGTTTATTCTAAGGGTAAAGGTATCTCAATAGTCACTTCTGGTTTATACTCACTGTCAGAAGAATCTTCAGCAGTAGTAACTGTAGAAACTAATTTGGCACCGAGCTCTCTGATATGTGTTTATCATTTGATTCAGGATGTTGAATCACACATTGGTTCTGTCAAATCTTTTAACAATAGATTCCAAAAAAACATAACCTCCGCTCTTTATCACTCTCCGAGAAGGAGGTATTATAAATCTCGCAGTATAAATTTAATTTTCTGACTTCAGGATTCCATTTCCTTCGTTTTTTGTTAGGCCAAAGTGTCATGGCATGACAGCTTAATATTTTTAAACTCACATTTTGTTTTCTCCCTGACCACATTTCCTCTGGTGTTTTATGTATCAGAGATCGCGTTGGAGCTCCTGTTGGTGAGATCAGCACAGTGTACAGATTCGTCCCCAGTGTAGCTTAGGAAGATTAGCACTGATTGATTTTGATGTTTCCATTAACGTTTGTTTTCATTTGTTCGCCAACACTATTTTCTTCTGGAGTGTATGGTGTGGTAGTTTGATGGATTATTCCAGCACATTGTAAGACCGGAGAAAAGTTGTTGTTAACATATACTACGCCATTGTCTGAGTGTAGACTTTCATGTTACACTCCAATTGTTTTTCAACTTGCATTATATAATTTTTTATTTTTTAACAATTTTCTGACATTTTATGTAGAAAATAAATAAATATTTTCTTTGAATAATCGTTAATAAATATCATAAATTGTTTAACACAGATGTGAGAGTGTACCAACTCAAGTAATTTTGAAACTTTTGACCCACTGTATATTACATGTAACCTGTTTTCCTTCTAAGCAACTTGTACCAACTAATTTGTCTGCTTTCTTGGACAGTTTCACACTTTCTGAATTATATACTGCTTTCTACTGATCGTCATATTTCAAATGGCCCATTCGCTGGGGCCACAGGAAAATATCTTGTTCATCAACATCGGAATTGTATGCTTGATGATTACACATATTTAATTTGTACATATTGTTGATAACCTGGCTCTCCCAACTATTTCAGTTGTGCTGTACAATTAATTGAATTGCAATGGAGCACACGCTCCAGTGGTAATTCCCTCAGTTGTGTAATTTCATTTTTATTGTCATACTAGTTGTTACCCACGACTTCGTTCGTGTTTGTAAAGAATTTGGATTCACAGCTACCGACATCTAACCACCATAGTGCACGATGGAGACTTTATGCTATTACCACACACAAATGCCAGTCATTTGCGCTAAGTAGGTCAGGCAGCGAAGTAAAATTTACGGACACACATGACTTTGGACGAAATACGAAAATGTCCTTGATCACCCCTTTCAACCACCATATCTCCCACACTCCCAAAGTTACCGAAATTCGGCCAATGTTGTGATCGATGGGTGACACTGTGTTACTACCACACACAAAAACAAGTAATGTGCGCTTCATAGTTTTGGCTGAAAAGTGATACACAGGGACACATACGCTTTTGTTAGAAATTTGGAAGTGCCGCAGGTCGAAAAGTTTCAACCACCATATCTCCCACACCCCCAGACCTCTAACAACCATAGTGCACGACAGGAGACACGATTCTACTATCACACACAAACACCAATGCTCTATGCTATGTAGTTGTGGCAGAAAAGTGACATATGCGGAGACACATGTCTTTGGTCGAAATACGAAAATATTCTTGATCTTCCAATTTCAGCCACCACACTACCACAGTTACCGAAATTCGGCAAACGTTGTGATCGACGGGTGACTCTGACCATACACAAACACCAGTGATCTGCGCTATATAGTTTTGGCTGAAAAGTGATACACCATGACACATACGTTTTTGGTATAAATATGAAAGTGCCACAGGTCGCCCACTTTCAACTACCATATCTGCCACACCCCCATAGCTACCGACATCTAAGCATCATAATACTCGATAGGAGACACGATACCAATACCACACACAAACACAAATGGTCTATGCTATGTAGTTGTGACAGCAGAGTGACATATACGGAGACACATATCTTTGGTCTAAATACGAAAATATCCTTGATCCGCCAATTTCAACCACCATATATCCCACACTACCACAGTTACCGAAATTCGGCCAATGTTGTTATCGACGGGTAACTCTGTGCTACTACCATTCACAAACACCAGTGATCTGCGATAGATAGTTTTGGCTGAAAAGTGGTACACCATGACACATACGTTTATGTAGAAACATGAAAGTGCCGCAGGTCGACCACTTTCAACCACCATAGCTACCGACATCTAACCACCATAGTACTCGAAAGGAGACACTATACCACACACCACACACAAACACCATTGGTCTATGCTATGTAGTTGTGTCAGCAGAGTGACATATTCGGAGACACATGTCTTTGGTTGAAATACGAAAATGTCCTGCATCGACCACTTTTAACCATGATTTCTCCCACATCCCCACAGCTATCGACATTCGGCCAGGAAACGCCATGCTACTTCCACACACAAAGAACTGTGATCTGTGGTAGGTAGTGGTGGCTTAAATGTGAAATATAATAAAACACACGTCTATTTATATATATAAGATTAATTTCAGTGTTAAATTTCTCCCCATCTACTTTTGCGATTTAAGAATTCTAATTTTAAATTCTTTCAACGTTTTTAATAAATTATTCATCACTTCACTTGGTAATTTGTCCCAATTCCTGTCACCCTTACCCCCAAAGAAAATAGTTCCATTCCATTATGCATGAAATCGAGTGCCAGCTTGCGGTCATGATTATCTTTTCTTTTCCTTCCAATATTTCTAATGGTTCGACCAGTAGGGCTACTTCCAAGCCCCATCACCAATTAAGCCTTGTTCATTCTAAGCATTTTCTTCACCCTCTTCTGTCTTCAAATGACCAATCCATCTCCTTTATCATATCAGTTACTGACTGTGATCTGCGATATTTCCAAAAACAACTCTGGTTGCTCTTCAATGCAAGTCCTACAACTCTTGTATTTGTTACCCAAAATGCGGGCCCCAAACTACACACTATATTCAAACAATGGTCTAACCAAAGTTTGTAGCCCAATTACCTAATTTCTCTGGTACATCTTCTCATCTCCCTCTTCAGTAAATGAAGGATTTGGTAACTCTTCCCAACTTGCCCAATGTACCGATTTATTTTCATTCCATGCTAACCCCCCTGCGGCTGTTCAAATCTTCTCGTGTTTTGATCCTATTATATACCATCTGCAAACAATCTAAATTCTGGCCTTTAACCATCAAGACAAACATTCATTAGAATACTGAACTGCATTATCTCCAATAGGCTACCCTGTGGCGTCCCCATGTTTACTTCCACCTATTTTGATAATACATTTCCCAATCTAAAACTTTGCTTTCTGACTTTTAAGAATTCCTCTACCCAGCAAGTTACTTGTTACTCATTATTGTGCAACCCTTACTGTTGAACTTCACTTGACCACCATTAATAATATTATCTAACTGACGATTAATAGGTTCGTTTCCACTTCTAGCACATACAGGACATTTTGAAACAAAATTTTCTTAGAGTACGGGCTACACTGCAAACGACTTCGCCGATTGTTCACTCTGCGGAATTTGGCCGATTTCAGGGTAGGGCTACACTGTAAAATCGGATGGAGTGTAGCCGTACCCTTACATTGACCATTGGCTTCACATACATTCAAACTCAGCTTAGCAGAGCTTTTCACTGATAAGCATCATTTGCTACCTTGCTTGGTTTGATGAGTCGTTCTGTTTTTTCTTGATTGTTGTGCATGGTCATGTGCTCATAAGTGTCGGAGTCTACATACCAGGCATCGCTGTTTATATTCACTGAAGCTATGAATACAGCGGCTTAGTTGCTTGCGTTAGTGGGTGGGAGAGGGAGGGGGGGGGAGGGTAAGCGGAGCCAGGGTGCCCAGCTAAATAGAAATAAAATGCAAGTTTTAAAATATACACCTATTATTATTTCTTTTTAAAAAAGTGCATATTTTCTGGAGTTAATAACAAAATTAAAGTAAAAAATTATGTCCGTGATGAGGGGGAAGGGAGTGGGGGGGGGGGGTTGAATCCTAGCGCCTGTCCTGCCCATGTGGTTATGCTTATTACAACTTTAGCAGCGAAGCCCCTTTTGAAATTGTTTCTGAAACCTTTATTGTTGTTCATATAACTTACTGCAAAAGCTGATGTATCACCGTCACTTGTTTTACCATCTTGTAAAATTTTAGCTTTTACGGAGTCAGAACTTATTTTAGTACCAGAACTTTCGATGGCAATTATCATCGGTTTGTATGCATCTGGTAGACCGGAGAGAAAAGAGTTCCAAGCCACTGGTCTTCAACTTTAAATACAATATTTGTTAACTTGTGTGATTTTGTTGTGATGCTTTGGAAATATAGGCATACCTATTCATGCTTAATGTTGAATCGAAAAGATAGTTTTAACAAAAATATATGTGAGTGGACACTCTCTTTTCTTAAATATAAGTTTATTTTGGAGAGACAGTTATGTAAATTTAAGCTTTGAAGCTCACTTACAGTATCAAAATTATCTCTTTCGAATGCGAGAATGCATTACAAAAATTTTCTATAAAATATAATGAGATAAATAAATAAAAGAGCCAGAATCATGGTAATCATCTAAATCTAAGGCATATGCATAGATTTTAGTGAATATAAATTTATATAATGTCATTTCCATACCAAAATAAAGCTAATTAGTCCTCTATGCACTACGAAAATATAGATCTTAGATGACATTGAAACTGACTGTACATTTGAGCCAATGTGTACACATAAACGATTTAGGAGCAACATGTGATAACAGTTGTAGGGATGTGGAACTGTACGTACTAATCCTAAAGTCGATAATACTGTGTTACCAGGTTGTGATTATACACTAATATCCCAATGCGGGGGAATTTCAGTTTTTTAAAGCTCTGGTTATTTGTTACTTTTTTTACAAAGTTTCTAACTTTGCTCCATTAACTTTGAATATCTGTATAATTGGTAGGGACTTGTATTATCTGTGATTGTTAATATGTTCTTCAAATTTCTACAATTGTAATAATTAGCCTTTATTATGACATTAAATGTTGTAATCTGCTTGTTAAAGACCTTTACGAAGGAAGACGGCGACGTGTGGAAGATGCATCTGATGCCGGGCCCTCTACATCGGATGCGAAGAGACGCTGCCTGGAAACAAGAAATGACACCACGTAGAGACGGCTTCGACCTCACGAATCATGTTCCTCGGTCCGACACCTAGCCACCATGTCATGCAGTAGTGTGATAATTTATGTCCTTGTAAGGTGTTTTGTTAAAATTCCTGTATGTAAAATTGATTGTTCACGACATTAATTTGGCGCTGTAAATTTGAATTGTATACATCACCTTTATTATACTTGCTGTTTTACTACTGTTTTACCATCTTAATTTTTTGATGAATTCAGCTTCAAAGACAACACATGTCTCCCGCAATTAGATTTATCAAATACTATAATTGAAATTTCACTTTTTCTTGTTCGGAACTTTATGTTTCTCAAGACAGTATTGAACTGCCTTAAATGCTTCTTTCTTGTGAGTCCAAAGGTCGTCAGGCAGTGGCAGTTGCTGTCTATCATTTTCATTTATAAGACCTCTCCTTGGTAACTGGAATCATTGTGGCCGCATCTGACCTTGCCGCGATGCTCATAAACCACCGTTCGGATACTTCCCGTGTAACAGACCCAGATGCAAAACGTGCAGTATGCATCCACTATTGCAACCCTATTGTTGGTGAAACCTACCCCATCATAGACATGCCACTTACACCACAACCCCCTCATATACCAGCTAACCTGCCTCCAGTGCCAAAGTTCCTACATCACTTTACCTCGAACTCATTATCCGTCACAGACAGTTTACTCCCAAAACCTAGACATCCGTGTTGCTCACCATGCCAGTAATCACTACGCCCCCGACATCAATAACTGCTTCACAGTCAAAGCCATTAGAGTGCTTCCATATATCACCCTGCAATCTGAACTTCGCAAGTGGGAATTGGCATATCAACACATCCTGAAGACTAGACATCACCATTCACCCAGGCCTTAATTTCAGATAATACCGTCTATCCGCACCGTGTTTCACCCCTCACTGGCCAGTACAATAGATTCATATACATATTTATAGACCTTATTTCAAATTTTCAACTATTTCTATCATTATTATTATTTCCCCTTTTAATCTTTCTTGTGATTAATACTTGCGATTATCTCCCCCCCACCACCTCCTGCAGTGAATTTCATTCGTGTGTGGCCGTGTTAAACGCTAGGCTTGTGCGACCTCAGGCACTTGTTTCTCAACTTGCATACCAGCGAACGCATACGATCACTCAGTGTGTACGACTGTAAGCCAAAACGAAGGCGAATGAACGCATCCGACCGCATTCGTTTTGCCTGCGCTCGGTTTCGCTCGGGAGGCGATATATCAAAGCAAAATGCGGACCACACGTTTTCGGCTCTTTTATAGCGTGTAAGTCAAGAAGAATGCTATTGTTGTTTTGCAAGGAACATGGAGCTATCTATCCCGGATTCCTTAAAATTAATTAGAATTATATAAAAAATACGAGTGTTTATGAAACCCTATTCATAATGATTATAAAAATAAAATAAGGAAAACATAATACCTAGAACGAAATTAGTGATATTATGAAATGGTGCTCAAAAGACACGAAAAAGAAATCTCAATTGGTATCATTGAGACGTGAACGTCCAAAAACAGGAAAATTGACCATTGCAGCTCGATGTCATATTTAAATCGACATGGTTTGCTTTTAAAGGCTTGTTATATTTTTCGGATAAATTTGTACCAAGGGATAGAGAAAAATAATGACGTTTTGAAATCTGCGGACCGATCTTCTGCAATAGCGTATCAAAGTCAGTTGACTTAATTCTGCAGAAACTTTCAAAAAGTCCCTTCCTAATTTCAGGCTATAATATTCGTCTATTAAGTCTGTCCCTCTGTACCCATTTCTACATTCAAACAAAGAAGTCATGGACCACCGTCGTTGTCATCTCCTGCGTCTTCATACTTCATTAATTTTTTTTTTTAAATTTAATTGCGATGGAGCACATGTTCCAGTGGTTATTTCCCCTACACACTAATTTTTCCCCTTTCCTTTATCCACATACTTTTCCTCCACAAATTTCAACTTGAAATTGTTTCTACTTTTTTGGTAAACTCTTCATCAATTCTCCAGGTAACTTTTTCCAATCTCTGATCTCCTTACCAACAAAAGAAAATCTTTCCTCAACCTTGTGCCTGAAATCGAGTTCCCAGCTTGTGGTCATCTTTTCCCTTCCATGCATTACTTTTAATTCTTACACCAATATCTTGTCACGCCTCATCACAAATATACACCTTGTACACTCCCATGACGCTCTTCAGTCTCCTCCTGTCTTCCAATGGACATTTTTGGCGGAGATTTAAATTTACCAGGTGTAAATTGGGAAGGAAATAAGATTAATTACACAAGGGAACAGAGATTTGCAAATACTCTAATAAGCGAAGGAGGATGTACACAAGTGGTCGAGCAGAACACTAGGGGACAAAATATTTTTGTATACATTCCTAATAAAGTCTGACGATAACCTTGTAGGGGTGTCGACTAACCGAAGGAATAAGTGATCATGAAACAGTTCTGATGGATATTAGAGGATTCAGTGAACCAGCAGCAAAATTTATGGGGGACAATAGGTACAATTATAAAAAGGTACAGATTTCACATTGAAGAGATATTTGAGAGAATGTCTCAGCAAATGGAAGGAAGGCACAAGTACAGTAGAGTCAAGGTGGGAAGAGTTCAAGGAGATAATAACAAAGGGGGAAGAAATATTTATTCCAAAACAGAAAATAAAAGAAGTAGAGAACCTGTGTACTATAACAGGGAGGTGAGGTGGTTAAAGAGGTTGGTAAGAAGAGAATATAACAGACTTAAGAGACAGTGGGGTTGTCGGGAATATTTAAAACAATTAAACAAGGAACTAATAATAGCTAAGAAGGTGGCTAAATATGAATTTATGAAGAGTATTGTCAGTACAGGGGGACCATTGACTGATTTCATCTAGAAATTTCTATAACTATGTCAGAAAACTGAGAGGAAGGGAGGGTATTGAGGACACTTTTAGATAAGGATAGACAAGAAGTTACGGACGATTTGAAAAAGGCAGAGATTTTGAGTAATTGGTTTAGTGAGAAATTTTGGGACAATGAATCAGAAACAGGTGGTTCCGAATCAGATAACGAGCTTAAAACAATTAGAAATGAGCAGACCATAAAATTTGAAATTCATCATGAGGATATCATGAAGGAACTGAGAAAACTGAAAAAAAACATAAAGGGGCTGTTGTAGATAATATTACTACAGATGTCTTAAAAATGGCAGGATGTGACATTGTACCTTATCTTGAAATATTATTTATAATTGAGTCTTCATACTTGCTGCATACCAGAGGATTGGAAAAAGTGCGATAGTAGTGCCGGTACATAAAGGAGGGGTGAGAAATAGAGTCAAAAATTATAGGCCAATTATCTTGACGTTAGTGGTAGGTAAATTAATGGAGAGATTGATATGCAACCACATCAGAAATATATGTGAGGAGCGTAAGTGGTTTTCAAGTAGGCAACATAACTTTAGGCAAAGATATTCATGTGAATCTCAGTTGATAGGATATATGCAGGATATTTCGGATGAAATGGACAAGGGAGGTCAAATTGATATTGTAGCACTAGATCTTTCAAAAGGCTGTTGACAGAGTGAGCCATAAAATGGCAGTAAATAAGGAAAAATCTATTGGATTGGATCAGAAAGTGATTTGCTGGGATAGAAGAATTTTTGAAAGGTAGAAAACAGAAAGTTAGGGGTAGGAAATGCGGTATCAATAGAAGTGGAAGTAAAAATGGGAGTGCCACAGTGTAGCGTATTGGGACCATTGCTATTTATTATTCTAATGAATAATTGTGTTGATTGTTTACTATCAGAAATTAGATTGTTTTCAGATGACGTAATCCCATATAAAAAGATCAGAAACGGTTGAGGAATGTAAACAATTGCTGGGTGATCTGGACAGGATATCTGGTTGGGTTGGTAAACATGAGATGAAGATAAATCCAAAGAAGAGTCAGCTTATTAGATACACAAATAAAAAACAAAAGGTTATTATGATTATAAGGTAGGGAAAGAATTGCTTATTGAAGACTTGAAATGTAAATATCTTGGCATTACATTTAATAACAAGCTTAACTGGGCAGATCACATTGGACAGGTAGTAAGAAAAGGTTTAAAAAATCCTGCATTTGTTGGAGAGGGTGATGAGGGGATGTATGAGAGAAGTAAAGGAATTGGGTTACAAAACTTTGGTCAGACCTTGCTTGAATATGGTAGTGTAGTATGGGGCCCACATTTTGAGTATCAAATACAGGAGTTGGAGAAGGTGCAAAGAAGGGCTGCTAGATTTGTTTCTGGAAATTATCGCAGAACGCAATCAGTAAGAGATATGATAAAAGAGCTGGAATGGGACTCATTGCAAGACAGAAGGAGGCTGAAGAGGGTCATGGGAGCAGTGGCGTAGCTGGGTCAACAAGGGCCCCGGTGCAAAAAATTTATTTTGGGCCCTCAGGCCAGATGCTTTGTGTTGCTTGTAAAGGCCCCCTGAGCAGTGGTTGGGGCCGCCTGAGCAGAGGTGCGCTTGGGGACCCCAGAGGTATTCTTTGGGGCCCCTGAGGTATGCTTGGGGGCCCCTGAGGGTATGTTTGGGGGCCCTCTGAGCGTAGGGGCCCGTTGCACTGCACCGCCTAGCCCCATAGTA
>JARYHS010013630.1:19472834-19495085 GCA_031002005.1 Vandiemenella viatica
TAGAGTCCACACTTATTCTACTGGAGCTCTAGTCTGATCGTAGAAGATATTAAGTGAAAAGTCAGTCTATTAATACTGGATGGAACTTAAGATCGTTACGACGTCCGAGGCAGGGCGGCTAAGCTTTAAGCTAGCGGTTCGCTACCCGATGTTGCTCCTAAGCTCGCTGGTAATGAATAGAATGATTTATTGGTTGTACAGGGCCCACTTTGGCTCTGCTTTGCGTCACAAGAAGGTATTGCTGACATGCTATTCAGCATTCCTGAACGGGGCAACGACTTTGCTTGCGTCTGCGCTGAGTGACTGCAACTCTTCACTCTAGCTTCGCCAATGTCTCCAACATTTATAAAATCATTCTTACTTAATAATATGGCCCCAAACGAACATTACACATCCTTCTCAACCACCTCCTATACCAACCATCTATATTTTATGCCTCTATAGGGTGGGCCCCCACAGGCAAAGCTCCACAGCCTAAGCCAACACAGCCCAAGCCTCCACAACTCCCTGATCCTTTCGTCTCTCTGCCTGAACGGTTCCAATCTCCCTGATACTTTCATTCCTAATGCAAAATAGTCAAAAACATGGGAGAGGCTCATTTATTTCTTATGTTTCCTCTACACTATATGCCCAATGAAACTCCTTCTTATACCCACTGCATTTCACACCATTCGTCATGTTCTTGCGACAGGAGCCATACTTTCCAGGCATGACTTTTTCCAAATACTTCAAGTACCTTCCAAACAAATGTAAAGTAGCGAGAACAATACTCTATTAGTGATTAAAATACGATATTACTTATAACTGAATATTACTGAATAGAGCAGCTTTTAAATTACCAGACTCTAATTTAGAAAAGCTAATGTGTACCTGATAATTGTGACGTCACTAGTGTATCAGTAACCTGGTATAATGCCATTAAACTCTGCTCCATATGAGTTAATCAAAATTTAATTAAACAATTCCCATACTCTCAGCCACAGTCTACTCACACACAATTCATTGTATCCGATAATTGTCACAAACTCTACCAACTAATGTACTGAGCCCTTTACAAGACCCTTTTAGACACCTTTTCTGCTACGGAACACTAAAGCCACTAATTACCAATGTGTGCTCTACTGTAATGTTAAACCAAAAAAAAAAAAAAACTTAAATTTTTAAAAAAAAAAAAAGCAAATGAGTAATCACAGTGTCAACTTCCTTCAGTTTTTAAAAAAATAATAATATTTTAACCCTTAAAACCTGTTAGCTGTGTCATTCTCTGTTGATTTTTTTTTAACCTGTTACGTACACGGGCCAGTCAAGTTTCCCGAACTCCTTTCATACGTAATTTAAACCAATTCTTTTACCACACAATGATATGTCAGGATTTACATGCGTTTATAAACCAGCACTGCAGCGATTTCCACGCTACTTAACCTTACTTTCTGGTTGGTAACTAAAAGCATCCTTCTGGATTTGTTACACCCTATACTATTATTTCGCAGCATTGCGTTCTTAACCACAATAACCTAAACCACCAAAACTACAATTTCTAAAAGTAATTTAACAATAGTCTAATACAGCGTGTCCAAACAATTTCGCGATATTCACCAGTCAAAGCAGTTTCAAACACTAAACCTATTAGTAATATATAGTTTCCTTCATTTATAAAGGATTAATTCCGTTAAACGGTTGTTTGTAAAATGTATACATACATACGTGCTTCGAGTTATTGAACCAACAGCTTTCTTAACTATTTAAAGTATCAAACTTATATTACGCAGCGTTTCTTTACTCTTAGTAACACTGAACAAACCAACAAATAAAACTTTCTACACGTTATTTCATATTTAAAAGTAATTTGGATTGCATGTATCGCTTCACAACTTCCACGCTTGGGAAACCGGGTGCCTCATGTAACACCCATCCTCTATGGAAGTTATCCTCAGTACTCATTTGAAATATGATTCTAATTATTTTTAATTACATTTAGTGCTCTTCGGTCGTCAATGTTTATGCACAGATAACTATGTTTATATTTACTTACCGTTGTTTAAACCATATGACTTATTTTGTAGATGTAAAGGAAGCCACAAATTAAGCCTCAGTTGACCAAGTAACAGCTGCTCCATTTTAAAGAAATACAGAGTTATATATTCTCTTATCTCAATATCATTGACAAAGTTTGGATCACTGTATCCAATTAAGTAATTTCCAGTTTTGGAAAAGGAAGACAATGTTAACATTGATGACTTGGTAAATCCTGTTTTAAGGACAGAATTTAATAGATCTCTGAATGACTTGAAAGCAAATAAGGCAGTTGGAGTTGATGAGATCCCTGTAGAACTTCTTAAATCCCTAGGAGAGGAAGGAATCGAAATATTATTCAAGCTGATATCAAAAATTTATGAAACAGGAGAAATTCCAACTGATTTTAATTAAAATATCATCTTCACACTTCCGAAGAAATCACAAGCCGACAAATGTGAGAATTATCGCACCATTAATCTAACATCACATACTGCAAAATTACAGACCAGAATAATATACAGAAGAATGGAAAGAGTAGTAGAATACATAGTAAGTGAAGATCAGTTTGGGCTTAGGAAAAATCGCGGTACAAGGGAAGCAATTCTGTCTTTGAGATTAATACTTGAAGGGCGGATCAAGAAAAACAAAGATACTTTTATGGCATTTGTTGATTTAGAAAAAGCTTTTGATAATGGTAGGTGGGACAAGATGTTCGAAATTTTAAAGAAGTCAGATCTAAAATATCGAGATAGAAGAATACTTTATAAACTATATGAGAATCAAGTGGCTGTAGTAACAGTAGAGAATCATGAGAGACAAGCATCGGTTAAAAGGGTGTGAGACAAGGTTCTAGTCTATCCTCGTTCATATTCAACTTGTATGTAGAAGAAGCACTATAGAAGGTAAAAGAAAAATTTCCATGTGTGATAAGTGTTCAGGGAGAAAAAATCAGTATGCTTCGATTTGCTGATGACATTGTCTTGTTAGCAGAAAAGGCTGAGGATATTGAGAAATTACTGAATGGCATGAACAAAATACTGAAGGAAGAATTTGGACTGAATATAAATCAAAGCAAGACAAAAGTGATGAAATGTAGCAGAAATGATACCAATACTAGTAGAATAAATATAAAAATAGGATCCAATGCAATTGGAGAAGTAAGTGAATTCTGTTACTTGGGAAGCAAAATTAAAATCAATGGTTGAAACAGAAATGATGTTAAAAGCAGAAAAGCATTAGCAAAGAAGAGCCTTCATGAAAAGAGAAATCTTTTAGTTTCAAATATTGATCTAGGAATTAGAAAAAACCTTTTTAAAACTCTTTGTGTGGTGCACAGCACTTTACGGTAGCGTAACATGGACTTTAGGAATACTGGAAAGAAGGAAAAATGAAGAATTTGAAATGTGGTGCTACAGAATAATGTTGAAAATTAAGTGGACAGACAAAGTAAGAAATGAACGAGTTTTGGAAATGAAAGAAGTTTGTGGAAGAAGTTTACAGAAAAAAGAGACAGGCTGGTAGGTCATATTATGGGACATGCTGGATTGGTTAATTTGCTGGTGGAGGGAACTGTCGAAGTTAAGAACTGTATAGGAAGAAGAGATTAGAATATACGAAACAGATAATTGAGGACGTGGGTTGTAAGGGATATATAGACATGAAGAGGTTATCACAAGATAGGAAGGGATGGAAGGATTGCACCAAGCCAGTCGCAAGACTGATGACAGCAAAAACAAAATCCAATTAAGTCAGAAGTGTCTGAGTTAGGTGAGTAACACAATCCATAGTCCTTGGTTTCCATACAGTGTTTTAAGATTTACTTAACGGAATTCCAGTGAGCATGATCATAAGAATGTAGGGATTGACTCAAAACAAAGATAATATTTGGTCTGCTTTTTATTTCTGCATGGATGAGTGATCCCATTGCTTCTCGGTAGGATGGTTTATCTCAGATGTTACTCCATCAGCCTTTGAAATTCTTACTAGCGAATCATCAGGAATCCCATTAGGATTTGTATCAATCATATTAAATGTTCACAACTGCTTTATATATTTAGTATGGTGCATACAGTCATTAAATCTCTTTATTCACATGCCAAAAAGATTGGCAAGAGAGTAAACTTTCAAATCAAAATTCTTTGGCATGTCATTAATTACTTCATTCAAAACAGTCTTAGCTCAACAGATCAGAAGTCCGTCATAAACATCTACATCTACATCTATACTCTGCAAATCACAAATACTGTGAGTGGCAGAGGGTGCTAAGCACCCATCCTAATTCTGCGCATTCCAATCCCGAACAGATCGAGGAAAGAAGGAATACATAAATGAATCAGTACGACATCTTATTTCTCTAATCTTATCCCTCCTGTCATTGCGACCTAAATAGGTTGGCGGAAGACGTATTTCGTTGCACTCGTAACTTAAAGATTTTCGCATATTCTCCAGCAAATTCAAACGAAAACGACGTCGTCTGTCCGCCAAACAATCCCAGCCCAACCCACGAATTAGCTCTGTGACACTTACGTAAGGACTGTAACTAGCAGTCACGAATCGAGCGGCTCTTCTCTGTACTTTCTCTAATGTGTCAATCAATCCCTTGCGATACGGATCCCAAATTCCACAACAGTATTCCAAATGCGGACGCACTAGTGTTTTGTACGCTATTTCCTTTGTATGAGCATTACAACTTCTCAAAATACGTCCTATGAATCGTAGTTTGGAATTAGCTTTTCCTACAACGGAAGTTATGTGCAAGTCCCATTTCATGTTGCTTTGTACTGTTACGCCTAGATACTTCAGGGAATCTACAGTGTCAACAACTGAATTGTTAACTTTGTACTCCAGAGCAAGCGGGGGTCTTTTTATTACTTATGTGCATTGCCTTGCACTTTTTACAGTTAAGTGTAAGCTGCCATTCACGGCACCATTCCTAAATAACATCCAGATCGCGCTGAATTTCTAAGCAATCGTCGGAGCACCTCACTTCCCTATAAATAAGTGCATCATCAGCAAAAAAATCGCATCCTGCAATTAACGTTGTCACCGAGATCGTTTATAAAAATTAAGAAAAGAAGTGGTCCTATTACACTTCCTTGAGGAACGCCCGAAGTAACATCTAGTTTAGAAGAGGCTTCCCCGTCTACAACGACATACTGTGACCGACCAGTTAGAAAATCGCGTATCCATTCGCAAATCTGATCAGATATACCGTACGCTCGGATCTTCGCTAAGAGTCGGTTGTGTGGTACAGAGTCAAAAGCTTTCTGAAAATCCAAGAAAATAGCATCAACTTGTGATCCCGCATCAATAACTTTCATTACATCATGCGAAAATAGAGCCAGTTGCGTTTCACATGATCGGTTCTTCCGAAATCCGTGTTGGTATGCTGTAAGTAGCTCGTTTTCATCTAAAAACTTCATAACGTTAGAGCATATGACATGCTCCAGAATTCTACTGCAAACAGATGTTAGCGATATCGGACGATAATTCCTAGGATCTCTCCGATCTCCTTTCTTGAAAACGGGAATCACCTTTTCTTTCCTCTAAAGATTTACGAAATATATCTGACAGAAATGGTTCTATTTCTTCCGCGTATTCCGAAAATACTCTTACTGGTACACCATCGGGACCCGGCGCTTTCCCCCACTTCAGGAGCTTTAATTGCTTTATGATACCTACACTATCAATTTGTACTGGATCCATTTCAAATTCAACACGCCGTGGAAAAACGGGAATGTTTTCCATGTTTTCGTCAGTGAAGGAATTTTTAAATTCTGCGTTAAATACGGTAGCCTTGTCGCGGCTGTCATCAACTTCCCGACCGTCTTTTAGTAGAACTGGCATGCAGACAAAGATAACATTATATATGACTGATGTGTCCAGTATCAACACTCTGGTTTGATTTCGTTTTCACAGAACTACATTTATTTAAAGCTGAATCAAATTTTATATTTCAGCATCTAGAGGCTTTTTTTAAGGCATATAAAGATTTTAACGAGGTGCATACAATATTAAGATTGCAGTCCAGTCCCTCTGGTAGTGTTATGGGTATATTCTCTTTCAATTAACCGTAAAGGAAAGCTGTAGTTACATCAAATTTCAAGTTATTTTGAACTGCAACGGACAATAACAGTAGAATAGAGTCGTATCTTGCTGTTGATGAGAAAATCATCATAATCAATCCCTTCAGTGTAAGCATTTGCTATTCATTATTCTAATGAATAATTGTGTTGATTGTTTACTATCTGAAATTAGATTGTTTGCAGATGACGTAATGCTGTATAAAAGGATGAAAACGATAGAGGACTGTAAACAGTTGCAGGGTGATCTGGACAGGATATCTAGTTGGGTTTGCAAACATGGGATGAAGATAAATGCAATGAAGAGTCAGCTAATTAGATACACAAATAAAAAACAAAAGGTAAATTATGAATATAAGGTGGGGAAAGAATTGCTTTCTGAAGACGTGAAATGTAAATATCTTGGAATTACTTTTGATAAAAAGCTTAACTGGGCAGGACACATTGGACAGGTGGTAGGAAAAGGTTTCAAAATTCTGCACTTGTTGGAGAGAGTGATGAGAGGATGCACGAGAGAAGTAAAGGAATTGGGTTACAAAACTTTTGTTAGACCATTGCTCGAATATGGTAGTGTAGTATGGGACCCACATTTTGAGTATCAAATACAGGAGTTGGAGAAGGTGCAAAGAAGGGTTGCTAGATTTGTTTCTGGAAATTATCGCAGAATGCAATCAGTGACAGATATGATAAAGGAGCTGGAATGGGATTCATTGCAAGACAGCTGGAGGATGAGGAGGGTCATGGGAGTATACAGGGCGTATACTGGCGATGAGGCATGGAAAGTTATTGCAGTAGGTATGAAAAGTAGTTCATGGAAGGGAAAAGATGACCATGACCACAAGCTGGCACTCGATTTCAGGCACAGGGGTGTGAGAAGATTTTCTTTTTTAGGTAAGGGTGTCAGGGATTGGAAGCGTTACCAAGGGGAGTGATGAATAACCTACCGAAAACGTTAAAAGAATTTAAAGTTAAAAATTTGTAGAGGGCAAATGTAGGTGAGTGTAGGATAGGGGGATGTTGGGTGTGTAGGGAAAGTGCCACCGGAGCGTGTGCTCCATTGCAATTAAATTAAATTATCTATTCACACATATTCTGGATTTGTAACGAGGACCGGTTGGTTCATCGTTAATGTAGAACACCCATTTACTTCCTATTATCTTCGCAAGCTAATGCGTTTCTACCAATCTCATTGTTCCATTTCGATGATGAAATTTTAATTCATTGTCTACAGACATCTACTTTTCTGAAACAGCATATGTTATTGCTCCATTGTAAGTTCGTGGAATAGGAATTGTTATATCTACACTGTAACACAGGTAACGCTTTTCATCTTTTCGTTTAGAGAGCCTTAATTTATTTCTGTTCTTAGAGTTATATCTAAGGGTAAAGGTATCTCAATAGTCACTTCTGGTTTATACTCACTGTCAGAAGAATCTTCAGCAGTAGTAACTGTAGAAACTAATTTGGCACCGGAGCTCTCTGATATGTGTTTATCATTTGATTCAGATGTTGAATCACACATTGGTTCTGTCAAATCTTTTAACAATAGATTCCAAAAAAACATAACCTCCGCTCTTTATCACTCTCCGAGAAGGAGGTATTATAAAATCTCGCAGTATAAATTTAATTTTCTGACTTCAGGATTCCATTTCCTTCGTTTTTTGTTAGGCCAAAGTGTCATGGCATGACAGCTTAATATTTTTAAACTCACATTTTGTTTTCTCCCTGACCACATTTCCTCTGGTGTTTTATGTATCAGAGATCGCGTTGGAGCTCTGTTGGTGAGATCAGCACAGTGTACAGATTCGTCCCAGTGTAGCTTAGGAAGATTAGCACTGATTGATTTTGATGTTTCCATTAACGTTTGTTTCATTTGTTCGCCAACACTATTTTCTTCTGGAGTGTATGGTGTGGTAGTTTGATGGATTATTCCAGCACATTGTAAGACCGGAGAAAAGTTGTTGTTAACATATACTACGCCATTGTCTGAGTGTAGACATTTCATGTTACACTCCAATTGTTTTTCAACTTGCATTATATAATTTTTTATTTTTTAACAATTTTCTGACATTTTATGTAGAAAATAAATAAATATTTTCTTTGAATAATCGTTAATAAATATCATAAATTGTTTAACACAGATGTGAGAGTGTACCAACTCAAGTAATTTTGAAACTTTTGACCCACTGTATATTACATGTAACCTGTTTTCCTTCTAAGCAACTTGTACCAACTAATTTGTCTGCTTTCTTGGACAGTTTCACACTTTCTGAATTATATACTGCTTTCTACTGATCGTCATATTTCAAATGGCCCATTCGCTGGGGCCACAGGAAAATATCTTGTTCATCAACATCGGAATTGTATGCTTGATGATTACACATATTTAATTTGTACATATTGTTGACTAACCTGGCTCTCCCAACTATTTCAGTTGTGCTGTACAATTAATTGAATTGCAATGGAGCACACGCTCCAGTGGTAATTCCCTCAGTTGTGTAATTATCATTGTCATACTAGTTGTTACCCACGACTTCGTTCGTGTTTGTAAAGAATTTGGATTCACAGCTACCGACATCTAACCACCATAGTGCACGATGGAGACTTTATGCTATTACCACACACAAATGCCAGTCATCTGCGCTAAGTAGGTCAGGCAGCGAAGTAAAATTTACGGACACACATGACTTTGGACGAAATACGAAAATGTCCTTGATCACCCCTTTCAACCACCATATCTCCCACACTCCCAAAGTTACCGAAATTCGGCCAATGTTGTGATCGATGGGTGACACTGTGTTACTACCACACACAAAAACAAGTAATGTGCGCTTCATAGTTTTGGCTGAAAAGTGATACACAGGGACACATACGCTTTTGTTAGAAATTTGGAAGTGCCGCAGGTCGAAAAGTTTCAACCACCATATCTCCCACACCCCCAGACCTCTAACAACCATAGTGCACGACAGGAGACACGATTCTACTATCACACACAAACACCAATGCTCTATGCTATGTAGTTGTGGCAGAAAAGTGACATATGCGGAGACACATGTCTTTGGTCGAAATACGAAAATATTCTTGATCCTCCAATTTCAGCCACCACACTACCACAGTTACCGAAATTCGGCAAACGTTGTGATCGACGGGTGACTCTGACCATACACAAACACCAGTGATCTGCGCTATATAGTTTTGGCTGAAAAGTGATACACCATGACACGTTTTTGGTATAAATATGAAAGTGCCACAGGTCGCCCACTTTCAACTACCATATCTGCCACACCCCCATAGCTACCGACATCTAAGCACCATAATACTCGATAGGAGACACGATACCAATACCACACACAAACACAAATGGTCTATGCTATGTAGTTGTGACAGCAGAGTGACATATACGGAGACACATATCTTTGGTCGAAATACGAAAATATCCTTGATCCGCCAATTTCAACCACCATATCTCCCACACTACCACAGTTACCGAAATTCGGCCAATGTTGTTATCGACGGGTAACTCTGTGCTACTACCACACACAAACACCAGTGATCTGCGATAGATAGTTTTGGCTGAAAAGTGGTACACCATGACACATACGTTTTATGTAGAAACATGAAAGTGCCGCAGGTCGACCACTTTCAACCACCATAGCTACCGACATCTAACCACCATAGTACTCGAAAGGAGACACTATACCACCACCACACACAAACACCATTGGTCTATGCTATGTAGTTGTGTCAGCAGAGTGACATATTCGGAGACACATGTCTTTGGTTGAAATACGAAAATGTCCTGCATCGACCACTTTTAACCATGATTTCTCCCACATCCCCACAGCTATCGACATTCGGCCAGGAAACGCCATGCTACTTCCACACACAAAGAACTGTGATCTGTGGTAGGTAGTGGTGGCTTAAATGTGAAATATAATAAAACACACGTCTATTTATATATATAAGATTAATTTCAGTGTTAAATTTCTCCCCATCTACTTTTGCGATTTAAGAATTCTAATTTTAAATTCTTTCAACGTTTTTAATAAATTATTCATCATTTCACTTGGTAATTTGTCCCAATTCCTGTCACCCTTACCCCCAAAGAAAATAGTTCCATTCCATTATGCATGAAATCGAGTGCCAGCTTGCGGTCATGATTATCTTTTCTTTTCCTTCCAATATTTCTAATGGTTCGACCAGTACTTCCAAGCCCCATCACCAATTAAGCCTTGTTCATTCTAAGCATTTTCTTCACCCTCTTCTGTCTTCAAATGACCCAATCCATCTCCTTTATCATATCAGTTACTGACTGTGATCTGCGATAATTTCCAAAAACAACTCTGGTTGCTCTTCAATGCAAGTCCTACAACTCTTGTATTTGTTACCCAAAATGCGGGCCCCAAACTACACCACTATATTCAAACAATGGTCTAACCAAAGTTTGTAGCCCAATTACCTAATTTCTCTGGTACATCTTCTCATCTCCCTCTTCAGTAAATGAAGGATTTGGTAACTCTTCCCAACTTGCCCAATGTACCGATTTATTTTCATTCCATGCTAACCCACCCTGCGGCTGTTCAAAGTCTTCTCGTGTTTTGATCCTATTATATACCATCTGCAAACAATCTAAATTCTGGCCTTTAACCATCAAGACAAACATTCATTAGAATACTGAACTGCATCATCTCCAATAGGCTACCCTGTGGCGTCCCCATGTTTACTTCCACCTATTTTGATAATACATTTCCCAATCTAAAACTTTGTTTTCTGACTTTTAAGAATTCCTCTACCCAGCAAGTTACTTGTTACTCATTATTGTGCAACCCTTACAGTTGAACTTCACTTGACCACCATTTATAATATTATCTAACTGACGATTAATAGGTTCGTTTCCACTTCTAGCACATACAGGACATTTTGAAACAAAATTTTCTTAGAGTACGGGCTACACTGCAAACGACTTCGCCGATTGTTCACTCTGCGGAATTTGGCCGATTTCGGGGTAGGGTTACACTGTAAAGTCGGATGGAGTGTAGCCATTGGCTTCACATACATTCAAACTCAGCTTAGCAGAGCTTTTCACTGATAAGCATCATTTGCTACCTTGCTTGGTTTGATGAGTCGTTCTGTTTTTTCTTGATTGTTGTGCATGGTCATGTGCTCATAAGTGTCGGAGTCTACATACCAGGCATCGCTGTTTATATTCACTGAAGCTATGAATACAGCGGCTTAGTTGCTTGCGTTAGTGGGTGGGAGAGGGAGGGGGGGGGGGAGGGTAAGCGGAGCCAGGGTGCCCAGCTAAATAGAAATAAAACGCAAGTTTTAAAATATACACCTATTATTATTTCTTTTTAAAAAAGTGCATATTTTCTGGAGTTAATAACAAAATTAAAGTAAAAAATTATGTCCGTGATGAGGGGGAAGGGAGTGTGGGGGGGGCGGGTTGAATCCTAGCGCCTGTCCTGCCCATGTGGTTATGCTTATTACAACTTTAGCAGCGAAGCCCCTTTTGAAATTGTTTCTGAAACCTTTATTGTTGTTCATATAACTTACTGCAAAAGCTGATGTATCACCGTCACTTGTTTTACCATCTTGTAAAATTTTAGCTTTTACGGAGTCAGAACTTATTTTAGTACCAGAACTTTCGATGGCAATTATCATCGGTTTGTATGCATCTGGTAGACCGGAGAGAAGCAGAGTTCCAAGCCACTGGTCTTCAACTTTAAATACAATATTTGTTAACTTGTGTGATTTTGTTGTGATGCTTTGGAAATATAGGCATACCTATTCATGCTTAATGTTGAATCGAAAAGATAGTTTTAACAAAAATATATATGAGTGGACACTCTCTTTTCTTAAATATAAGTTTATTTTGGAGAGACAGTTATGTAAATTTAAGCTTTGAAGCTCACTTACAGTATCAAAATTATCTATTTCGAATGCGAGAATGCATTACAAAAATTTTCTATAAAATATAATGAGATAAATAAATAAAAGAGCCAGAATCATGGTAATCATCTAAATCTAAGGCATATGCATAGATTTTAGTGAATATAAATTTATATAATGTCATTTCCATACCAAAATAAAGCTAATTAGTCCTCTATGCACTACGAAAATATAGATCTTAGATGACATTGAAACTGACTGTACATTTGAGCCAATGTGTACACATAAACGATTTAGGAGCAACATGTGATAACAGTTGTAGGGATGTGGAACTGTACGTACTAATCCTAAAGTCGATAATACTGTGTTACCAGGTTGTGATTATACACTAATATCCCAATGCGGGGGAATTTCAGTTTTTTAAAGCTCTGGTTATTTGTTACTTTTTTTACAAAGTTTCTAACTTTGCTCCATTAACTTTGAATATCTGTATAATTGGTAGGGACTTGTATTATCTGTGATTGTTAATATGTTCTTCAAATTTCTACAATTGTAATAATTAGCCTTTACTATGACATTAAATGTTGTAATCTGCTTGTTATAGACCTTTACGAAGGAAGACGGCGACGTGTGGAAGATGCATCTGATGCCGGGCCCTCTACATCGGATGCGAAGAGACGCTGCCTGGAAACAAGAAATGACACCACGTAGAGACGGCTTCGACCTCACGAATCATGTTCCTCGGTCCGACACCTAGCCACCATGTCATGCAGTAGTGTGATAATTTATGTCCTTGTAAGGTGTTTTGTTAAAATTCCTGTATGTAAAATTGATTGTTCACGACATTAATTTGGCGCTGTAAATTTGAATTGTATACATCACCTTTATTATACTTGCTGTTTTACTACTGTTTTACCATCTTAATTTTTTGATGAATTCAGCTTCAAAGACAACACATGTCTCCCGCAATTAGATTTATCAAATACTGTAATTGAAATTTCACTTTTTCTTGTCCGGAACTTTATGTTTCTCAAGACAGTATTGAACTGCCTTAAATGCTTCTTTCTTGTGAGTCCAAAGGTCGTCAGGCAGTGGCAGTTGCTGTCTATCATTTTCATTTATAAGACCTCTCCTTGGTAACTGGAATCATTGTGGCCGCATCTGACCTTGCCGCGATGCTCATAAACCACCGTTCGGATACTTCCCGTGTAACAGACCCAGATGCAAAACGTGCAGTATGCATCCAACTATTGCAACCCTATTGTTGGTGAAACCTACCCCATCATAGACCATGCCACTTACACCACAACCCCCCTCATATACCAGCTAACCTGCCTCCAGTGCCAAAGTTCCTACATCGACTTTACCTCGAACTCATTATCCGTCACAGACAGTTTACTCCCAAAACCTAGACATCCGTGTTGCTCACCATGCCAGTAATCACTACGCCCCCGACATCAATAACTGCTTCACAGTCAAAGCCATTAGAGTGCTTCCATATATCACCCTGCAATCTGAACTTCGCAAGTGGGAATTGGCATATCAACACATCCTGAAGACTAGACATCACCATTCACCCAGGCCTTAATTTCAGATAATACCGTCTATCCGCACCGTGTTTCACCCCTCACTGGCCAGTACAATAGATTCATATACATATTTATAGACCTTATTTCAAAATTTTCAACTATTTCTATCATTATTATTATTTCCCCTTTTAATCTTTCTTGTGATTAATACTTGCGATTATCTCCCCCCCACCACCTCCAGCAGTGAATTTCATTCGTGTGTGGCCGTGTTAAACGCTAGGCTTGTGCGACCTCAGGCACTTGTTTCTCTCAACTTGCATACCAGCGAACGCATACGATCACTCAGTGTGTACGACTGTAAGCCAAAACGAAGGCGAATGAACGCATCCGACCGCATTCGTTTGCCTGCGCTCGGTTTCGCTCGGGAGGCGATATATCAAAGCAAAATGCGGACCACACGTTTTCGGCTCTTTGTAAGTCAAGAAGAATGCTATTGTTGTTTTGCAAGGAACATGGAGCTATCTATCCCGGATTCCTTAAAATTAATAGAATTATATAAAAAAATACGGGTGTTTATGAAACCCTATTCATAATGATTATAAAAATAAAATAAGGAAACATAATACCTAGAACGAAATTAGTGATATTATGAAATGGTGCTCAAAAGACACGAAAAAGAAATCTCAATTGGTATCATTGAGACGTGAACGTCCAAAAACAGGAAAATTGACATTGCAGCTGATGTCATATTTAAATCGACATGGTTTGCTTTTAAAGGCTTGTTATATTTTTCGGATAAATTTGTACCAAGGGATAGAGAAAATAATGACGTTTTGAAATCTGCGGACCGATCTTCTGCAATAGCGTATCAAAGTCAGTTGACTTCATTCTGCAGAAACTTTCAAAAAGTCCCTTTCTAATTTCAGCTATAATATCGTCTATTAAGTCTGTCCCTCTGTACCCATTTCTACATTCAAACAAAGAAGTCATGGACCACCGTCGTTGTCATCTCCTGCGTCTTCATACTTCATTAATTTTTTTTTTAATTTAATTGCGATGGAGCACATGTTCCAGTGGTTATTTCCCTACACACTAATTTTTCCCCTTTCCTTTATCCACATACTTTTCCCTCCACAAATTTCAACTTGAAATTGTTTCTACTTTTTTGGTAAACTCTTCATCAATTCTCCAGGTAACTTTTTCCAATCTCTGATCTCCTTACCAACAAAAGAAAATCTTTCCTCAACCTTGTGCCTGAAATCGAGTTCCAGCTTGTGGTCATCTTTTCCCTTCCATGCATTACTTTTAATTCTTACACCAATATCTTGTCACGCCTCATCACAAATATACACCTTGTACACTCCCATGACGCTCTTCAGTCTCCTCCTGTCTTCCAATGGACATTTTTGGCGGAGATTTAAATTTACCAGGTGTAAATTGGGAAGGAAATAAGATTAATAACACAAGGGAACAGAGATTTGCAAATACTCTAATAAGCGAAGGAGGATGTACACAAGTGGTCGAGCAGAACACTAGGGGACAAAATATTTTGGATATATTCCTAATAAAGTCTGACGATAACCTTGTAGGGTGTCGACTAACCGAAGGAATAAGTGATCATGAAACAGTTCTGATGGATATTAGAGGATTCAGTGAACCAGCAGCAAAAATTTATGGGGGAAATAGGTACAATTATAAAAAGGTACAGATTTCACATTTGAAGAGATATTTGAGAGAATGTCTCACCAAATGGAAGGAAGGCACAAGTACAGTAGAGTCAAGGTGGGAAGAGTTCAAGGAGATAATAAGATAGGGGGAAGAAATATTTATTCCAAAACAGAAAATAAAAAGAAGTAGAGAACCTGTGTACTATAACAGGGAGGTGAGGTGGTTAAAGAGGTTAGTAAGAAGAGAATATAACAGACTTAAGAGACAGTGGGGTTGTCGGGAATATTTAAAACAATTAAACAAGGAACTAATAATAGATAAGAAGGTGGCTAAATATGAATTTATGAAGAGTATTGTCAGTACAGGGGGACCATTGACTGATTCACCTAGAAATTTCTATAACTATGTCAGAAAACTGAGAGGAAGGGAGGGTATTGAGACACTTTTAGATAAGGATAGACAAGAAGTTACGGACGATTTGAAAAAGGCAGAGATTTTGAGTAATTGGTTTAGTGAGAAATTTTGGGACAATGAATCAGAAACAGGTGGTTCCGAATCAGATAACGAGCTTAAAACAATTAGAAATGAGCAGACCATAAAATTTGAAATTCATCATGAGGATATCATGAAGGAACTGAGAAAACTGAAAAAAACATAAAGGGGCTGTTGTAGATAATATTACTACAGATGTCTTAAAAATGGCAGGATGTGACATTGTACCTTATCTTGAAATATTATTTAAATTGAGTCTTCATACTTGCTGCATACCAGAGGATTGGAAAAGTGCGATAGTAGTGCCGGTACATAAAGGAGGGGTGAGAAATAGAGTCGAAAATTATAGGCCAATTATCTTGACGTTAGTGGCAGGTAAATTAATGGAGAGATTGATATGCAACCACATCAGAAATATATGTGAGGAGCGTAAGTGGTTTTCAAGTAGGCAACATAACCTTAGGCAAAGATATTCATGTGAATCTCAGTTAATAGGATATATGCAGGATATTTCGGATGAAATGGACAAGGGAGGTCAAATTGATAGTGTAGCACTAGATCTTTCAAAGGCTGTTGACAGAGTGAGCCATAAAATGGCAGTAAATAAGGAAAAATCTATTGGACTGGATCAGAAAGTGATTTGCTGGATAGAAGAATTTTTGAAAGGTAGAAAACAGAAAGTTAGGGTAGGAAATGCGGTATCAATAGAAGTGGAAGTAAAAATGGGAGTGCCACAGTGTAGCGTATTGGGACCATTGCTATTTATTATTCTAATGAATAATTGTGTTGATTGTTTACTATCAGAAATTAGATTGTTTTCAGATGACGTAATCCTATATAAAAAGATCAGAACGGTTGAGGAATGTAAACAATTGCTGGGTGATCTGGACAGGATATCTAGTTGGGTTGGTAAACATGAGATGAAGATAAATCCAAAGAAGAGTCAGCTTATTAGATACACAAATAAAAAACAAAAGGTTTATTATGATTATAAGGTTGGGAAAGAATTGCTTATTGAAGACTTGAAATGTAAATATCTTGGCATTACATTTGATAACAAGCTTAACTGGGCAGATCACATTGGACAGGTAGTAAGAAAAGGTTTCAAAATCATGCATTTGTTGGAGAGGGTGATGAGGGGATGTATGAGAGAAATAAAGGAATTGGATTACAAAACTTTGGTTAGACCTTTGCTTGAATATGGTAGTGTAGTATGCGACCCACATTTTGAGTATCAAATACAGGAGTTGGAGAAGGTGCAAAGAAGGGCTGCTAGATTTGTTTCTGGAAATTATCGCAGAACGCAATCAGTAAGAGATATGATAAAAGAGCTGGAATGGGACTCATTGCAAGACAGAAGGAGGCTGAAGAAGGCCATGGGAGCAGTGGCGTAGCTAGGTCAACAAGGGCCCCGGTGCAAAAAAAATATTTTTGGCCCTCAGGCCAGATGGGCGACCTTCTTTTTTGCTTGTATTGCTGGTAAGGGCCCCCTGAGCAGTGGTTGGGGGCCGCCTGAGCAGAAGTATTCTTGGGGGCCCCTGAGGTATGCTTGGGGGCCTCCTGAGCTTAGGGGCCCGGTGCACTGCACCGCCTAGCCCCATAGTAGCTACGCCCCTGCATGCGAGTGTACTGGGAGTATATTGGTGATGATGCCTGGAAAGATATTGGTGTAAGAATTGAAAGTAATGCATGGAAGGGAAAAGATGACCATGACCTCAAGCTGGCACTCGATTTCAGGCACAAGGGTGTAGGAAGATTCTCTTTTTTGGGTAAGGGTGTCAGAGATTGGAATAAGTTACCAAGAGAAATGATGAATAATTTGCCATAAACGTTGAAAGACAAATCTATAAACAATAATGTATGACGCACTAGCTTTGATTAAGTCATCTCTACCCCCGCCCCTTTTTTTGGTAGCTATAAAATACTTTTACCACATACACCCAGAGGCGGCCCTAGCAAGTATTTCAGGTGGTGCGAGATCTCATTGTGGCGCACCCAAATGTTCAGTCGCTCACTCGAGCAAAGCCGCTGGCAGAAGACAGTCTTTGTATATTAATAAAAACTCAAACCCCAGAAACAGTAGTATAGGACAGCAGCGGTATGAATGAGAAACAACTGTAAAAAGGAACACTACATGTTTGAAAAATTTAAGTTACTATGTTGTACACAAAGCTTGCATCACGAAACTGTCAAATTCACATAATTTAATATTTTTTTAACAACTAAAGAAGGAAATAAAATCATAACTAAAAGGCCTAGAATGCCATCTTCCTCGCTTTTGTCCTTGAACAATACTATTTTCTACTGAAAAAATTGCAGGATCTGGCAGTATATCTGGAATCTGAGCTTTGATGATAAGTTTTAATTTACTGAAACTTTGTTGTTCTATAGAGACAGTTACAGGTGTGGTTGGCAAAATTCGAAGTGGTGTCTACACATTCGTAAATATATCCTGCTCACAATTTTGTTTCATAAGGTGAACTTTAGTGGTTCTGCTGATTCAAACCCCATCAACAATAGTTTAAGTTAGAAAGTTCCTCAATCAACTCACAACCGAATATGTTAAACTTATTTCTAAATCTGCGCAGAATTATTCCAATTCTGACTAATCAGGAATTGTTTTGCTAATGTGTAAGAACGGCACTGTATCATTAAATCTACAGGGTGCGGTAGCATAACTTCCTTTTTTCAAAACTTAATAAAACCCTTTGTATGAATCAGAAAATTTTTATTTGTTTTTCATAATGTAGGCACATACATAAAGTTTTATTTACTTAGTTTTGAAGATCAATTCAGGTAGGTGACGTCCCCCATTCTGCACACACCGAGTAAACCAATTTTTGGTGTTTGTCATGACTCCCGCCTGCATAGCAGGCGTTATGTTGGCAATTTCTTCCTGGATGCTGGTCTTCAAATCTTGTAGGGTCCTTGAACGGTTCACATAAACACGGGAATTCAAAAAATCCCATAGAAAAAAATCACAGGGGGTCAAATCGAGAGGGCGGGCCGGCCACTCCAAATCGCCCCTAATTGAGATTAGACGCTGTGGGAAGTGTTTCCTCAAAACAGCCATCGATGCTCTTGATGTGTGTGCCGTTGCACCGTCTTGTTGGAACCAAGTGTCCCCTAAGTCCAACTCATCTAGCCGTGGGAAAAAAAATCCCTGTAACATGTTTACATATCGGTCAGAATTCACTGTGACTTCATTTTCTCAAAGAACCAGGGACCAATAATTCCACCTGAGGAAATTGCACACCACACTGTGACTTTAGGTGAATACAAAGGCCTTTGACGCAATTGTCGAGGATTGGTGTCAGCCCAGTAGCGCATGTTTCGTTTGTTGACGGATCCACACAAATGAAAATTGGCTTCATCATCCAAAAAACAATAGCGTCCACAGGAACATCTTCCAGAAGAACCTCACACGCGTTCCTCCGAGAATTGAACTCACGTTCAGAAAGTTCCTGCACAATCGCCATCTTGTATGGATGGAAATGAAGATTATCATGAAGAATTCTCCTCAAAGAACGATCGAAAATTCCAAGGGCAGACGCATGTCTGCGCGCAGAACGTCGTGGTGATCGCAACATTTAAGCTCTCATTGTCTCAATGTTCTCAGGTGATCTAATGGGCCGAGGGCCTCCAGTTCTTCGTCTTGTCGCTCTTGCAGTTTGTCTGACGTAGTGACCCACGTAACAATTGATTTACGGTCGGGGGCAGGGGACAACGGGGTTAAATTAAAGAGATTCCGAAAAACGCTCTGGATTGCGATCACAGAACATCCGTTCGAAAATTAGGCCTCAACGGCAAACGTACGCGCCTCACTGTTCCAACACATGATGGCGACTGAACTGTGTCGGGACAAAACTTTATAATCAAGCCTCTTGAACGAGACCACTAGCGCCGCACTACGATATCAACCGACTGAATGGCACGCATTTTAAAAAAGGAAGTTATGCTGCCGCACCCTGTAGATATCTGCTTAGAATATTTACTTGAAACAATGTATTACACCAAATCACCGTTGCAACTATGAGCTCAAATTGCTGCATAATCTGGCTCAGGTACAAGGCCTCTGTTGCTGCAACTGAATAATTCGTTTCCAGAAGGGCGTCACGAACTGAAGAGTAGGGATAATGAACTGCAGCGAGACCAGAAACTCAATTCTCAAAACAAGTTTCGCAATTTTTTTTTTTTTTTGCGATAGTCCTAAGTGTTAGAATAGAACAAATATTCTTTCAAGAAATCCGGACAAGGAAACATTTAACAGATGTTTTGGCGGCACCTGCTTTTACCAAATTTAATGACAGCTACATGGATTAAAAAATGCTCGAAGACATTGGTTCAGAATTCTGCTTTGAACACCTTCGATTCCTCCTATCATATTGGATCCAGTGTCATATCTTTAGCCTTGACAATCGTTAATATCCAAATTGAACTATTACAAAGTATTATTGACAAAAAGGCCAGGGAGTCCAGCTCCCAGCCCCGAAGAGTCACCGGTTTATATGTAACGAAATACGCACTTGGACTTCATTTGTGTCAATAAAAGCAATGTTAAATATAATATTTCGGCGTGACTGACATCAGGAGTTCAATTCAATAATACGGAAAAGTATTTAGACGACTTATCCATAGCCATATTTGTATTACGAAATTCTTTAGTTTTGAATACGTTTGCCAAATTAATAGACATTAGTCTCGTTATTAACAACATGACGGACATGCTGCATCACCACAGGGTCATATTTTACAAGCAGTTACAATGTAGCCAGGAAGTTACCATTATTAGAAGTATTTAGTGTTTCAGATCCAAAACTTCCTCTGAAAGAAAAAAATTATTGTATGTAAAACGAATAAATTCATTCGAGAATTGCAACTCATTGTGATTTTTCGTCTTCAGACTGTATTTATAAATACTTGCCTATTACACTTAAGTTCTTTAATCGAATCAACGCTTCTATACAACTGAACATGGTGTGCTGGTGATTTGAGGAAGTTTCGTGCGTTTTAAGACGCTGTGATAAGTAGCTCCAGACTCCAGTTATCATATCATCCTTCTCCCAAATATGAGTGAGACGTTCTGTTAAATAAACAGAAAGAACAATATATGATATCTGCAGATTTAAAGTAAACAAGCCATCGTCTTATAAGTTTCTCCATTTGAAAATACGTATTCGAAATATGATGATTTTTTTTCCGTTGCTTGAATAATTATTTCATCTCTGGCTGCAGAGTCAAAGAGACCATTTCGAAATATCATAAATTGTACTTTGAACAGGCAACGGTGGTGGTATGTCTGATATACTTCAGTCTGTAATACATTTTGAACTGCAGACGACGTTCCAGCCATAGGTAAAACTTCTCGTACATGCTGCTCTTTATCATCATGAGCCTCATCTGAAGTACTTCTATTAAATAAGTTTTCCTCTGTCGCGTGTTGAATTAGTTTTGGTGACGACGATTCAAATGATTTCTCAACTCTAAACAAATTTACAAGCAATTTTGAAGCCGTCTCAGATTTGCTTTTTTTGGTGTTTTTTTTTTAGGTAGCGACATGTCTGTAGAGGACACATTATGCTTTTTAAATATTTCCGAAACGAACGTTTTCTGCAATCGCCTTAGGTCTAGTATGGTAGAAGTAGATAAGTAGCTTGAATCTCTCCACATGAACATGCGAATGAACTCCAAAAATACGGCCCAAAAGGTAGGAAACCGTTGCGGGAGGCGCGGACCCGGAGAGTGCTAGTTGTGGGACGAGTTGTGATTTTCTAGATTCGAGTAACTCGAGGTAACGCGATTCTATGACGGCATATGATTATGCATCAAGTTATAGCTCTTACGCTTATAAACTCTTCTGAATGAACAGTGAGTTAAAATAATATGTGAACAGCAAGCTGGATTATTGCAGAATTTCTCATTTTTCGCACAGACGATCTCTCGCTGCATTTTCGGCGCCCGGTGCAGTGGCACCGCTCGCACCGCCCTAGGGCCGCCCCTGCATACATCCGCGAACATGAAAGAATGACAAACAACGCATTCCTTTGTTGTAATGTGGACAACAAGTAAGTGTTTAACAAACGCCTCACAGATTCCGCCGCATGCGTTCGTCTAGTCATCTAGTGAGTAGCCTACCTTTAGATGCCACCGGCGCTTCAAAAGCAATGGCAATCTCTTGAAATGTTGTTTAAACCCTTTGTTGAAATATTCTCTTGCCTTTTTGAGCTTTATTCCGTTGAAAACGTCGCGCGAAATCAACAGATAAAAGATATTTATCCGAGTGTGGTACAACAACGCTCGCAATCTTTATATCGATACAAGCAACCAGACCCAATCGATTGCTTCCGTTGTAAACAAATGTGCCATTTATGAGATAAATTCCGCAAAACGAATTTCCCGTAAATTTGTACTTTTGGTCCAGGCCGAATTTCAACCTAACCACGACCACTATAAGTAAACGAACCTGTTTAGGTTGGTATGATCCCTGTACCGATAATTCTATGTCATTAACACGCATAGAATATGTGTGTTATTGGGATCTGTTTAGTCCAGCAGACATCTTTATTATACAC
>JARYHS010013630.1:19496085-19513477 GCA_031002005.1 Vandiemenella viatica
CCTGTCACTATTTTCGGCTTGCTAAACTACTTCAATTTAATAAATCTGTTTTATAATCACTATATAGCATTTCTTTAAGTTTTCGTAATATCACAGAGCTTATTTGTCGTCATTTCGCACTTTTTTGGACGTTTATTTAACTCTCAGCATTTGTATTCAGTATTCTATTCGGAAAACGGTTGGGTTTCTTTTACAGTTTGGGGGATGAGATATGCTATGAAGTGATTTCGGAAAGAGGAAACCTCATTGCCTCCTTTTTTCGAAGTGCCTTCATGGTACGTATAGATTTTGCTTGTTTTTGGTTTTCAAGTCATAAATGCAAAAAACAGTTAACCCACAACTGCTGATGGTAGAATATTTTTTTCTGCACTAGTAATGTGAGGCAAAGGGAGATTTTGCATGAAATCTATTACGATTCTGTAAATATCGGGCTTGTTATTACAATTCTTTTCTACGTCTTTTAAGCAAGAATAAAACTTGTGTTTTAATAACAGTTATAAACTATAAAACATCTGTAGTGTCAACCTGCTGTTTAGAAACATAGGCTACAAACGTAGCAATACGCTCAGAGCGCCGGCGGGGCGGTTTTTAATAATACAACCAGTTTGATTCTATTCTATAATAAACATACCGCTGCAGCATTGTTGAGAGTTCTGGCCGCAAATTTCACTGGTCGCAAATTTCACTGGGCGCAGTTTTCGCGACACCCGTCAATACACGTTACCAACAATGTCCCCGCACTCTGTAAACAATGAGTGTGCGCCATGAATGAGCAATGCCGATCAGACGCAATATGCCGACTGCCCCAGGTTTAATTATCACTATAAGTAAAAAAAGGAGTAACTTTAAATACAACATACACAAATTTAAGAACTTGGTTACACATGCTGATCTCTATGCATAGTGTTGCCAGGTCAGGTTTGTTAAAATCGGGACGGAAGGTCAAAAAAATCGGGACTGAGTGCTACAAATCGGTACAGCCATATATATATATATATATATATATATATATCTTAAAAAGAGTCATGACCCAAAAATGGCAATGGGCCGGTCATGTTGCTCGCAAAAGAGATGAAAGATGGACTACGAAAGTGCTGGATTGGATACCGAGAAACCTGAAAAGAGCAAGAGGAAGACCCCCGGATCGCTGGGATAAGGATATTCGTCGAGTTACAGGCGTGAACTGGAAGAGGGTGGCTCAGGATCGATCGGCCTGGAAAGAACTACAGCAAAACTATGTAGAATTAAATTCTAATATATAGCTCATCAGGCTTAAAGAGGCTACATCCTGGAAAAAGGATCGATATAGCTGCAATAATAATATATATACTATTCATAAAAGAAATTTCAGGGATATAGCCTGCTCCAGAGCTAAGCAATTTACCTGCAAATGTGCCTCAAAATGTTTCACGTTTTGTGTTGCTATTTAATAAATACGAGGAAAATTATAAATATTAGACTTTTTATGAATTGAGGATGAAACCAGAAATGTGTACCGATTTACCTGTTTCTAGGATTACAGGAAGTAGAGTTATATGTAGGAGTGTCGAAGTCGAAATTATTTTTGAATTTCACTAACTTCCAAAGTAAGGAGAGGAAGGAAGTAAAATTTAACATATTAATTAAACTTAGTAAGCTCCGTCTGTTATTAAAATCTGATCCATTTAACTTATTTGGTTAGTAAACGTTGTATGGAAATATACAGGTTTTAGACCAGGGGTGGCCAATCCGCGGCTAGACTTGAACATTTTTGCGGCCCGCGAGATTCATCTCACTTTTACAAAATATATTTATTTTATAATCGCCAAAGTAGTGAAAGTCAGTCAGTGAGTGTATAACAAAATCTGTAAAATTTGAATAAGAATAATATCATATGAAGTACAGAAACGAAACAAAAGTTGGTATTTTTTCTAAGATTGCTGATATCTATGTACTACAGAAACCTGAGGCACGTAACATTATCATCTTCATTTGAAGCGCCCACTTGACATGTTTGTTTTTACTGGGGCCTAATGCGTTTTCGTGTTCTCCACACCTTCGAGTTTAATATTTAACCCCTGGGCATCTCCACTGTAGCTGGGTAGTTAGGCAGGGGCGTAGCTACTATGGGGCTAGGCGGTGCAGTGCACCGGTGCCCCTACGTTCAGGGGACCCCCAAGTATACATCGGGGGGCCCCAAAACGCATCTCTGGGGGCCCCAAAGCGAACCTCCGGGGGCCCCCTATAACAGTTCAGAGGCCCCACAAGCCTTCATGGCAAACAGCCGTCTAAGGTAGCCCCTGAGACACAGGAAGTCCCTCACTAAGGGCCCTCTCACTGCTCAGGGGGGCTCCTAAGCACAACTCAAGGGGCCCATCCTCAGCTCAGGGGGCCCATACCAGCAACACAAAGCAAAAAAAGGTCGCCCATCTGGCCTGAGGGCCCAAAATTTTTTTTGCACCGGGGCCCTTGTTGACCTAGCTACGCCACTGTAGTTAGGTGGTGATTCTCCCTGCGGGGTACTTCCAAAGCTCCTTCGGGACCTTAGTCACGGTGCACATGTCCGCTATTTCACGCAGAACAGAATATTCACACACACCTGCGGCGACCTACGTCCAGCCTACGGTCGTTTTTCCAACTTCTTGCCCACTACGCCGCAGAGTTGCCGCACATGCAACTGCGGTATGCGATTTCACCCGACGGGCTTTTTTGGACGATTTGAGCTAGTTGACTTCCATTGATTTGACTGTAATTTACTTTATGGATCGTACACATAGCACTGTTACTCATCATCTGTGATGGTTTTGTTGAAAAAATTTGAATCGCATTTCAATGCCCCCTTCGTTTCACTATAGGCTGAAAGCGACGATCCCTTTGATCTGTGGTGATATGTCTCGGCACGAACATTGCTGCCACTCTTCGAAAACCCAAATCAACGCTCAAAATGCACTGAATTGAGTTGCAAGAACACCCAGATAAGTCGTCGACATGATCGATTGTCCTGCGTCTGTCTTCGTTGATCAGATTTCGAATTTTACCGATGTTTTCCTCACTTCGAGCACTTGAAGGGTGACCGGAATGGGGCTGATCTTCAATGGCCATTTCTCACTTTTTAAACCGACAAAACTATTCGAACACTTGTATTTTATTAAGAGCGTGTTGTTTTAAGCTGTATGCATCATCACAACAATTTGCGCTGCATTCTTGCAGAGTAAAAAACAAAAAATCACAGACGCACAGTGTTCGTTTCGTGTGACGTCAGCACTGTACACACACACAATGAACTGCCAGAGAAAGCATACTAGTCGCAGTCAGGTGATGCCGCTTCGCGGAATGACTCAGCAGAAGTCCTACAACAGCCCTCTGGCGGCGCAACCTGGTACTACAAGTACAGCAATACGATTCCAGTTATTTTTATGTCCTCCCTCGTATATGGGGGTCAGGTAATCACTGGTACTAGAGCTCAATGATAAATTTGCCAGCTCCAATGCTTCTGGTCTAAGGAATTGAATTTGTAAACATACTCGCAGAGAATTCTGCTCGCATGTCGCAGTTGTTGGTGGTTGGGACTCAAATTAGAATGATGCAGTGTCTAGTTGGGTTGGGGTCTTCAAAATTTTTTTTTTTTTTTTTTCGGAGGGCAACGGCAAACATCTCTCGTGCGGATATTAGGTGTTCTTTGTGTGCGTTGGAATGTACAAAGTCTTTTTTTTCCCCCTTTGCCGAAAGGGATGCTCGCAGTATCACACCAGTAAATAAAAAAAAAAAAAAAAAAAAAAAAAGTGCAATGTTATTCACGTCTGCGGTGGATATGGATGAAAATGTTACTAATGCTGACATTTTATATGTTCAACGAGTTTACACTCACTTCTTGGCAGTCAGGCTCTTTTTAAACCCTTTTGACCTGAGAAAAACTATGACGCAGACACATAAGAAATGGGGATCTTTCAGGATTTGTTTGTTATGTTCTAAGGAATGTCTGTGTCAAATTCCAGGTCTACATATTTTTTTTACGTTACCCCTAAAATCTACTTAAAAGGCCAGGGCTATACGGCTACATTATATTTGTTGAAAGGGAAAATGTATAATCACCAACAAAAGAGAAGGGTATTTTTAGCTGCAGTGGCCGGGAGAGATTGTCCTTTTGTTTCCAAGCTTCTCATAAAAAGAAGTTTTGTGGAATATAGTATTGTCTGCTTCTTCGCCGGAAAGCTCCAACGTCAGTGTAGCTTGCAATTTGAGTCTACAATAACTGGGAACACAACTGAAAAATAACCCTTATGATTATAAAAGATAGATCCACCCATCCTCGGTTTTTTAATTCATACATGCTTGTCATCAATGGCTTCTAAGCATTTTTTTTATAGAACAATAACTCGCGTCCTACTACAAACTACCAGTTGCAATGGCGGCACGCTACGTGTGCACGCAGCTTGCACTCACTCTGGGTCACCGCAACGTGAAACAACGGACTCGTGCACCGGGCCTTGGGCTCAATAAGCCACTTATTTTTTAAAAAAAACAAAAAAAAAAAAAAAATGTCAGTATAATTGTTGATTTTTAAATATTCTGTGATTGTGAGCAGTTATTTAACACGAGAAGTATTTATTTGTATCTCTATTAAGTTTGCAAATTCGATTACTTTGTTCATTAAACTTCTACAGTTCACGAGTAACACCCGTATTACTTACTTTACATTTTAAGCACTAACCTCCTCCAACCCATTTCTATCCCAGTTATTGTTTCAACAACTTCATCTATTACTTTAACATCTGTGATTCTTCGCATCATGAATCTACAATCCGTATCACTCCGATCATCTATTTTCATTTTTTCACCAGCAGCCCCTAACCTAAAAAAAGCATAATCCTGACCCCATCATCACTGGAAATGGGCTTCCTTGCAGATTTAGCTAACAACTAAGAAACTAACCTCTTGCCCCTTCTATTCAGGAGTAAGTTGCGCCTAGCGAAACACTCTACACTCTACTAATGGTGTTCACAGGTACAACCCCCAAAACAGAACTAATGCCTCTTCTAAGTAGCATCTCAGTTTCCACGTTTACCTGCCTCACAGCGTGATTCAATTGTGACCGATCATGGCGACTTAGAACCTGCATTAGCACCACCCTGTTATGCTGCGTCTCCTTCACCACCTTCCTCAGGTCACTTAAGCACCACCCCTCCCCTCCCCAAAGTATCTAGGTCCACTCCCGACATCGTATTTGTTAAATAAAGACTACCCTTGCACAAATCAAGACCCCCAAACCAAATCCGCTCAAGCCCCTCCCAAACCCAAATCCTGGATCTGTCCCTGCGCATCTCCCACTATCACTGCTTCATCGTCCTTGGTAAAACTCCTAAAAAGTGAACCTATATCCTGTATTACCTGACCTAGTGTTGACCTAGATTAGAAAGAAACTTGTGACCTGGTAACCTGTACCTAATTGGTATTGCATAAGAGGGCATGCACCTCTCCCACGATTATTACCTAGTAGCTGAACCCTGTTTCTCCTAATCTTTCCCTGCACGACACTATTCCTAAAGACTGGCTGCATCTTACCTACTCCAATATACATGACGCTGTTCCCCTCCTGACTTTTCCAACAAGTCAAATCTATTTTTCCACAAAATTTCTTATTTCTTCATCGTATTAACCACATTTCTCCTAAAACCTGTTACCATCCTTCTCAACTTCCTCCATCCCACTATCTCTACATTCTACCTCTGTAGCATGAGCCTCAACAGGATGTGCGTCAACAGGCTAAGCCCCCACAGGCTAAGCCCCCACATGCTGAGCCTCCACAGTATGAGCTTCCACAGGCGGAGCCACCACAGGCCACGCCTCCGCAGGCTGAGGCTCCATAGGACGAGCCTAATGATTCCTGATCTTTTCACGCAACTTCCTGATCGTTTCGCCCATTTCCCTCTTCCTTGTATCCCTAAGACAAGGTGAACAAAACCATAGGAGAACCTCATCTAAATCCCACGTTTCCTTTTCGCTACATGTCCAATGAAACCACTTCTTACACCAAACTTCACCACGTACCTGCAGCAAGCGCCATAATTTCCAGTCATGATTTTCTCAAATACTTCTAGCACCTTCTAAACGAACCTTAATTTTATTTGATAAAGTAGTCTAATAGAGTGTATATTATGTTTTTTTAACGTTTTTAGTAAAATTGATAAGATCTTTGTTCCTCAATCAAGTTACTGTAATTAATAAGTTGATAAAAATAGTTGAATCAAATACTTTAATTATTTTTTTCTAAGAAGTTGCTAAGACGTGTGCAGAGTCACTAAAGGTGCACGTACCGAGCATCTGTAGACACTGAAAAAATCTTTCACAGTTTGTTTATATATCTGTGTATTCTTGTAGGTATATGTCAAATAATAAAACTGTAGTAATTTTCTGAAATCACTGCAATCATTTTGACTAGCCCTGTATTGTATTGACATCGCAATTATGTTGTTAATATACAGATTGGTAGCATTGCAGAAGTTGACTTTATTTGCGCCCACGACAAATAGGAATGAGACGAAATTAACAGAGTGAGCAATTATAAAAATGAGTTAAAAAAGGATGTTATATTTTTTAAATATAAAAAAACTTTTCAATTTAAAGCAAAATATGCAGCTGTTCAGATATTTCGAATCGCCTTCTACACTTGTTTCTTTTCTTTTGTTTTCTTTGTTTTTCCCCCTTTCCTTTCGACGTTTTACTTACCCCCTCTACAGCAGGTGAGTTCAAGGTTCACGTAAACCTGGAGTGCGCCCACGATGAGTATAGCGACCATGGCTCAGGGGGTTGTGACACTCGCCATGCCCGACTCAACTTCACTGCAGCAACAACTCAGAGACGGAAGGCAGGGCGCTCACTCCCCTTGACCAACAGTTTAACGACGTCGTCGTGAAGGGAAAGTCTCTTTAAATCCTTGTTCTGGCATCGGGCTGTGGCAATATGGCTAAACGTTTCCTATCGGCTATTGAAAATACTGTAAAATTCTATATTTCAACTTGTCATTCGTCTAAAGGTACCTGATGGGAACACATTTTTTAATAAGATTTTTATAGCGACGCTATGAACAACTCACATTGTTTAGACTTATTTCTGTGTATCACAGTAATGATGAACATAATCCTAATTTCAAAAAGCATCAGACTGTGGTAGTATTACTCTTGCCTAAGCATTGACGAAACCTCACTCGAACACTACACTCATTGCCTGTTTGCGCCGTAAGCTCCATTGACCTGGTGTAACTAGAAATGTGATTCATCTGACCAGTTACGTGTTTTCATTGATATGTTGTCTAATCTCGATAATCTTGAGTAGACTGCAGTAATAATTACCGTTGTTGTTGGATCAACAAGGTCCGCAATATTTTTCACGTAGTCCACAGCTGCTACGGTGCCTTCAGTCACTACCACTGGTACTAAGGAAGTTCAGGTGAATGTCCCTCTTAGCATAATACGGCCCCCACCAGCCTGCTTCTGTTGCGCAGTTCAAATGAAGACGCCATACGCTTGCAGTAGACAGTGGTCACAATGTTTTGGCTCATCAGTGTAATTACCAGCAGACTCTAGCAGTCATGTGTTCTCCGACACAGCTGCCACTGTTGGCCAAAACCTAAGTACATCATTTCAAATCAAACTTAAAATACTGGCTGCCAGGTCGTGCCTCTTCCTTCACCTACAAGGATCCCCATACGAAGACCTGGCATTCTGTCGTCTCGACGGTTCTCCTGTCTTCCCCTTCTTGCTTCTTCTTCCAATCCCAAATCCAGAGATGACTTCGTTTCCTAATTGGCTCTAACATATAACAAAATAGTAAACAAGCAGTAACATTTCTTAACTAATTCCCCTATTTATTCATTCATACACACTCTCACAGGTATTCCGAAATTTCCCGGGCTTCGTTCTTGTGATTGGCTAACAGAATCGGAAGTCTTCGGCAACACTCGTTGTAGCTTCGATAACTGCGCCATTTCTGTCGCATTTATTTGTTGTCCTTTTCTTTCATTGTGGATGAGGAAATATTCTTGTGGTAAGGTTCCACACGGCAAGTCGAGACGGATGCGCGAAATTCCCCGCTCGGACCCGAAACAAATGTCTACCGGCTGTGGGCAAACACCGCTCATTCAGTTACTGTGCAGTATGCTCCACAGAAAGGGGCAGGTATAGGTGCGTACACACTAGGCAAATCACGGCCAAAGAACGGCTACCAACTGCGTCGTTGGGAGAGATTTGCTTAAAATAGTGACTACGGGAGGCAAATCGCAGCCAACGAAGCGATTGGCGTTACCTGCGATTTGGGCTACTGGCGGTAACATCAAAGGATTGGTCCATGGATTTAGGAAAAGACAGGACACAAGGTATTGTTAAACCAGTGAAGCCTCCTGTAAATTCAGGAGCCGACTGCGCATGCGCGGTGGCCATATTGGTATGTGAAAAACATTGCGCTGTTTTCATTGCGTTTCCTGCTGTGAACATTTAATGTCCTGATATTCCAAAGTGTTTTATAATGCCATCTTGTATTGCCTATGGTTCCGGGAATGACCATCACTTTGGACGCAACAACCTCTCTAAGGTCCATGCTTTGTTGGCTGGGAATTTTCCCCACATAGGTTGCAAATTCAGCCCACTATACGGCGCATTGCATTTTATTGCACTGCCCACCTCAGTCCCCTTTTTTTAAGTATCATCCGTGTACCTTTCTATTAACAAATGTATGTGTGGTAATGGTTACCAGTACAGTGGGATCTCTACTGGCAAGATGAACTGGGGTTATTTTCCACTGCCTTTCCCAGTGTGTGTTTGCAATGAGTTGAGTTGAGGTGAGGTGAGGATGATTTTGGTATTGTGTGTGTTGAGTGTAAAGTGTTTTTTTTCCTATGAAATAAGAGATGAAGAAGGGGGAGGATGACTCTCGGTGCCGACCCGTTCAGGCTTACTGTCCCAGAAGACATGGGTTGGACCTTCAGGCTTAACGACCCAGCCGACAGACGAATCATCACCAGTGACGCATGCCCTCACTCCATACGCAGTTACGCACTGCGTAGAGATGTCGGATTTAGCCCAGAACTTTGGCGCATAACCTGATGATTAGGAATTGTGCACCAACTCCTTCCTAACCTACCCTACCCTACCTACCACCAAGACTCCAACCTGCTAACCCCGTGTCAGCGTAGGACACATTATGGTCCCTCAGCCAAATTAGCTTATGGTCTTTCCCAAATGATTTGCGTACCTATACTGTTTGATATCTGAGGGATATGTACGAAGGATAGAAAATTGCACAATTCGAATTGTGAATTGGTCGCGTAACACGTTTTGTGAAAATGAACTATTTGTTTCTTCAAGTGAAATTATTTACTGTGTTTGAATTATATATACGATATGAAGAAAAATTTTACAAAACGAATAAATCCTGTATTGAAAAAAAAATCGCTATTGCCTCTTTTTTTTATATACAGTTTAAAAAACAATAAGTGTGTGAAACATTAGAGTGCGGAAGTAACAACCACTTGACGAGTATTTCTTCAATGTACGAATTAGAGTTTTGTTTCATTATTTCAGATGGCTATTGCTGGAACCAGTTTGAGAATAGAGAAGTGATTGCATAAGCGGAACAGCGTTCACCCTCGAAAGATGAAATTAAATTATGCGGAAGAGTCGAGTGATCGCCTTGCTTAAACCTGGCTAAGAAGGAAACAATCCAAAGAATTTTAGACCAGTTGAACTTTTATTAACTTTTAAAAACTTCTTGAAAGAATTATCTTAAACCGGCTGTTGCCTGTAGTTGATCCTTTGCTTTCCTAAACAAGCTGGATTCCGGCCGGGTAAATGCTGCACAGGACAACTACTAAATCTCACGCAGTTTATAGAAGATGAATTCGAAGCTCGTAAGGTAACAGGAACGGTATTCGTTGATTTGTCAGCAGCGTATGACACCGTCAGCCATCAGCTACTACTAGTCTAGTTCTACAACCTTACCAGGAATTTCAGTCTTAGTAAGTTCATTGCTACTCTACTGCAGAATCGCAGATTCTTTGATGAAAAAATTCTTTCTTAATTTATGATTTTAACTACATAATTCGAAACCTTAATCTTGAAAACAATATGTCATTAATTGATTTCGGTTAGGTCTTGAAGGAGATAAATGGCTCGTAATAAAAAACGAAACAAAAAAAAAAAACCTTGTACAAATAGTATTAATACTATCGCCCTTGAATTCCAAAAAAAAAAAAAAAATATGGTGTGACCAAAGCGGACACCTTGGTCTCCACATTTCCTCATTTATCAATTTCGGTTAGACATCAAGCAAGGTTTTAGAAATTACGATATTTTTGCCCAGTTAGGGTCGAAGTTGGAGAAAGTTCTTTCTTAAAATATGATGTGACCGAACTGGATACTTTAATCTTTTAACGATAGTTCATTTATAGATTTCGGTTTTGTATCAAGAGAGATAAATGCCCATGTCAGAAAAACGCGTGGTAGAAACATTGATAATTTTGCCCTTTAAGGGTAGAATTTTAAAACATTTTTTTCTTACAATATGTTGTGACGAAACTGAAGACCTTAGTCTTTAAAACTATACCTCGTTTATCAATTTTGTTTATGTATCAAGGCAGATAAATGACTCGATACATAAACCCATTTTATAAATACAGTAAAAGTTATCCGAGTTCCGATTATCCGAGCCGCCGGGTTAACCGAGGCAAATTTTAAAAATATGATAGAGGAGCTTTTATGAAGATATGAAATATTTTTCCAACAAGAGTGTGTACGATATTAAGCGTGGTACTGTAGCGCTTGCGTGTATCGCCTGTTGCTGTGTCGAGTATGAGTCACGTCTACTGGCTGTTGTTGGTCGAGCAACTTCGAGAGAGTGTGACAGATTCACTAAAGGAAATACACAGACGGAAAAAAAAATCCCAACACCAAGAAAAAATTATTGTAGAGTAATGAAATTTGGACAATTCATTTGTCAAGTTAACATGTTTAATTGATTAAATTTTCAAGATCACAGGTTAATTTAAGCTCAAGAAAATGCATTTCAAATGTGAAATACTGTTAAATTAATAGCCGGTGTAACCTCCAGAATTTTGAATGCAAGCCTGCAAACGTGAATGCATTGTGTCATACAGGTTTCGAATGTCACTTTGTGGTATGGAGTTCCATGCTTGTTGTACTTGTGCTGTCAATACTGGGACGGTCAGTGCTGGCTGTGGATGATGCTGGAGTTGTCGTCCAATGATATCCCATACGTGTTCAATTGGAGACAGATCTGGTGATCTCGCAGGCCAAGGTAACATGTCGACACTCTGTAGAGCACGTTGCGAGACAACAGCGGTATGAGGGCGAGCGTTATCCTGTTGAAAAACTCCCCCTTGAATGCTGTTCATGAATGGCAGCATTACAGGTTGAATTACCAGACTGACGTACAAATTTGCAGTCAGTGTGTTTGGTATAACCACAAGAGTGCTCCTGCTGTCATAGGAAATTGCTCCCCAGACCATGACTCCAGGTGTAGGTCCAGTGTGTCTAGGCCGCAGACAGTTTGGTTGCAGGCGTTCCCCTGGCCTCCTTCTGACCAACACTCGGCCATCACTGGCACCAAGGCAGAACCTGCTTTCATCAGAAAACACAACAGATCTCCACTCCGTCCTCCAATGAGCTCTGGCTTGACACCACTGGAGTCGCAAACGGCGATGGCTTGTAGTCAGTGGAATGCACGCTACAGGGCTGGAGTCATGGTCTGGGGAGCAATTTCCTATGACAGCAGGAGCACTCTTGTGGTTATACCAAACACACTGACTGCAAATTTGTACGTCAGTCTGGTAATTCAACCTGTAGTGCTGCCATTCATGAACAGCATTCAAGGGGGAGTTTTTCAACAGGATAACGCTCGCCCTCATACCGCTGTTGTCTCGCAACGTGCTCTACAGAGTGTCGACATGTTACCTTGGCCTGCGAGATCACCAGATCTGTCTCCAATTGAACACGTATGGGATATCATTGGACGACAACTCCAGCATCATCCACAGCCAGCACTGACCGTCCCAGTATTGACAGCACAAGTACAACAAGCATGGAACTCCATACCACAAAGTGACATTCGAAACCTGTATGACACAATGCATTCACGTTTGCAGGCTTGCATTCAAAATTCTGGAGGTTACACCGGCTATTAATTTAACAGTATTTCACATTTGAAATGCATTTTCTTGAGCTTAAATTAACCTGTGATCTTGAAAATTTAATCAATTAAACATGTTAACTTGACAAATGCATTGTCCAAATTTCATTACTCTACAATAATTTTTTCTTGGTGTTGGGATTTTTTTTTCCGTCTGTGTAGTATCAGTGAAAGATGCAGTTTATTGGTCAGCCATGGCGTGGGATGAAAAAAAACAGGAAACTCGTCAACGATCATGGAGGAAACTTCTTGGTATGGAAAAGCCTAAAAAGGACGATCTAGCTCAAGAAGATGTCAATGAACTGACACAGTTAGCCAACCAGTCGTAAAAGAAAAAAATGAAGATATACAAGAGTGGTTGTTGGATGACGATCAAAATCAGCTTAACGATGATGAAGTTGTTAATATGGTTGTCAGCGGACAAGGAGAAGAATACGAAGAAGATAAAAAAGAAACTATTCCAAAATTTCTCATGCTGAAGGTTTAAAAAGAATAGAAGCAGCACTTGAGAGTGGTCAGTAACAGGAAGAAAGCGCAGCGTTGGCGCTATACGTCCGCTAAGAAGAGAAACAAAATTATGACACAGCAGACAATTAAAGACTTTTTTGCTTCACAAATTAGTTTTACACTATAAATAAAATGTATTATTTCAGTTTCAATTCGTTTTTTGATTCATTGTAACCTTTTTCCTTGACCTCCGGTTATCCGAGTTTTTCGTTATCCGAAGTGGTCCCGGTCCCGTTTACCTCGGATAACTGTACTGATATTTTAGCCCTTAATTTCTTAAAATGTTATGTCATTGAAGCGGATATCATAAGCTTTAAAATTATACGTCATTTATCAATTTCGGTTCGGTATGAATGGAGATAATGGCTTGTGACAAAAAATCCCTTATAGAAATAATATATACTAGATGACCCGTACGAAAATTTCGCGAATAAAATGCGATGAATACTGAGGTTGAATGCTTGTAATATAATGGAAAGTAGAACTGTACTTTTGTAGCAAATATTTTTTTTTTTTTAGTGTAATAGGTACGCATCAAAATAACTAAAACATATTATGAAACAGTTAGGAAAATTTAAAACACTCTTTATTTACGACAAACTGTCACTGGCCTTAACAGAATACAACCAACCTGAACAAAATGCATACAACATATCAACATCTCTGTGATATTTGTTGCTGTGCGAATAAAATGTTTACATTGGAATTGTATAGCAAAACGAAAGTGTTTGCATAACAGAAAGAAATATCCGAAAAGCTACTTATTGAACAAAAAAAAAAAAGTTTATTGACATCTCTGTGATATCTGCTGCTGCAATTTAGGGACTTGGCTCTGAACTTTCTCATATGCGCTACCACCTTAAGTACCAAATTCCGAAAAATTCTTTCTTAATTTATGATTTTACCTAACTGGAGAACTTAATCTTTAAAACGGTATGATATTTATCGATTTCGGCTAGGTATGGAAGAAGATAAATGGCTTGTTATATATATATATATATATATATATATATATATATATATATATATATATAAAAACACGCTGTATAAATAATATTGATACTTTTGCCCTTTAAGGGTCGAATCCAAAAAATATCTTTTATAAAATATGGTGTGACCAAAGCAGCCACCTTGGTCATTAAAATGATACCTAATTTATCGATTTCGGTTATTTATCAAGCGAGGTAAAAAAAAAGTTCCAGAAATGATGATAATTTTGCCCCTTAAGGGTTGAATTTGGAGAAAGATTTTTCTTAAAATATGTTACCACGGCGGACTCCGTAGTCTTTAATATGGTATTTCATTTATCTATATCGGTTAGATATCAAGGGAGATAAATAGCACTTGACATAAAAATGCATTGTAGAACCATCTATACTTTTTCCCTTTAAGGGTTGAATTCCAAAAAACTTCTTTTTTAAAATATGATTTCACCAAAGCTAGGATATTACTCCTCATAATCTTACTTGATTTATTGATTTTGGTTAGATATCCAGGGAGAAAAATGGCTCGAGACACAAAAAACGCATTGCAAAATCGTTGATCCTTTGCCCTTTAAGGGTCGAATTACGAAAAAAAATTTGTATTTGTATATGACGTCACTAACGCGGAGATCTTAATCTTTAAAATGATACTTCATTAAACGATTTCAAATAGGTATCCAGGGAGATAAAAGACTCGTAACACTGAAAACAGCTTTTTTGACATATTGACATTTTTTCCCTTTAAAGGTCGAATCCCGAAAACTTTTTTTCTTAAAATATGATGTGACCAAAGTGGAGACCATAAGTTTTGAAATGACACCTCATTCATTGATTTCGGTTAAGTAGAAGGAAGATACAGCCTTGTGACAAAAAATACCTTATTGAAATAATATGTAATATGATGATGATGGCCGACACGCTACTACGAGTATCTACCCAGCATGTCGTATAGACCCCAACTCGAATATGACCTCAGGGGCCTGGGCCGCCAGAATCCCTTCGCACTACTTTTTTCTTTCAATAGTTACTTTTCAGATAGTGATTTTCAATAATAGAATAGTGATTTGTAATAATAAAAACTGAAGGCCGTGGGTGAATGCTTAGTTGCTTCAAAAACATATTTTGTCTTTGTACGAGCATACACAATCAAATAAAGAAAGTAATACGATAATTTATTTTATTTGAGCTGCAAGAATGACGTATAAGATCGGAGATGAATACATTTCAGATTTATAGTGCTAAATTATTTACTTGAAGCTAATGGACATTCAGTTTTATAAATAGCAATATCATGAAAACGTCTTGCAAATATTTTGAGATTACAGGGACGAAACTAATCACACTACTGCACGAAACTTTCTATGGCGTGGGCCGAAGCTATCTCTACGTGGTGTCTTTTCTTGTTTCCAGGCAGCGTCTCTTCGCCTCCGATGTAGAGGGCCCGGCATCAGATGCATCGTCCAGATGTCTTCGTCTTCCTTCGTAAAGGTCTATAACAAGCAGATTACAACCTTTAACGTCACAATAAACGCCAAGTATTCCGATAGTAACAATGTAAAGGATATGTTAACAGTCACACATAATACAAGGGAGCGTTCATAAACTACGTGGCTCGGTCTTGGGGAGGGAGGTTGGCTGGAAAGCTACACTGGGTTATGTGAGGAGGGGTGGGATACGAGCCAGGCCACCTAACTTTCAATTCATATGATTTTTTTACAGTTTAAATATGTACTGAACACACAACAGCATATGAATATTCATTTCCTTCATTTCATTATTTCCGCATGTAATTTTCAATAGCCTGGTAAGAGAAAATAGTACAAAATGTCTGCTGGAATGAATAGGGATAAAAGCTACGACCTACGTGAGGGGGGAGGGGGAGTTCACAAGAGAGCTACGTCGGATTACGTGGGGAGGGGAGGTGGAGGGGGAGTGCTTCGTCGGGTTACGTGGGGAGGGGTGGGGGATGGGGAGTTCACAAGAGGTCAAAATGGAGCTACGTGGTTTGTGGAAGCTCCCCAAGTCCCTGCCAATTTTACAGAGAGCGATAACATTCTCTGCATCTTATTTATTTATATCCAATTACAGACAGCAAAATTTTATCTACAAAACTAAAGAAATTTCACCGTTCGAACTCATCTTGTTATGTGTAGGTATTTAAATCGTGGAATCTGTTAAATCAAGAGGACTGACGGAACAGCAGTCGACTTGGGGTAAGAAGGGAAGGTAACAAAGTTATTTATTCACAGTTACAGCCACAGTGTATGTTTCTCAACTAGAAAGGATGTAAAAATGCAACTGACTCCCCTAATGCACTTTCACTTACCTTTCTTACCACAATGACTGGAATTTACGTTAGGGGCGTCCATGGAGTGTTTTTCGGAAACCTGGTACCCCTCACCCCGTGGTGGGATTTCCCCCTCCTCCCTACCAACCAAACCTTGGGATAGACGTCATTTATAAACTTTTTTTTTTGCTCTTCTCTTCTTCCAGGAACACTCCCCCCCCCCCACCCCCACACCCCCCTTAGGTGAGATTTGGTGGGATTTTGTCCTCCCCCCTATTTCACCTCACATAATTAATGGACGCCTCTTATTTTTAAAAAGAGATCCAGTGCACTGGAATACTGTAAACAATAAAGACAATCCATTACATACATTATACATACGCCTTGTGATTAAAGAAGAACCGTCTGCTTTCTCGTAAGTATTTTTTTTAACCAATCTCGAAGTGGGTGAGCGTTAACGTCCTAGACCAACATCATCTGTATAGATCCTGCTGCCTGGCTTCGCATTCCGGAGGACGCGGATTCGAATCCCCATCCGGCCATCCAGATTTCGGTTTTCACTCAAGACGAATGCCAGAATAGTTACTTCCTTAAAGTTACCGCGGAATTCTTCCCAACTCTTTACCCTTATACCTTTCCCGTCTCTAATTACATCGATATCACACAAGGCGCAAAGCGACAAGCATAAAATGATGCATTTTATATAATTACTCTGACAATAACTCTCCTACGAGAAGTTAAGCAGAAATTTAGTTCATACCTGCCTTTCCTTTGAATAGTATAATATACAGAACAAACCTGCGACAGCATGAGGGCAGTGAAGAACGAGACTCTTCCAGCCGTCTGTTTCGATGATCTCTCGGATGTTCTCCTTGATGAACCACAATAAATTCTCATTGAAGGGGACCAGCTGCTGTTTCTCAGCTGTTAGTGCTAAAGCAGAGGCTGCGTTCTGCACAGTGATTTTTGCCACCAGCTCTCGTTCGCAGGCGGTCTTCAGACTCGGTAGCTCATACTTGTCGGCTGCCACGATTGTTTCAACCAGTTCTGACAGCTGTAATGGGACTTGTCCGGTGTAGACAAATTTTAATAATGCCGCCATTCCCTGTGATCCCACATCAGACACCACAACATGTCCTGACTGCGCCTCCAGTGAATCGTGACTGAACATGGCATTGAACACGGGACTCCTGGCAGCCAGCATTACGCGGTGAGCTTTCAGCTGCACCTTGTCGCAGCACTCGATGGTGACGTCGGAGAAATTGCCTGACGACAGCATCTTATCAAGGTCTTCTATGAAGTTGCAGGTAGTACACGTAGGTACTGGGCCTCCCGGAATCCTTGGACTCCAATCTAGCTCTCTGATCTCGCAGAATACTGTTACAGATCCATCATCGTCCAAGCAACTATATAGCTTCTCAGACATACTCCAACTACT